>CM077148.1:20511442-20755278 GCA_039583875.1 Platanthera guangdongensis | reverse complement strand
CTTCCTTTTCTTAGAGAGCAACTTCTTTTCTTTTTAGCAGCCTCCTCATCTGATTCAGATCATCATCATCAGAATCTGAACTCTGAGGGTTCATACAGAGAATTCAACTTCTCAGAGTGGCATCAGGAAAGATAAGAGGTTTTTCTGAGGGGGGATAGAAGGTTCAGAGGGTGAGGGTTCACCAGCAGTAGAGACAGAGCTTGCAGCTGTTGCCTTGTTCTCTTCTTCAATGTCTGCCAGAATGAGGCTCATCCAGATCAGGCATGGGGGAGAAATCCATGACAAAATCTGGGGGACAGGTCAGATTTCTGGAATAGACACAGGAGTTGGAACAGTAGTAGGAGCAGCAAAGGTGTCACAAAGTTGCTTGGCAACTGCTGGACTAGCTGGAGAGGTATACTGGACAATAGCCATATATGGCTTAGCAACCTCTACTGAAGGAATAGCCAAATGTAGCCTAGCAATCTCTAATGAAGGAAGCTTCATATATACAGGATCAAAGATATGAAGTATCTTAGATAAATTAACTGTGGGATTTATAAGGAAATCACCAGCAGTTGTTTATTGAATCTACTAACTCATCAAAGCTACTGTTAGTGTCCATGAATTGAATAAAATCAATTGCTGTATCTAACTGCATATCAAGCACTGTATCAACTGTATCTGTAGTGTCAAAAACTGTATCGCAGTATCTGTATCTGTATCTGTATCAAACTGTATCAACTTCTGCAGCGCACACCAGCTTCATCATGGAGCATCTCCCCTGCTTGGGTTCAGGAGAACCTGGAGCCAGGCCCCTGAATGAAGAGGGGGCAGCAGAGTGAGGGCTATGATTTGTGCAGATAAAGAACAATGGAATAGTCACCAGAGGTGTAATGGCCTCTGTGATGAGGGATTTAATAAAAGGAGTCAGAAGAGAGATGATGAGGGAATGGTGGAGGAGTCCATAAGTGGAGAAAGAATAGTGGAGGGGAGAGAAGCAGAGGAGGAAGGAGGAATGTGTGGAGGGGATAATGGAGGGAGAACAATGTGGATTCAGTTGGTATTGTGTAGGATGGAATAGTGGATAGGTGTGGGGGAAGAGGGGATTGAGGAGGTGAAGGGAATATGTGTTCAGTGGGGAAACTGGAGGTGTAGGGATATGTGCTAAGATCAGGCGGTGGAGATTGATGTTGAGGTGGAGTCAATTGAGGTGCAGGAGGAGTGGGAAGAGATTTGGTAGTTGAAAGGCCTCTTCAGTGTCAGGGTCGGGAGTGACCTTGACGGTCCTGGTGCTCTCAGAAGCAGTGATGGAGGAGGAGGAACCCTTGGAGGGTTTGGTGATTGTCCTCTCCCATCGGCCACAACAAGGCACAGTGAGGCGCTTGCTGGAATTGATGAATGTGGTCAGGGAGACCAAACATTCACTGGCCTTTTCCTGGAGGAAAATCCCAGGATCTGCCGTAGCAGACTTCATTCTTGCTTGTTGTTTTCTTATGATTAGGTCAAAGAAAACCATGCCCAAATCGACCTGACGCTTGTTGAGCACGCGCACATAATCAGGAATAGATGGCGAGTGATATAGTCATGTGCCGAGTGCTTGCCCATCAGAATTTTCCCTACAATGTCGGCCAAAATTGATAGGCGGCTGACAGTTGCGTCTTCAGAAGCTTATTAGGGTTGTTGCCGGAGAAACCCATGACTTTCAACATATCAGCATATTCCTCAGCATCCATTTCCAAGTTGTCTTCACCATTAATCAGTCCAAAATTTCAGAGAGTACTGCTGGAGACAGGGAAACGACAGTGTTTCCAATATGTCCTGTCAGATTTCCGTCTTCAGAAACTGTGCAGTGTACACCCATTCTATTATCTCGGTTGAGTGTAGCTTGATGATGCGTGTCATGAAATCCTTGAGATGCAATTCTTCAAGTAATTCAAGGATATAAAGAAAAATGGGATCTGAATGTTGGAAGGACTCAAAGTCCATGGAGAATGCTGCATCAAACTTCATCGCCTCAAGTGCTCCTGGATGAATCGCCATTGATGACCTGCAAAGAAAATCACAGAGGAAAACGGCGATCAAGAGCAAAGGAACTGAAAGCGCGGGACGGAGGCGAGAAGAAACCTAGATATAAGATTTTCAGAATATGAATCGACAAGCTCCGTTCCACAAAAAGAGACAGATCTTCGAACTGAGATCGACGAAATAATTTAGAGGGGAGTAGTTCGTCGAACTCATTTAGAAGAATTGAAAACAGTTCGTCGAACTCCGTTCGACGAATTGGTTTCTGAAGCAAGGTTCGTCGATCTCCGGTCGACGAAAATTGTTTCCGCACAGAGAATTTGTCGATCTCCGTTCGACGAGAATCTCTCAAACCTTCCATAATTCGTCGAACTTCGTTCGACGACTCTGGAAATTCATCGAATGCAGACAAAAATTAATTAAACTCTTCTCCATCAATCATTCCAGTTTGATTTATAAAGAACAGATGGTTTTCTCATCCAAAGACTTGGTGAAGATATCTGCTCTCTGTAGATCAGTAGGATGTGGATCAAGTTAATTTTCTTTTTGTCACATTATCTCTAATGAAAATGATGTCTTATTTAATATGTTTAGTCCTAGAATGATGAACTGGATTCTGAGCTATAGCAATAGCACTTGTATTATCACAAAATAAGGTTGAATTATTAAGTTGATACCATAATCTAGGAGTTGGTTTTGTATCCATAGCATCTGTGAATAGCAGCTTCCAGCAGCCATATACTCTGCCTCAGCAGTTGATGTAGACACAGATGTTCTGCTTTTTGCAAAACTAAGAGACAAGTCTCATACCCAGGAAACTGGCAAGTTCCATAGGTACTTTTCTGTCCACTCTACATCCAGCAAGTCAGTATCTGAGTATCCAGTTAACTCAAATTCTGACTCTACAGGATACCAGAGTCCTAAACTAGGACAACTCTTTTATATATCTCAAAATCCTTTTAGAAAAATAAGATGAGATTCTTTAGGATTCACTTGGAATCTAGCACAAGGCATGTGGCAAACATTAGGTCAGGCCTGCTTGCTGTTAAGTATAATAGGGATCCAACAATTTATTTATTCTTTAATATTTATGATCTACAGGTTTCCCTGCTGCATCAGAATCCACAACAGCATTGGTAGCCATAGGGATTTCATTCCTGAGGCATCACCCATCCCAAACTTTTTAATAAGCTCTTTAGCATACTTAGATTGGGAGAGAAAGATACCATCAGGGAGCTGCTTCACTGGAGACCAAGGAAGTAGGGAAAGCTCACCCATGCTACTCATCTCAAATTTAGAATGCATGAGGTCAGCAAACCTCTTCCACAATTTGGGATCTGTAGACCCAAAAATAATGTCATCCACATATATTTGTACCAATAAGATTTGGTCCTTGTGATGTTTAGTGAAAAGGGTTTTATCTATGGTTCCTCTTGTAAATTTCATGCTCTAAAAGAAAGCTAGCTAGGGTCATACCAAGCTCTTGGAGCTTGCTTTAAACCATAGAGAGCTTTATGCAATTTGTAAACATAAGAGGGTTGAGTTAGAGAGATAAAACCTGGAGGTTGTATACATAAACCTCTTCTTGAAGTACACCATTCAGAAAGGCACTCTTAACATCCATCTGGAATACCTTGAACTTTTTGTACGCTGCAATAGGCTAGGAATATTCTAATGGCCTCCAACCTTGCAACAGGGGCAAAGGTTTTGGTCATAGTCTATTCCTTCCTCTTGTCTATAGCCTTGGGCAACCAGTCTAGCCTTGTTCCTTACTATGTTCCCTTGTGCATCCAATTTGTTCCTATAGACCCATTTGGTTCCAATAACTGGGTAGTTATGGGGTCTTGGAACCAAATCCAAACTCTACATCTCTCAAATTGATTGAGTTCCTCTTACATTGCAAGAATCCAGTGGGGATCTTGCTCAGCTTCATGGATGGTGAGCGGTTCAATTTGAGAGAGAAAACAGGCATGCATCAAGTCTTGATTGAGCTGATGTCTTGTCTGTACACCAACTGAAATGTCTCCAATCACTTGAGATCTGGGGTGATCTATAAGTGGACAAGATCAGTTTGTGGAGTTGGTTGAGCAACAGCTTCTGTAAATAATTCCTCTTGAGGATGGTACTGGCTGTTGATGGAAGTTCAGTTACTTCCTCTTGGACTTCTTCTTCACTATCTTCAGCAACCTGTGGAGTGGGATGAGTTGGAATCTCTTGGGTAAGGTTTAGTCCATCCATAGACTCACACAGTGGTGAAACCTGCAAGAAACTATTGGTAGAAATGTCTTTCTCCTTATAAGACATGTTAGCTTCATCAAAAGACACATGGACAGATTCTCAATTTTAAGGGATGATTTGTTGAAAACCCTATAGGCCTTGCTTACTTGGGAATATCCTAGAAATATCTCTTCTTCAGCCTTAGCCTCAAATTTTCTAATGTATCTTTTATTATTAGTGTGGATGTAACATATGCAACCAAAAACTTTAAAGTAAGTGATTTAGGTTTCTTTTCTTTAAGTAATTCATAGGGGGTCTTATGTTTTAGGTTATGTATAAGACATCTGTTCAGGACATAGTTAGCTGTTGTTTTACAGCTTCTGCCCAAAAGGATAGAGGCATGTAAGCATCTGCTAACAATGTACCTGCAGCTTCAATGAGTGTCCTATTTTTCCTTTCAGTAACCCCATTTTGTTGGGGAGTTCTAGGAGCTGAGAAGCACTGCCTATAACTTCCTTATCACAGAACTCATGCATAAGAAGAGACTCAAACTCTGTGCCATGATCACTTCTGATCAATGCAACATGAGTAGAGAACTCAATCTGTATGGTCCTGAGAAAATCTGTAAGAACTTGAATGTATCTGACTTAGCTCTCAGGAAGGCTACCCAAATGAATCTGGAGAAAATCATCAACAATGACTAAGATCTAAGACTTCCCTCCTAGGCTTTGTACTGCAATGGTCCAAAAAAGATCCACATGAAGCAGCATACAATATCCTAGGTGAATCACTTTTATTAATGGATTTGAAACTAGTTTTAGTTTGCTTGCCTAGTTGACAAGCCCTGCATATGCTTTCCTTCTTGTAGGGACCAGAAGGTAAACCTCTAACAAGGTTGTCTTTAGATAACCTAGATATTTCTTAAGGTTTACATGTCCTAGCCTTTTGTGCCATAACTCATTTAGTTACTAGTGATATTGAGTAAACAATATCAGTTGTAGCAGAAATGAAATCTACTAAATATATGTGTTTTCTTGCCTAAGTCCAATTAAAACAGTTTGGTTTTTATCATTTATAATAGAGCAAGAGGTAGAGTTGAAATGTACCTGATAACATTCATCACATAATTGACTTATGGATATAAGGTTATGTGTTAAGTCCTCTTACATATGTTACCTTTTGAACGTCACTGCTCCAAGCTTACTCTTCCATACCCTTCTGACTGACCACTCTTGAGTGTCTCCAATATCACCTTTGGTCTAGCTGGACTTATAGCGGAGAGATTTGCTTTGCTGCCAGTCATGTGCTTGGAGCAGCTACTGTCCAGGTACCAGGTCTGACTTAGCCTTGGACAGCTCCTCACATGTACCTGTATCAAAAATAAAGCTCAATTGTTCTTGACCCAGGTTACTTGGGTCCTTGGTTTGGCTGAAAAGTAAAACTAGAAATGACTGATAAGGCAGGTTGAGACTTATACCCTAGAGGGTGATATCTCCTAGTGGATTAATCCAATCAGCTAGTGATTAAATGTCTTGTTTTTTTAGCTGTTTTAAAATTTCTATAGGAGAAGTATTTATATTGGTCGTTCTGAGATCGACGATATTGTAAGTTCGTCGACCAGAGTTCGACGAATGGGGATGAGGATCGTCGACCTCCACTCAGAGAATGACCATGGTCATTTTCTGTGTCCACACGTCATCGACCTCTGCTCAATGAACCATACACAATTCGTCGATCAGCCAGTAGGACGAATAATTATTTCGGAAGTTTGCGTTCAGTGTTCGTCGATCGGGGTTCGACGATCTTGCAGGATTTCGTCGATCTAAGTTTCGACGGAATTCTGCTGAACTTGGTTTTTAACAGCTTTATTCTGTTTTCTGTTTCTATTGTCTAGGGGATTTGACTTGTTTTCTAACCTGGGTTTTTCAGTTAGTTTCTCTTTACCCTTAGCAGTGATAAACTTGATGGGAGTAGAAAGTATATTCTTCTTTATTATGTGGGGTAAACCTGATGAAGCACCCAAGCCCAGCCTACCATTTAATCTGGCATTTACTGTGCTTTGTGATATCCATCAGCTTGAGGCTTCTCCCATTGAGAGATTGCTCAAGTTTTTTGTCTCACATAATTCAGATTTTAACTTGATTATCTGTTCATTAGCTAGTGTCAATTTGTCAGTTATTTTTTCTATTTCTGTGCTGACAGATTCAAGGTTTTCTACTCTAGTCCTCAAGGTTTTTATTTCTTTCTCTGAGTTTATTAGATCCATGCACATAGTTTTAAATTCTACTTAAATAAGTCAGAATTGAAATCAAAACTAGAAATCACCTGATCAGCCTCTGAGTCTGAGTCACCTTCATCTTCAGAATCCTCTTCTGATCCACAGTTTCTTCTGGAGGCATCTATTGCCATTAGACACACCTCCTTGGATCTGGCTTCTTCCTCTTCTTCACTGGAGCTGGAGGAGGATATTTCCTCTTCTGTGTCACTCCAGGACTCAGCCAACAAATCCTTTGTCTTTCCTTTTATACTTGTTGGAGGAGGGTCTGCTGCTTTGTTTCTTGTGGAATCCTTGTCCCTTCCCTTATCCTTTTTTCTGATTCTCTGGGCATTCTGAAATATAGTGCCCTGGCTTTCTGCATCCAAAACACACAACCTCCTTAGTTGGTGTCTTGTAATATTTGGTCTTATCATCCTGCCTGGATGTTTTTCTTCTAAAGTCCTTTCTTGCCATTTTGTAGAATCTTTTGGCAAAAAGGCTCATTAACTCCTCATTGGATGTAGATGTTTCATTGTCTTCAGAAGCTTTGAGGGCCAAGCTGTGTTCCTTCCTTACTGGGGTAGTTGCCTTTTGTTCTGCTGCCTCTCTTGATTTGCAAGCTGCTCATATGACTTCAGCTTGCCTAACAGAGATTCTGTTGAGATCTCATTGTGGCTTCTGGCTTATTTGATTGGCTAGATTCTGGAGTCCCATGAACTGGGGAAACACATCAGTATCTTGTCATTCACCTCAGTTAAGGTGATGTCCTTGTCAAGAGTCTTGAGTTCACTGATGATTGAACTTAATCTATCGTACATCTCAGCCACAGATTCTGTCTCATCCTTTTTGAAATTCTCATAGAGAGAAATGAGACTGGATCTCCTATCCATTCTTTTATCAGCTGAGCCTGCTACCATTTGATTGAGAGAGTACCAAATGGCCTTGGCTGAGGTGCACCCAGCCACCTTCTGAAATATATCATCTGACATTATTTGGGCCAGAATATTCATAGCCTTTGCATCAGCCATCTGGCATTCTTATAGGCTTCAGTATTGTCTGGAGGTGGTACTGCACTCAGATTAGTTGATGTGCTGGCAAAAGTTGTAGGAGCTGGAGGAACACCTGTTGAAATGACAGAAAAAATATGCTCATCAATGGAGTTCATATATAATCTAATTCTTGCCTTACAGATGGCAAACTTATTAAGATTGCACACTCGAGGTCTGATGCTTGTATAATCCTTGTTTTGGGCCATGTCTGTGAGAAGGATAAGTCCAATAACAGCAATAACAGAATAATAACAAACAGATCTAACTAAGGGATCTTTGGGTTCAGGTGTTAGCCTGTACAACCAATCAGGTAGGTAATGTGGTATTATTAACCAACCTGGAAGATGTGGTATTATTAACCAACCTCGCTCTGATATCAATTGAAAGTGCAGCTAGATCTGATATACTCTAGAGGGGGGGGGGGGTGAATAGAGTATATGGTGATTTTAAAACTTTTACAACTGCTGTTGTATTTTAGGTGTGTGTGTGTGTGCAGGGAAGCAAATACAATAAACTAAGATGCAGCAATTGACTAATCACAGCACATTCACAGAGCAAGGCCAGAAAACAAAAAGAAAAGAAAGCAACCAGACGACACAAGAATTTTATAGTGGTTCCCCAAATCTGGGTAGTCCACTCTTCTACCACCCTGGTAGGAATCCACTGCAGGAAGGGGTTGATCAGGTGTCCTGACACCAATGGTGTTTTGATCAGGTTCCCAAAAACCAAACCCTCAAGTCTTTTGGTGGGAGACTTGCAACCAGAATAATTTTGAAGGGAATTAAAACCCTGTACAGAGGTGGAGTGAGAGGGTGATGAGGTATTCTCTTTCTCAAGTCAAATGAGAAGACTTGTGGATTGCTGTTTAGCAGCTTTGCTCCCCCTGAGATGTAGAATGAATCAGGAAGAATGCGGGAGCACTGCTTCAGGGTGATAGGTCTTCAAAGACCTAGAATTCCAGGTCCAGAGAAGGTCTTCAGGAACTTCTTGTAACTGACATGAATGTATTGTTTTTGAAGTTATCCTGAGTAAAAGCAGATGAAGAAGACTCTTGATATTGATGTAGTGTTCTTCTTCTTCTTCTTCTAGATCAGTTTCTCTCTGGGCCAAGAATGGAATCCTTTTTCTTGTGTTTTCTGAATCACTGTCTGTCTTTTTTTGTTTTGTTGTTGTGTATCTCTGTATTACTAACTATTTCTGTATATTTGTCTATATCTCATAAGAACACATTCAAATTTTTGAATATCGAGCAGTAATGGCAGACGGCCTGGAAAGGAAGCAGCAATTAATTATTTCCCCAACTGTTTCCATGGGAAAATGTCATGTAATAATCCAGGATTAACTGCGCATTCTAACAGTAGTATTTTGTGAAGCACTGTCATTAAATGTTCAGGAATCAGCGCCATGGAATGAGACGGGAACGGAAGAAGACCTAGTCTGGAATCGTCGACCGAAGAACAGAATTCGTCGAGCTGAGTTTTGAGTTCGTCGAGCTGAGCCTGAGTTCGTCGAGCTGAGCTGAGTTCGTCGAGCTGAGCCTCAGTTCGTCGAGCTGACAGTCTTCATTTGTTGAACAGACAATCTTCAATATCAGACAAACATTATTCGTTGAGGAGAGAACCAAATTCGTCGAGCTGAGAATAAAATTCGTCGACCTGAGAAAAGTTCTGGACTTGGACGAAATACTCAGCATCTGCTGAAATGCTGTGTCGATACAAAGTGGTGTCGACAGAGTGATCTTGGTGTCGACACAAATCCTCTGGTGTCGACATAAGCTGGTGTCGACTGAAATCCTGGTGTCGACACAAATCGTCTGGTGTCGACTCAAACCCTAAGTGTCGACACAGATTCTCTGAGTACAAAAATCGTCGAGTAGAGATCAGCATTCGTCGACCTGAGAAGCTGTGAACTTGAGGTCCAAGTTCGTCGAGCTCAGAATATAATTCGTCGACCGAAGCATGAAGCTGGACTTAGAGAAATTCTGAAGTAGTCCTGATAAGCTTGAGGTAGAATCCCGGTGTTCGTCGAGCAAAGAACACAGTTCGTCGAGCTCAGCACTGCGAATTGTCTCACGATCGTCGAGCGCAGAACTCCCTTCGTCGAGCTGAGTTCGATGAACGTCGAACTCTTTTCACTTGGTCTGAAAAAATGATAGATCTGGAGTTCCTGATGGTCTTGAAGAAGGCTGGTCCATCTGAAGTTGAGAAAGAGGACTGTCCTAGACTCTAAGACAAAAACTTGACCCAGACTATACATGATGGGTCACATCCTAAGTCAGTGAACCTAGCCCAAATCAACTAGGGATCCAACAGTCCAAGTATTGTCTTCTCCAACAGCCATGGGACATCAGGCAGGTTTAGCACCGGTCAACCCTGTCTCTTATAGAAGATCAAGAGCATACTTTTGTTGGGAAAGGACCATGGAGTTGGGCTTCCTAGATATTTCAATCCCCAGAAAGTATTTTGGGGAGCCCATATCCTTTGTGACTAGGTGTTGACGGAGGTGTTTCTTTATCAAACCTACCATAGTCTGGTCATCGCCAGTAAGAAGAATGTCATCCACATATACCGCAAGAACTACCAGACCCCAGGAGGTTTTGCGAATGAACAAGGAGTGATCAGTTAAACTTCTTGCAAAACCAATGGCTTTAACAATGCCGCTAAACTTGTCAAACCAAGCACGGGGGCTTTGCTTTAGGCCATAGATGGCCTTCTTCAGCCGACATACTTGTGTCTCCCCTTGAGCAACATAACCAAGAGGTTGCTCCATGCAAAAATCTTCCTAACGATCACCATAGAGAAAAACATTCTTAACATCCAGCTGTGAAATGGGTCAATCCCTATTGACAGCCACAAAGAGAAGGACCCAAATTGTGCTAAGACGAGCAATGGGAGAGAAGGTGTCAAAGTAATCAACACCATAGGTTTGAGTGATGCCTTTGGTAACCAGGAGGGCCTTGTATCGATCCACGATGCCATCCAGACGGAACTTCACAACAAATACCCAGCGACAGCCAACCACATCAGTGCCCAAAGGGGGAGGAACAAGGGTCTAGGTACCCCGTTCAGTGAGGGTAGCAATTTCCTAATCCATTGCGGCCTTCCAATGAGGAACAACAAGAGCTTCCTCGTAGGTACGGGGAGTGGCAGTCATAGAGATAGCCAATGCAAATGCCCTGCGAGAAGGAGTGAGACAATTATGTGAAACAACAACAGCCAGTGGTTGCTTGGTACACGTCCGCGCCCCTTTGCGAAGAGCAATGGGAAGATCCAGGTTAGTGTGTTCCTCAGTAACCAGAGCATCCGTGGCGGAGAGAGACGGTTGCAGAGAGGAGGGAGAGAGCGTGGTGATGAGGGAGAGAGAGAAGGAGGAGATGGTGCAGGCGATGGTGGGAAGATCTCGATGGGAGTAGACATGGTGAAGGGGACAGTAGGAGAAGACGACAGGACTGGAGAGGGAGAGGGTTCAGAAGAGAACAGGATCAAATAGGATGAATTCTCGAAGAAGATCACATCTGTGGATACATATTGCTTACGAATAATGGGATCAAAGCAACAGTAACCTTTTTGAGTAGTTGAGTAACCCAAAAAGACGCACTTTGTGGCACGTGAGTCAAGTTTGTCACAAATGGCGGAAGGATTGTGCACAAAATCCATGCACCCAAAGATACGCAGAGGGAGAGGAAACAAATCCTTGTCCGGATATAGAATGGAGAATGGGGTTTTTCCGCGGAGAATCGTAGACGGAATGCATCTAATGAGGTAATAGGAGATGAGGACAACGTAGCCCCAATAGGAGTGAGGAACCTACATCTGTGTCATCAGAGTGCGAGTGACATCGAGGAGGTGATGGTTTTTGTGTTCCGCCGACACATTTTGCTGTGAGATATAGTGTAACACCCTGAAACTCAAAAGAGCGACAGGAGGCATTTTGGGCCAAATTTGGATTCTGGCAGGGGGCACACGGCCTGGGACACGGGCGTGTCCCAGGGCGTGTCAGGCTGGAGTCGACGATTTGGTCGTGAGGTCGACGATTTTGGAGTCGACGATCGTCGAGCAGAAAACACGGCCTGAGACACGGGTGTGTCTCAGGGCGTGTCGAGCCCATGTCGACGATCGGCCCGGGGAGTTGACGAATTTTGCTCGACGATGTGTCGAGACAAGGCACACGGCCTAGGACACTGGTGTGTCCGAGGCCGTGTCAGGCAGTCGACGAACTTTGCTCGACAAAGTGTCGAGACAGTGAACACGGCCTGGCGCCCAGGCGTGTTCGAGTAGACACGGGCTAGGACACGGGCGTGTCCAATACCCGTGTGAGTCTCGGGTTGTTTTCGGGGCTGTGTCGATGGAGGCACACGGCCGTGTCAGTTGGAACACGGGCGTGTCAGGTCGAACACGGGCGTGTTGGATGCCCGTGTGTTGTTCCAGGCGAGTCGGTTTTGACGGCGAATGGGGGACATGGCCCTGGACACGGGCGTGTTGCAGGCCGTGTTCGGCCCAGTTTTAGCATTTCAGGCCCGAATCAAGGCCGTTCGTTTATTTAATTTGGGATCCAACGGCTGGGGGTTATTCCTGATGGGATATACCCTGGATTGTACCTTTAAAACCCTCACTTTTACTTGAGTGGTTCTCTTTCTAAGTCAAGAGAGAGGTGAGAGCAAAGGAGGAAGAAGAAGCTAGATCCGGCCATTGGAGGAGCTTTGAAGCTCCAAATTGCGAGCCGACTTCGGATCTACAGAGGCAAAGAGAGTGCGGTGCTTTTCATCCGCTTACTTTTCCATAGCGCCAAGGAAGAACGCTAGGGTAACGATTCTCTTCTTGAGCATGTGAAGCTCTCCTTCTTTTGCATAGGAAGCCCACTCTCGCGAGTTTGTGGTGAGTTTGAAGCGTTCCTACGGGTAGACATGAATAGTCCCCGTTGTGTAGAGTCCGTAAACGAGAACGGACATAGGCATGATGTGTGAAGCCTACCCGGACATGTTGGTCTGGATCGGTGATGTTGCATTGCATAAATGCCAAATAAGACTCTGTGCGATTATTTGTTTTTTGGGTTATCTACGTGGTAGATTGCAATAGGGAGCCTTGGGGTTTAACCCAAAAGGTGCACCCGGAAAACTGGGCAGATGCGTGATTTTGCCAACTTGGAGGCCTGAGTGCCAACTTGAACATAACTGGGTTATGTGAAATGTGTGACGGAAACGAGACTCGGGAGAAGTTTGACCTGCGCATATGTTTTGAATTAACGTTGCGATGTGAGCACGGGTTAGATGGAACCGTACTCGTTCTATGTCATTCGGTTAAAGAGACCTAAGGGTACGTGGCACTTGCCATTGGCATAGATGAGGGTCTTCGGCGGTCTATGGTTTTAATTACCATGACCCATGCCGGGAAGACAAATTGCTCATTGTTTGGTCGTCCAAAGGGACGGTGGTGAGTCGGCAGACTTTGACTGTGTTCACTGAGAATGTGCCCTGAGTGTACGGGGTGTGTGGCCGTGTGAGCCTACGCCTGTGATGAAATGAATATTTATACACTGCTCGCTTATGCTAATGAAATGCAGGGAAGGAGCATCGCCGCCCCGAGTTGGGGACGGGATCGTTATAATTTGGTCAGCATTGCTGACCGTTGCTTTTGTTTGCCACCGTGCGGTGGTTTGTTGCTTGCAGGTTCTGTTGGACCAAGTGGTCAATAGCGGTCTAAAGCCCAAATTGCGAAGCCAGCCATCGAAGGCCTAATTGGAGAGTTTACTTACTTTTGTTCATGTATGACCGGTCTGTGTATCGTGGTATGGAAAACATGTAAATTGAAGTAAACCATTTGAAAGGCCTTAATGCCAGTACTTGTGTATGTACTACATTCCTATTTGGTGTTTAGTGGACATTCATGCTTGGTGTTGGGTTCTCTTAATTGCAACTTATAAAATTGCTTCCGCTAGAATGCTCTATCTAGGACGTTGGATTAGTTGGGTGGTTTCCATGAGTAACCGCCCGGTCTGTCAGTAGTATATGGCGTCGGGCCCCAGTCGGACCTACTGCTATATGCTATGCGACGGATATGGGGTGTTACAATTTGGTATCAGACTACTGGTTTTAGTCGGGCTTAAGATGAATTCGTGGATGAATTCTTTTTAAGGGGTGGTGAGCACATGTGTGTGCGTCATCGTTTTAACAACAAAGGAACCCATGAATGTCCACTTAGGAATGAAAATACACATGTTTGGGGAACCTTCATGTTCCTATAATTGCTTTTTGCAATTTTGTTTGGTCGCTTAACGGTGCTTTGTACCACTATAGGTGACCAGAAGTGGTGTTGGGCCATCGGAACGTCGAGTTTCTGAGGCTAGCAGCGCACCTAATATTGCTCCTGCAACACCTCCATCAGCTGAGACCATACGATTGGTGGCCGAAGCAGTGTTGGCCATGATTAATGCGCAGCCTACAAGGCAAATACAGCAGCCCGCTCCTACGATGGAGCAGGTACCGCTACAAGCGGCTGAGCCGAGGAGAGTGGAACAAGTAGTAGTGGAGCCGTTGGTGCCAAGGAGGGCAACCGAGAGACAGCTCAAGCTTGTCATGAGCTTTAATCCTCCGGTATTCTCGGGGTTGGGAGCCCCATCTCAAGCTGAAGACTAGCTCTCCAGTGTGAATAGAGTCATGACAGCAATGGAGACGGAGGAGTGGCAAATGACCACCATTGCTACGTTCCTTTTGGACGATGAAGTGAGAATGTGGTGGGAAGGTTTGGAGATGCATCATTTGAGAGGTAGACAACTTACAGACGTCCTGATGGAAGAGTTCTCGGGACTATTCTTGGCAAGGTACCTCCCTTCTACTCAGAGGATTTCGATGGAGAACGAGTTCCTGAAGTTGGTACAATGGGATAGTAGCATCGATGAATATCTTCACGACTTTACTCATTTGAGTAGATATGCTAGCTCCACCATTGCGGATGAGGAGCGCAAGACGAATCGATTCTACGAATGGTTGAGAGATGAGTTGAGGTTACTACTCTCAGGGCCGATGATGCAGGATTTCTTGACCTTGGTCAACACGGCCCGGTCCTTGGAGAAGGACATGAAGAATGTACAAGCAAAGAAAAGCGTTGGTGATAAGAAGTCTGGGTTCAAAGTGCCGACTACTTCAAAGTCCGGCTATCAAAGATTCTTCAAGAAGCATAGGACTTTGGGTCCAGCTCCTTCTTCTGGTGCTTCTAGGGCGACTACGGGTCGGACCCCGGGTGTATGTTTTACTTGTGGCAAGCCGGGGCACTTTGCCTGTGACTGTTAGAGCGGACGTCCCAAGTCCGAAAGAAAACCGGGAGCGACTTACGAAGAGAAGGGCAAGGCGGTGGAGTCAACTGCATCCCATTATGCTCTGGCCCAACCGAGGGTATACAATCTTGGCCAACAGGAGGCCATCAAACAGGCGGATGCGGTGACAGGTACGGTTTAATTTATAGCAAGTTAATTCCTTTAAATACTTGTTATGCACATGTTACCTTACCACTGCTTGTTTAGGATATGTTTTGATTTGTGAAAATCCGGCAAGAGCACTCTTCGATACGGGAGCTCCACACTCCTTCTTGTCTGAAGGATTTATATCACGCATCAGAGTCCCTTCTTCGATGGCAAAGGATAAGTTGGATATGTTGTTGCCCAATGGGTGTTCGATGCGCGCGGATAGAATCTGCAGTGTTAAGATTCGCATTGGGAATCAGGAGTTCGATCTACAAGCGTCGTTACTTTTGTTGGTGGAGTTCGACGTTATTTTTGGCATGGACTGGCTCTCGGAGCAGCGAGCCCATATTGATTGCGGTAGCAAGGAAGTCAAGTTGGGAGCAAGTTGTGAGATGACTTTTACGGGCTTGAAGGGGTCGAGCAAGACGTTGATGTCTGCTCTTCAGGTGGTGAAGGCGGTTCATGCCAGTGCAGAACTGTTCTTTACACTAGTGGAGGTTGCAAACCCAAAGCCTGAATTGGATAGTATTTCAGTGGTATCGGAGTACCCTGATGTGTTCCCTAGAGATCTTCCTGGAGCCCCGCCTCAACGGGAGATAGATTTTACGATAGAGCTCGTACCAGGTGCAAAGCCTGTGTTACGCTCTCCATATCGGCTAGCGCCAAAGTAAATTGCGGAGCTGAAGGTTCAACTGTAAGAGTTGTTGGAGCAAGGGTATGTGCGCCCAAGTTCTTCGCCTTGGAGCGCGTCGGTCCTCTTTGTTAAGAAGAAGGACGAAAGCTTGAGGCTATGTATTGATTATCGGGAGCTCAACAAGTTGACAGAAAAGAACAAGTACCCGATCCCCGGGATCGATGATCTTTTTGATCAGTTGGTCGGGTCGACGGTGTACTCAAAGTTGGATCTCAAGTTTGGGTACTATCAACTGCGAATAAGGGAGAGTGATATCCCGAAGACAGCGTTCAGTACGAGATACGGGCATTACGAGTTTACAGTCATGCCGTTTGGGCTGACTAATGCACCATCAGTGTTTATGGATTTGATGAACATGACCTTCAGGGAGTACTTGGACCATTTTGTGATCGTCTTCATCGACGATATTTTTGGTGTACTTGCAGAGTGAGGAGGATCACTCCAAGCATCTTCATTTGGTTTTGGAGACGCTAAGGAGGAATCAATTGTATGCCAAGTTCTCGAAGTGCGAGTTTTGGTTATCCTCAGTGGCGTTCCTCGGTCATATACTGAGTGGAGAGGGTATTGCAGTAGATCCGGCGAAGATTGTTGCGATACGGGAGTGGCCTGAGATTTCTATGGTAGCGGAAGTCCGGAGCTTTCTAGGGCTTGCCGGCTATTATAGGCGCTTCGTAGAGAACTTCTCACGGATAGCATTACCTCTCACTACTTTGACAAGGAAGGAGCAGAAGTTTGTTTGGACGCCGGAGTGCGCACGAGCTTTTGAGGAGTTGAAATGTCGGTTGACCACGGCGCATGTGCTGAGTTCGCAGAGTGGGAACGAAGGCTATGAGATTTATAGCGATGCTTCGGGCAGCGGTTTGGGTTGCGTGCTACTACAACATGGAAGTGTAATAGCTTATGCCTCGAGACAGCTAAAAGTACACGAGAGGAATTATCCGGTCCATGACTTGGAGTTAGCGGCCGTGATTTTTGTCGTGAAGCTGTGGAGGCATTATTTGTACGGTGTGAAGATTGATATCTACACCGATCACAAGGGCCTGAAGTATTTGATTGATCAGAAAGATCTGAATATGCGGCAGCGTAGATGGATGGAGTTCCTGGGGGACTATACATTCAAGATCCACTATGTGCCTGGTAAAGGTAATGCGGTTGCGGACGCGTTGAGTCGTCGGGCCCCAGCTCAAGCCAATTGGCTGTCGATCCATGACGAGCGGTTGGTTCGGGAGTTAGAGGCGTTGGAGATTGTTTGTGTGGATAAGCAATCAACTACTGAAGCAGTACTGAATTGGACTGAAGTCCAATATGACCTGGCTGGTCGGATTCGGCAGGCTTTGGATATGGATGTCCATATGAAGCAGTTCATGGTAGAGGCTCTGGATGGGTCAAATTCCCAATTCGTTGTGGAGAACAGATTACTTTGGAAAGACGGTCGTCTGTGCGTCCCAAGTGTGGGCAATTTCCGGGTGTAATTGTTGTACGAGGCACATCACACAAAGTACTGAATTCACCCGGGGAGCACGAAGATGTACCGCGCTGTCAAGAAACTATTTTGGTGGCCGGGTTTGAAGAAGGATGTGGCGCTCTACGTGGCGAAGTGCCAAACTTGCGCCTTGGTGAAGGCGGAATGCCAAAAGCCGGGAGGATTTCTGAAGTCCTTGCCTATTACGGAGTGGAAATTCGACGACATCTCTATGTACTTTGTGCACGGTTTGCCAAGGTCGCAAAAGGGGAACGACGCCCTTTAGGTGGTCGTAGATCGGCTAATGAAGGTGTCACATTTCATTCCGCATAGGAAGGATGATCCGGTGGAGAAGTTGGCAAAATTGTATGTGGATAAAATAGTACAGCTTCACGGTGTGCCCCGCAGCATCGTGAGCGACCGAGATGGGCGGTTCACGTCCAATGATTGGAGGCTAGTGCAGCAAATGTTGATAACAAAGTTAAAATTCAGCACAACCTTGCATCCGCAAACGGATGGGCAGACCGAGAGGGTCAATAGAACTATGAAAGACATGCTCCGTATGTGTGTCTTGGACTTTGGAAAGCAATGGGAAGACCATCTCTATTTGGTGGAATTCGCGTACAACAATAGCTACCAGGGGAGTATTCAAATGGCGCCCTTCGAGGCCCTATATGGTAGAAGATGTTGCACGCCGTTGTCTTGGCTAGAAACGAGTGAGTCAAAGTTGTATAAGCGATTAGATGTGGAGGATGCTACTTCGTTGGTGCGAACCATTCGGGAGAGGGTGCTAATCACTCAGGACCGTCAGGCGAAGTACTATAATGTCAAGCACAGGAACGTGGACTTCGCTGTGGGAGACTATGTGTACTTAAAAATCAAGTCGTTCAAGGGTGTATCGCGGGTGCAGCGATTGAAAAAGCTAAGCCTGATGTACCTTGGGCCGTTTGAGATTTTGGAGCGAGTTGGTGAAGCAGCCTATCGGTTGAAGCTTTCAGTGGAGCTTAGTGGTTTATATGATGTATTCCATATATCGGTGCTACGGAAGGCAGTGCAAGAGCCTACGCAAGTGATCGCGGTCGATCAAGTGCCGATTGATAGTGAGTTGACGATAAAAGTCAAGCCCGTGCGGATTGAGGACTCGGAGGTCAAGCGGCTACGCAATAAAGAGATCAGGATGGTCAAGGTCCGATGGGACAATTGCGGTCGAGATGAGCTCTCTTGGGAACGAGAGCAGACTATGCTTGACGAGTATCTTGAGTTTTTCCGCTCAGGTACAATTTAATTTTGTACATGTCTTTCCTTTATATAATTTCGTGGACGAAATTCTTTTAAGAGGGGGAGAGTTGTAACACCCCGAAACTCAAAAGAGCGACGGGAGGCATTTTGGGCCAAATTTGGATTCTGGCAGGGGGCACATGGCCTGGGACACGGGCGTGTCCTAGGGCGTGTCAGGCTGGAGTCGACGATTTGGTCGTGAGGTCGACGATTTTGGAGTCGACGATCGTCGAACATAGAACACGGCCTGAGACACGGGCATGTCTCAGTGCGTGTCGAGCCCGTGTCGACGATCGGCCCGGGGAGTCGACGAATTTCGCTCGATGATGTGTCGAGACAAGGCACACGGCCTAGGACACGGCCGTGTCTGAGGCCGTGTCAGGCATTTGACGAACTTCGCTAGATGAAGTGTGGAGACAGTGAACACGGCCTGGCGCCCAGGCGTGTTCGAGTAGACACTGGCTAGGACACGGGCGTGTCCAATACCCGTGTGAGTCTCGGGTTGTTTTCGGGGCTGTGTCGATGGAGGCACACGGCCGACCACACGGCCGTGTCAGTTGGAACACGGGCATGTCAGGTCGAACACGGGCGTGTTGGATGCCCATGTGTTGTTCCAGGCGCGTCGATTTTGAAGGCGAATGGGGGACACGACCCTGGACACGGGCGTGTCGCAGGCCGTGTTCGGCCCAATTTTAGCATTTCAGGCCCGAATCAAGGCCGTTCGTTTCTTTAATTTGGGATCCAATGGCTGGGGGTTATTCCTGATGGGATATACCCGGGATTGGACCTTTGAAACCCTCACTTTTACTTGAGTGGTTCTCTTTCTAAGTCAAAAGAGAGGTGAGAGCAAAGGAGGAAGAAGAAGCTAGGTCCGGCCATTGGAGGAGCTTCGAATCTCCATATCGCGAGCCGACTTCGGATCTACGGAGGCAAAGAGAGTGCGGTGCTTTTCATTGGCTTACTTTTCCATGGCGCCAACGAAGAACGCTAGGGTAACGATTCTCTTCTTGAGCATGTGAAGCTCTCCTTCTTTTGCATAGCAAGCCCACTCTCGCGAGTTTGCGGTGAGTTTGAGGCGTTCCTACGGGTAGACATGAATAGTCCCCGTTATGTAGACTCCGTAAACGAGAACGGACATAGGCATGATGTGTGAAGCCTACCCGAACATGTTGGTCTGGATCGGTGATGTTGCATTGCATAAATGCCAGAGAAGACTCCGTGCGATTGTTTGTTTTTCGGGTTTTCTACGTGGTAGATTGCAACAGGGAGCCTTGGGGTTTAACCCAAAAGGTGCACCCGAAAAACTGGGCAGATGCGTGATCTTGCCAACTTGGAGGCCTGAGTGCCAACTTGAACATAACCGGGTTATGTGAAATGTGTGACGGAAACGGGACTCGGGAGAAGTTTGACCTGTGCATATGTGTTGAATTAACGTTGCGATGTGAACACGGGTTAGATGGAACCGTACCCATTATATGTCGTTCGGTTAAAGAGACTTAAGGGTACGTGGCACTTGCCGTTGGCATAGATGAGGGTCTTCGGCGGTCTATGGTTTTAATTACCGTGACCCATGCCGGGAAGACAAATTGCTCATTGTTTGGCCGTCCAAAGGGACAGTGGTGAGTCGGCAGACTTTGACTGTGTTCACCGAGAATGTGCCCTGAGTGCACGGGGTGTGTGACCGTGTGAGCCTATGCCTGTGATGAAATGAATATACACTGCTCGCTTATGCTAATAAAATGCAGGGAAGGAGCATCGCCGCCCCGAGTTGGGGGCGGGATCGTTATAATTTGGTCAGCATTGCTGACCGTTGCTTTTGTTTGCCACTGTGTGGTGGTTTGTTGCTTGCAGGTGCTTCTGGACCAAGTGGTCAATAGCGGGCTAAAGACAAAATTGCAAAGCCGGCCCTCAAAGGCCTAATTGGAGTGTTTACTTACTTTTATTCATGTATGACCGGCCTGCGTGTCGTGGTATGGAAAATATGTAAATTGAAGTAAACCATTTGTAAGGCCTTAAGGGCAGTACTTGTGTATGTACTACATTCCTATTTGGTGTTTAGTGGACATTCATGCTTGGTGTTGGGTTCTCTTAATTGCAACTTATAAAATTTCTTTCGCTAGAATGCTCTGTGTAGGATGTTGGATTAATTGGATGGTTTCCATGAGTAACCGCCCGGTCTATCTGTGGTATATGGCGTCGGGCCCCGGCCGGACCTACTGCTATATGCTATGCGACGGATAGGGGGTGTTACATATAGATACAGCTAGTTTGATGAATAATATCATGTTCCATATAGAAAGAAGAGAAAGCAGTACTAAGATATTCCTTTGCATTGCCACAGCGAAAGATTTTAATAGACATATCAAACTGATTTTTAATCATATTATAAAACGATGTCCATACAGAAAAGAGTTTAGAGCGATCCTTTAAAAGATACACCCACGCAAACCTAAAGAAATCATCAATAAAGGTTACAAAATATGAACTACCCCGACCTATTGTTAGGGTAGGAGCAGGACCCCAGATGTCGGAGTGAACAAGATCAAATTGCCGGGAAGATCCACGACCTTGCTGTGGTGGGAAGGACGAGCGATGATGTTTGCCAAGCTGACATGCGTCACAGTTGAGAGGAGGACTCTACGGAAGAAGGTGGGGCAGAAGCTGACGAAGAAGTCATGGAGGATCATGAACAAGACGAAGGTGCCACTTGAGAAGATTAGTAGAAGATGAGGAGAAGGCAGACAGTGCGAAAACATTGTCGAGGAAGTAGATGCCGCCGCTCTCAGTACCAGTAACAATCATCCTCTTAGAGCCTGGATCCTGAAAAGAACAAGTAGTAGAAGTGAATGTGACAGAGCATTGTAGTTGCTTGCAAAGAGAAGTAACAGATAACAAGTTGCAAGGGAACTTGGGCACATAGAGGATGTCCGCCAAGCGAAGAGATAGAGTGACTTGAACAACACCCGTTCCATTGATCGGTGAGGGGGAGCCGTCCGCAATAAGTGTAACACCCCCTATCCGTCACATAGCATATAGTAGTAGGTCTGGCCGGGGCCCGACGCCATATACCACAGACAGACCGGGTGGTTACTCAATGAAAACCATCCAACCAATAGCCAACGTCCTGCACAGAGTCATTCTAGCGGATGCAATTTAAAGTTACAAGTTAAAGAACTCATCCAAAAGCATGAATGCCCACTACAAAACCCAATAGGAATGAAATACAATACACAAGTAATGGCCTTATGGCCTTACAATGGTTTACTCAAATATAAGTGTCTTCCAAACCTCGGCACGCAGGCCGGTCATACATGAGAATAAAAGAAAACACTCAAATTAGGCCTTCGAGTGCAGGCTCAGAACTTGGGCTTTTGCCCGCTATTTACCGCTCGGCTCCGTAGCACCTGCAAGAAACAATCCACTGCAACGGTGGCAAACAAAAGCAATGGTCAGCTATGCTGACCAAATTATAACGATCCCACCCCCAAACTCGGGGCGGCAATGCTCCTTTCCCTGCACTTTGTTAGCATAACCAAGCAGTATAGTGAATAAACACTTCATCATAGGCTTGGGCACGCACGGCCACACACCCCATGCTCTCGGGGCACATTCTCGGTGATCACAATCAAAGTCCGCTGACTCACTACAGCCCCTTGGATGGCAATATCTTGTGAGCATTTGGTATTTCTTGCCACTACCTAAGACACTCCATCTATGCCAACGATAAGTGCCAAGTACCTTTAGGTCTCTTTAACCGAATGACATAGAGTGGGTACGGTTCTGCCTGACCTATTGCTCACACCGCAACGTCAACTTAAGCCGTCTGCGCGGGTTAAGCTTTCCCGTGTCCCAATCTGATTACACACTTCACAAAACCCAATTATGTGCAAGTTGGCTCCCAGGCCACCATGTTGGAAGAATCACGCATCTGCCCAGTTTTCTGGGTGCACCGTGGAGTTAATCACCAAGGCTCCGTGTTGCAATCTACCGCGTAGAAAACCCGAAAAACAAACATTCATGCGGAGTCTTCTCTAGCCATTCATGCAATGCAACATCACTGATCCAGACCAACTTGTCTGGGTAGGCTTCACACATCATGCCTATGTCCGTTCTTGATTACGGACACTACATATACACAACGGGGACTATTCATGTCTACCCAAAGGAACGCCTCAAACTCACTGCAAACTCGCGAGAGCGAGCCTCCTATGCATAGAAAAGAGGACTTCACATGTCCTAAGATGAGGATCGTTACACTAGCATTTTTCCTTGGTGCCATGGAAATCTATGCGAATGAAAAGAACTGCAATCTCCTTGCCTCTGTAGATTCGAAGTCGGTTCGCGATTTGGAGCTCCGAAGCTCCGCCGGTGACCGGATCTAGCCTCCTTCTTCTTCCTTGCTCTCCCCTCTCTAGATCTTAGAAAGAGAACAACCCAAGTAAAATGAGGTTTTCAAAGGCCTATTCCCGGGTATAACCCAGCAGGAACAACCCACAGTCGTTATATCCCAAAATAAGGATACGAATGGCCATGATTCGCCATTGAAATCCAAAATCTGGGCCGAACACGGCCTATGACACGCCCGTGTCCAGGGCCGTGTTCCCCATTCGCTGTCGAAACCGACGCGTCCCAAAAAGAACACGGGCTCCTGACATGCCCGTGTCAGGATCGACACGCCCGTGTCAACCAGTACACGCCCGTGTTCCCGGGTGTGTTCTTCCATCGACACAGGACCAAGAATAACCCGCATGGGACATGGGTACTTTGACACGCCCGTGTCGAATTGGACATGCCCGTATCTACCCAACACGGCCCGTGTTCTAACCCATGTATCACCCCCGCCACGGCCTGACTTCACCCCGTGAAGGACACGGCCTATGGCACGCCCGTGTCACAGGACATGTTCGCTGCTCGACGATCGTCGACTCCAAAATTCGTCGACCTCTCGGCCAGTCATCGACCCGAGCACGACACGCCCTGGGACACGCCCATGCCCCAGGCCGTGTAACCCCTACCTAGTTCCAAACTTGGTCTGAAATGCTACCCGTCGTTCTTTTGAGTTTCGGGGCATTACATCACTCTCCCTCTTAAAAGAATTTCATCCCGAAATTACAGAAAAGGAAATAAATCACAAAACTAAAGCAGTATCGGAGTAGAATAACTCCGTGTACTCCTCAAGCATGGTCTGCTCTCGCTCCCAAGAGAGCTCTTCCAGACCGCAATTGTCCAAATGGACCTTGACCATCCTGATCTCTTTGTTGCGTAGCCGCTTGACTTTCGAGTCCTCAATATGTATAAGCTTGACCTTCATCGTCAACCCATCATCGACCGGCACCTGATCAACCACAATCACTTGCGAAGGCTCTTGCACTGCCTTCCGTAGCAGCGATATGTGGAATACATCGTGTATAGCACTAAGCTCCACTGATAGCCTCAATCGATAAGCTGCTTCGCCAATCCGCTCCAGAACCTCAAATGGTCCAAGGTACCTCGGGCTTAGCTTCTTCAAACGCACCACCCGCGAGACACCCTTAAACGGCTTGATCTTCAAGTACACCCATTCGTCGATAGCGAACTCCACGTTCCTGTGCTTAGCATTATAGTACTTAGCCTGGAGGTCCTGAGCGATTAGCAGCCTAAATGTTATGGGGATAGATCTTAACTAAAAATAATTAGAGTTATATACTTCAATAAAGAAAATCACAGCACAAGAATGAAGCAAGAAGATCAAGCAACACAGAAGACACAAAGATTTATAGTGGTTCCCCAACCTGGGTACATCCACTCTTCTACCACCCTGGTAGGAATCCACTCAGATTTTTGATCAGGTGTCTGACACCAATGAGCTTTTGATTAGGTGCTCAAAAACCAATCCTCAAGTCTTTTGGTCAGGTGACTTGAAACCAAGAATCACTTTTGAAGGGAGATGACAACCCTTTTTACAGTGGGGGGGGGGGAAGAGTTGATGGTGTCTTCTCTGTCAACAATCAGAGAGAAGACTAGTGGGTATTGATGTTAGCAAATGGATCCCCCTGTGATGTAGAATGGTTCAGGGAAATCTGGAGCTTTGCTTCAGGGTGATAGGCCTTCAAGCTTGCATCCTTGACTAACAGAGATTCAGGAACTTCTTGACTGATAGGTGTTTGTTGTCCTTGAAGTATCCTAGAGAGTATAAGGAAGAAGAAGACTCTTGATATGAATGGATGTTCTTCTTCTTCAGATTGATGTCACGCCTCTGCTCTAGGGCTTCTAGTTGCTTTGATGATATTGGCCTTAGTGTTCTACTTGTTGATCACTGCAAGTCACTGGTTGTCACTTTCCTGTGTTTGTTGTTTCTGTGTTTCTTGTTATCTCTGTATATATTTGGACATTTGAATTCCTTAGTCTTGATGGCGGAAGAAACATTCCCGAGAGTAGAAGATGTATTGGGAATTGATCTTGACTTAATTCTGTAACTGTCCGTTTGAACGGCTATTATCACGGGGAATGTTGACTATAATTAATCCTCATTTAATTCTGCCAACTGTAATTGATTGCGCATAATTCGTCAACCTGAACTTGGAGTTCGACGAGCTATCTTGTGTGTGTCGACACAAGCCCTGTGTGTCGACACAGTTGGCTTTAGGTGTCGACACAGTTGGTGTCGACAGACATTCTATGTGTCGACATAATTCTTTTGTGTGTTCACACAGTCTGGTTCCTTTGTTGATCTTTGAGTTTAGCGAACGTCGACCTGAGCTCGGAGTTCATCGAGCTCTGCTGGAATTCGTCGAGCTGAACTTCTTGCTTAAGACCAGAGTTCGTTGACCTGAGTTCAGAGAAGCAACTCATAATTCGTCGACTTGAGTTCGATATTCGTCAAACTAACTTTCTGACTGAACTGCATTTCTTGGAAATCTTCTAAGGCAAATCTGGAAATAAACCTATGACCCATGACTATACATTTTGGGTCAATCTAAGAAAACCTAATAGTGATTCTTGCCCAAATCATAACTGGGGATCCAACAATCTCCCTCTATTTGGGTGAGGACACTATTTACATAAAAACACATAAAAATTACAAAGCAAAAATAATCTGCTTGAATTATAAGGTTTTCAGCAGATATACAAAAGTGCTTTAAAATAAAATAAATAAAAGAAAACTATTGTTGCATCCTTCAAAGCAGTTTCCCCTTTGTAGAACAAAAAATCTCCCCTAATTACTTTTCCTTGCCCAAATTTCTTGCCCAAATATGAGTAGACTTTATAATCTATTAGAATAATTAGTCTCTTTATTGTTGTAGCCTTTTTCAAACAATTTTTCAGTATACAGCCACTGATATATCCTTGATATTGGTTGAGACTATTGATTTTGATGACTGTCAAATACCACTGCTTCATTGTGGTAAAGCATGACTTGCCCTGCAAAGAGAGGTTAGAAGTTCTGGACCCAGATTACCTTGGGTCATGGTTCTCTCTTATAATAATTAGAAATGAAAGAGCATTTAGGTTGATCCTTGTATCCAAGTGGATGATATTTCCTAGGAGGGATTATCCACTTAGTGAAAGGATTTTTAGAATGCTGACTTTGATGATAATTTTGAAGAGAACAAAAGTTTCTATTCTTAAATCTTGAGTTCAACGAATTAAAGTACTTTCGTCAAGCATAGATTCCTGAACAGTTGAAATCAAAATCTCTGTTCATAGTTCGTCGAGCTGAGTTCGACGAATAGTATTGATTTCGTCGAGCTCGGTTCGACGAATTATTTTGAACTAAGATTTTCTGAAGATTTTTATATTGATTTGATTTTTCTTTGGCAATTCTTCAGTAGTTTTATTTATCACCTCTAATTTTTCCTTTAGTTTACAAGATTCTAAAAGACGTATCTTTGCAAAAGCATTTTATAAATCTTGTTTAAGTTTTAAATTTTCTGAAGATACAATATTTAATTTCTCTCTGAGAAGTTTTATTTTCTTCTCAGATTGAATTAAATCTTTACATAATAACTTAAATTCTTCTGATGAAAGATCAAGGGTAGAGATTACCTGATCTTATTTTTCTGATTCACACTCTGATTCTTCTTCAGAGTCTGTTTCTGCATCAGTGTTGCTGCAAGAAGCATTTATTGCCATTAGGCAAAATTCTCTTGCTCTTGCTTCTTCTTCATCTTCAGTTGTGCAGGATGAAGCATCGGAGTCACTCCAGGTTGCGGCTTTAAGGTTTCTTTCTTTAGCTGATTCTGCAGCCAATGCTGTGAGAGAGTCCCACATCTCTTTTGTACATGAACATTCAGCAAGTTCCGCAAATATGTCATCAGGCATTGATTGTGTCAGGATGTTCATTGCTTGTGCATCAACAATCTTCAGCTTTTTCTGGGCATTTGTCCATTGAGATGATGGAACAGCATTGATGCTTGATGTTGCCTGAGATTGAGTTGGACCTGACAAAATAGATATAAAGATGTTTTCATTAATGGTATCCATATAAAAACTAATCCTTGTTTTACATAGTGCAAACTTATCAAGATTGCACATAGGTAGTCTGGTGCTTGAAAAGTCTTCAATTTGTGCCATGATAAACTCTAAAGATATTTAAGATCTATCAGATCGTTTTGTTCCAGGTGTTAGCCTGTACAACCAAAGTAACCTTCCTCTGATACCAATTGAAATTTATGGGGATAGATCTTAACTAAAACTAATTAGAGTTATATACTTCAATAAAGAAAATCACAGCACAAGAATGAAACAAGAAGATCAAGCAACATAGAAGATACAAGGATTTATAGTGGTTCCCCAATCTGGGTACATCCACTCTTCTACCACCCTGGTAGGAATCCACTCAGATTTTTGATCAGGTGCCTAACACCAATGAGATTTTGATCAGGTGCTCAAACTAATCCTCAAGTCTTTTGGTCAGGTGACTTGTAACCAATAATCACTTTTGAAGGGAGATGACAACACTTTTTACAGTGGGGGGAAAGAGTTGATGGTGTATTCTCTGTCAACAATCGGAGAGAAGACTAGTGGATATTGATGTTAGCAAATGGCTCCCCCTGTGATGTAGAATGGTTCAGGGAAATCTGGAGCTTTGCTTCAGGGTGATAGGCCTTCAAGCTTGTATCTTTGACTAGCAGAGATTCAGGAACTTCTTGACTGATAGGTGTTTGTTGTCCTTGAAGTATCCTGGAGAGTATAAGGAAGAAGAAGACTCTTGATATGAATGGATGTTCTTCTTCTTCAGATTGATGTCACTTCTCTGCTCTAGGGCTTCTAGTTGCTTTGATGATATTGGCCTGAGTGTTCTACTTGTTGATCACTGTCTGTCACTGGTTGTCACTTTCTTGTGTTTATTGTGTCTGTGTTTCTTGTTATCTCTGTATATATTTGGACATTTGAATTCCTTAGTTTTAATGGCGGAAGAAATATTCCCGAGAGTAGAAGATGCTTTGGGAATTGATCCTGACTTAATTCTTCTGTAACTGTCCGTTTGAACGGCTATTATCACTGGGAATGTTGAATGTAATTAATCCTCAATTAATTCTTCCAACTGTAATTGATTACGCATAATTCGTCGACCTGATCTTGGAGTTCGTGGAGCTGTCTTGAGTGTGTCGACACAAGCCCTTTGTGTTGACACAGTTGGCTTTAGGTGTCGACACAGTTGGTTTCGACAAACATTCTATGTGCTGACACAATTCTTCTGTGTGTCGACACAGTCTGGTTCCTTTGTTGATCTTTGAGTTTAGCGATCGTCTACCTGAGCTTGGAGTTCGTCGAGCTCTGCTGGAATTTATCGAGCTGAACTTCTTGCTTGAGACTAGAGTTCGTCGACCTGAGTTCAGAGAAGCAACTCATAATTCTTCGACCTGAGTTCGTCGTTCGTCGAACTGCGTTCGACGATCGTCGACTTGATTTTCTGACTGAACTGCATTTCTTGGAATTCTTCTGAGGCACATCTAGAAATAAACCTATGACCCATGACTATATATTTTGGGTCAATCTAAGAAAACCTAATAGTGATCCTTGCCCAAATCATAACTGGTGTTCCAACACAGCCTCTCTCGAATCATTCGAACCAACGATGTTGCATCTTCCACCTCTTGACGCTTGTACAACTTTGATTCACCTGTTTCCAACTAAGACAACGGCGTGCGACATCTTCTACCATAAAGGGCCTCTAAGGGAGCCATTTGAATGCTCGTCTGGTAGTTATTATTGTACGCAAATTCCACCAAGTATAGGTGGTCTTCCCACTGCTTTCCAAAGTCCATGACGCACATGCGAAGCATTTCTTCCATCGTCCTATTGACCCTCTCGATCTGCCCATCCATTTGCGGATGAAAGGCTGTGCTGAAACTCAGTTTTGTTCCCAACATATGCTACACCAGCCTCCAATCATTGGACGTGAACCGCCCATCTCGGTCATTCACGATGTTGTGGGGCACACGGTGAAGTCGTACTATGTTATCCGCATATAACTTCGCCAGTTTCTCCACGGAATCATCCTTCCTATACAATCTTCATTCACCGAACAGACAATCTTCATTCGTCGAGCTGAGAACAGCATTCGTCGACCTGAGAAGCTGATTTTGTCGACCTGAGAAGTTGTGAACTTGAGGTCCAAGTTCGTCGAGCTCAGAATCTCATTCATCGACCAAAGCTTGAAGCTGTACTTAGAAAAATTCTGATGTTATCCTGACTTTAGCTTGATGTAGAAACCCAGTCTTCGTCGAACAAAGAGCTAGGATCGTCGAGCTCAGCACAAAGAAATATCTCACGATCGTCGTGCGCAGAACACCTTTCGTCGAGCTGAGTTCGACGAACGTCGAACTCACTTTACTTAGTCTTGAAATCCTCTAAGTCTGGAGTCTCTGATGGTCTTGTTGAAGGCTGGTCCATCTGAAGTTGAACCTAAGGACTTGACCTAGACTCTAGGACACAAACTTGACCCTGGCTATACATGATGGGCCACATCCTAAGTCAGTGAACCTAGCCCAAATCAACTATGGATCCAACAATCTCCCCCTATTTGGGTGAGGTCACTAATAGAGACCCAAAGTAGAAACAGATAGAAAAACAAAGCAGGAAAAGAGATATATCTGGCAGAGAATATCAACACATGCAGCAGATATATATATATACACAGTTTTGTTTAAACAGATAGCATAGTTTGAAAAACAAAAACAAACAGAAATTGAAACATCGAGAAGATTATTTCTTTGGCTTCTTCTGCTTGGACCTGTCTTCTGTTGATTTCTCTCCTGGCTTCTTAAAGATAATTTCTCTCTTAAGATCTTGAGCCTGAGCCTTTATCATAGTCATATCAGCTGCCCCAATAATATTCAATGATGTAGCTCTGGGGACAATTGCTTCAGGATTGAGCTTTATATATTCATCAACATTAAACAATTTATTGCCTTTATCAAACCTTTTCAATTCTTCTTTTCTGTACTTTGACATTGTTGAAAATCTAGAGATATCTTTTCCTTCTGCTTTGGCTTTATTGATCAAGTATAGTCCAATCAGCTCCTGGTATCTAGTCATTCTTGCAGTATTAGCAGTTTCAGGATCTTCAAAGTGGATTGGAGGAGAGTATGGCCTTTTTGGACTTTCAGCTTTCTGTACTTCAGAAATTTGTTGCTGCTACTGATGGTGTTGGTGTCCTGAGGAGGGTTGCCTCTGCTGGCTGCTTCAAGAAGATCTCCCTGACTGTCTCTGATATATTTGCATTGGGGCAGATCTCTGTGTGCTAGAGGTGCCAGAGGCACCAGCTGCTGGAGGAGGAGGAGGAGGATCCTTTCCTATGAACTGGAGGAGGAGAATATCTCCTACTTCTCTTCCTATCTTTCTGTTGGTTCTTTGAAAGCCATATCCATGCTGGCATTCCCTTATATGGAGTTACATTGTGCAAGATGTAGTAAGGGGTGTCTGTAGTGGTATTAGGTTTAGGAGCTGGAGGAGGAGGAGCCTTCCTTTTCTTTGATAACATCTTCTTTTTCTTACTGGCAGCATCTTCATCAGAATCATCATCATCATCTTCTTCACTATCTGAACCCTGAGGGTTATCATACAAGGCATCCAAAGCTTTTAAAGCTTTATTAGAAATAACAGCCTTTTCTGGAGAAGCAGAAGTAGAAGGAACCGGAGTATCAGCAATAGGAGAGGAGGGAACTGTACAGGAAACAGAAACATTGGGGACAGAGCTATCAGCTACTGCCTTATTCTCCTCTTCAATATCAGCCTGGATAAGCTCATCTAAATCAGGCATTGGAGAGTCATCCATAACAAAAACTAGTACTGCAAAATATTCTGGAATGACTTCAGGAATTTGAGCAACATCTGGAGGAGCAAAACTGTCACATAGTTGCTTAGCAACTGCTGGACTTACTGGAGAAGTATATGGTACAATAGCCAGACTTGGCTTAGTAAAATCAGCTGGAAGAAACTGCATAAAAACTATATCAAAACTACTCAACAAAACAGACAAATACACTGTGAGATTTAAATAGAAATCACCAACAGGTGTTATTTGCTCAACTAACTCTTCTAAATCAAGGTCAGTATCCATAAAATAAATTAATTCAATCTCATAAGAATCAAAGTCTAGCAAAACATCTCCATCTTCATCTGAATCTGCATCTGCTGTAGAGAAAACTGCTGATGTGACTGTTGCTGCTGCTGCATCTGCATCTGCTGCAACTTCATCACTGAGCATCTCCCCCTACCTGGGTTCAGGAGAACCTAGAGCCAGGCCTCTGAATGAAGAGGGGCAGCAGAGAGAAGAGAAACTTGTGCAGATAAAGAATTGATGGAATTCACAAGAGGTGTAATGGCCTCTGTGATTAGGGATTTTATGAGGGGAGTGAGCAGTGATATGAGTGTAGATACAGTGGGGGATTCCAAAGATGGAGAGATAATGGATGAATGTAGAGAAGTAGATGAAGGAAGGGGAACAGATGGAGGGCATAGAGGAGGAAGGACATCTGGTGTGGTTGTGTCTGTGGGTATGTTGTAAGATGGAATGGAGGATAAGTGTGGGGGAAGAGGAGACTGAGGAGGTGTAGGAATATGTGAATGAGGTGAAGTTGGAGGTGTGGGTTGTTGATTTGCTTGCAGAGGGGAAGATGGAGATGGAGATGGGATGTTGGTGATGTCCAGAGGTGGAGATGAAGGAGGGGTAGGTACATGAGGAGGCTGCTGTGGAGGAAGGGGTGCTGGAAGAGATGGTGGAGATGTAATGACCTCTTCAGCAGGGAGGGGAGTGGCCTTCACAGCCCTTGTGCTCTTAGAAGCTGGGATGGTAGAGGAGGAACCCTTGGAGGGTTTGGAGATAGTCGTCTCCCATCTGCCAAACAGGGCGCAGGTGAGGCGCTTGCTGGCATTGATGAAAATGGTTGGGGATACCATTAAATCACCAGCCTTCTCCTGCAGGAAGATCCCCAGGATTCTCCCGAAACAGACTTCCTTCTTGCTGTTCTTTTTCTTTATCAACCCCAAGAAAACTTTACTCCAATTTACGGAACGCTTGTTCACCACTGCACACATGATAAGAAATTGATGGCGGGTAATGTAGTCATGTGCATAGTGCTTATCCATCAGTATCTTTCCCACGATGTCCGCCAGAAACTGATAGGAGGCGGACAGTTGTTTCTTCAACAACTTATTAGGGTTGCTACCAGAAAATTCCATTAGCTTCAGCATATCATTGTATTCCTCAGAATCCATTTCCATGTCATCTTCTCCATTTACCACACCAAAAATCTCAGAAAGAATTGCGGGAGATAACGAAACAGCATGACTCCCGATATTGCCTGTCAGAACCTCTTTATCAGAAACAGACGATGTATACACCCATTCTCGAATTTCCGTTCCATGTAGTTTAATCCTTCGGGTCATGAAGTCTTTGAGATCGAGTTCCTCTAATAGTTCAAGAATATAGAGAAAAATGGGGTCAGAGTGTTGGAAGGAATCGAAATCCATGTCGAAACCAGTATCAAATTTCATTGCTGCCAAGGCTCCTGCTGGAATCGCCATTGATGACCTGCAAGAAACACAGAGAAAAACGGTGATCAAGAGCAAAAGAACTGAAAGCGCGGGACGGAGGTCGAAGAAAACCTAGATATAAGATTTTCAGAATATGAATCGACAATCTCCGTTCCACGAAAATAAAACAATTCTTCGAACTGAGCTTGACGAAATAAGTTATAGACAAATAATTCGTCGATCTCATTCAGAAGAATCGAAAACAGTTCGTCGAACTCCATTCGAAGAAATATCTTCTGAAGCAAAGTTCGTCGATATCCGGTCGACAAAAAGTATTTCCACATACGAAGAATTCGTCGATCTCTGTTCGACGAGAATCTCTCAAACTTTCCCTAATTCGTCGAACTCCGTTCGACGAACTCTGGAAAATTCGTCGAATGCAGACAGAAACTAAGTTAACTCTTCTCCATTAATCATTCCCAGTTGATTTATAAAGAACATATGAGTTTTCTCATCCAAAGGCTTGGTGAAAATATCTGCTCTCTGTAGATCAGTAGGAATATGGATTAAGTTAATTTTCTTTGTCTACATTTTCTCTAATAAAATGTTGTCTTATTTCAATATGCTTAGTCCTAGAATGGTGAACTGGATTATGTGCTATAGTAATAGCACTAGTATTATCACAAAATAATGTTGAATTATTTAAGTTGACACCATAGTCTAGAAGTTGGTTTTGTATCTATAGCATTTGTGAACAGCAGCTGCCAGCAGCCAAGTATTCTGCTTCTGCAGTTGATGTAGACACAGATGTCTGCTTTTTACAAAACCAGGAGACAAGTCTCATACCCAGGAACTGGCATGTTCTAGAGGTACTCTTCCTGTCCACTCTACATCCAGTATAGTCAGCATCTGAGTATCCAGTTAACTCAAACTCTGACTCTACAGGATACCAGAGTCCTAGATTAGGGCAACTCTTTATATATCTCAAAATTCTTTTTAGGAAAATAAGGTGAGATTCTTTTGGGTTCACTTGGAAACTAGCACAAAGGCATGTGGGAAATATTATATCAGGCCTACTAGCTGTTAGGTATAATAGGGATCCAACAATTACCCTATAATGTTTCTGATCTACAGGTTTCCCTGCTGCATCAGAATCCACAACAGCACTTGTAGCCATAGGTGTTTTCATTCCTGAAGCATCACCCATCCCAAACTTTTTGATAAGCTCTTTAGCATACTTAGCTTGGGAGAGGAAGATACCATCAGGGAGCTGCTTCACTTGGAGACTAAGGAAGTAGGAAAGCTCACCCATGCTACTCATCTCAAATTTAGAATGCATGAGGTCAGCAAACCTCTTGCACAATTTGGGATCAGTAGACCCAAAAATGATTTCATCCACATATATTTGTACTAACAAAATTTGGACCTTATGATTTCTAGTGAAAAGAGTTTTATCTATAATTCCTCTTGTAAATTTATGCTCTAAAAGGAAGCTTGCTAAGGTCTCATACCAAGCTCTTGGAGCTTGCTTTAAACCATAGAGAGCTTTATGCAATTTAAAAACAAAAGAGGGTTTAGTTAAAGAGATAAAACCTGGAGGTTGTTCTACATAAACCTCTTCTTGAAGTACTCCATTCAGAAATGCACTCTTGACATCCATTTGGAAGACCTTGAATCTCCTGTGAGCTGCATAGGCAAGGAAAATTCTTATGCCCTCTAACCTTGCAACAGGGTCAAAGGTTTGGTCATAGTCAATTCCTTCCTCTTGCATGTAGGCTTGAGCAACAAGCCTAGCCTTGTTTCTCACTATGTTGCCTTGGGCATCTAGCTTGTTCCTGTAGACCAATTTGGTTCCAATAACTGGGTAGTTATGGGGTCTTGGAACCAAATCCCAAACTCTACATCTCTCAAACTGATTTAGTTCCTCTTGCATTGCAATAATCCAGTGGGGATCTTGCTCTGCTTCATGGATGGTGAGAGGTTCAATTTGAGAGAGAAAACAGGCATGCATCAAGTCTTGGTTGAGTTGATGCCTTGTTTATACACCTGCTAAAATGTCTCCAATCACTTGAGATCTGGGGTGATCTCTAAGTGTGATTAGATCAGTTGGTGGAGTTGGTTGAGCAACTGCTTCTGTATTTAATTCCTCTTGAGGAATGGTACTAGCTGTTGAGGGAAGTTCAGGCACTTCCTCTTGAATTTCTTCTTCATTATCTTTAGCAACCTGTGGAGTAGGATGGGTTGATACCTCTTGGGTAAGGTTTAGTCCATCCATAGACTCACACAGTGGTGGAACCTGCAAAGAGCTACTGGTAGAAATCTCTTTCTCCTTATATGACATGTTAGCTTCATCAAAAGATACATGAATAGACTCTTCAATTTTAAGAGTTGATTTATTAAAAACCCTATAGGCCTTGCTTACTTGGGAGTATCCTAAAAAAATCTCTTCTTCATCCTTAGCCTCAAACTTTCTAATGTATCTCTTGTTATTTGTGTGAATGTAACAAATACAACCAAAAACTTTAAAGTAAGTGATTTTAGGTTTCTTCCCTTTAAGTAATTCATAGGGGGTCCAATTTTTCAGTTTATGTATAAGACTTCTTTTCAGGATATAATTAGCAGTGTTTGCAGCTTCTGCCCAAAAGGATAGAGGCATGTAAACATCTGCCAGTAATGTACCTGCAGATTCAATGAGTGTCCTATTTTTCCTTTCAGCAATCCCATTTTGTTGGGGAGTTCTAGGAGCTGAGAAGCACTGTCTGATACCTTCCTTCTCACAAAACTCATGTATAAGAAGAGACTCAAACTCTGGCCATGATCACTTCTGATTAATGCAACATGAGTAGAGAACTCAATCTGTATGGTCCTGAGAAAATCTGTAAGAACCTTGAATGTATCTGACTTAGCTCTCAGAAAGGCTACCCAACTAAATCTAGAGAAGTCATCAACAATCACTAAAGTGTAAGACTTCCCTCCTAGGCTTTGTACTGCAATGGGTCCAAATAGATCCACATGAAGCAAATACAATATCCTAGGTGAATAACTTTTATTAATGGATTTAAAACTAGTTTTGGTTTTCTTGCCTAATTGACAAGCCCTGCATAGGCTTTCCTTCTTGTAGGGGCCAGAAGGTAAACCTCTAACAAGGTTGTCTTTAGATAACCTAGCTATATTCTTAAGGTTTACATGTCCTAATCTTTTATGCCATAACTCTTTTTGATTACTAGTAACATTCAGTAAGCAGATATCAGTTGTGTAAGAAATAAAATATACTAGATATATATTGCCTTGTCTAAGTCCAATTAAAATAGTTTGGTTTTTATTATTAATAATAGAGCAAGATGTAGAGTTAAAATATACATGATAACCTTCATCACATAATTGACTTATGGATATAAGGTTATGTTTAAGTCCTATTACATATGTCACTTTCTTGAAGGTCACTGCACCAATTCTCACTGCTCCATATCCTTCTGACTGGCCACTTTTTGAATCTCCAAAAATCACCTTTGGTCCTATCTTGGACTTGTAATTGGATAAATTTGCCTTGCTGCCTGTCATGTGTTTGGAACAACCACTGTCCAAGTACCAGGTCTGACTCACCATTGGACAGCTCTTCACCTGTACCTGCAATGAAAAATAAAACTCAATTGTTCTTGACCCAGGTTATCTTGGGTCCTTGATTTGGTTGAAAAGAAAAACTGGAAATAACTGATAATGCTTGTTGAGACTTATAACCTAAGGGGTGATATCTCCTAGGTGGAATTACCCAATCAGCTACTGGATTAAATGTCTTATTAGTTGGTTTAAAATTTCTGTAAAAGAAATGATTTGAGTTTGGTCCTTCTGGGTTCGACGAATTGTTGTTAGTTCGTCGACCAGAGTTCGATGAATAGGGATGAGATCGTCGATTTCTGCTCAGAGAATGACAATAGTTATTTTCTGTTCCCCAAGTTTGTCGACCTCTGCTCGACGAACCATACACAGTTCGTCGATCGCAGTTAGATGAATTATTATACTTGAAGTTTGCGTTGAGCGTTCGTCGATCTGGTTTCGACGAACTGGCCACATTTCGTCGATCTGAGTTCGACGAATGCTGCTGAACTTCGTTTTTATTAACTCTTTTCTGGTTTCTATTTCTCTTGTCTATGGGTTTTGGATTGTTTACAGACAATGGTTTGTTCATAATCTTTTCATTTCCCTTAGCAGAGATAAATTTAATAGGGGTTGTAAGAATATTTTCCTTTATTATGGGGGGTAAACTTGATGAAGCACCCAAGCCCAGCTTGCCATTTAATCTGGCATTCAGTGTGCTTGTGATGTCCATCAGCTTGAGGCTTCTCCCATTGAGAGATTGCTCAAGTTGTTTGGCCTCACATAATTCAGATTTTAGTTTAATTATTTGTTCATTAGTTAAGGTTAATTGATCTGTTAGCTTTATGTTTTCTGAGTTAACTGATTCAAGTTTTCCTAATCTTTCTCTAAGAGTTTTTATTTCTTTTTCTGAGTTGATTAAGTCTAAGCACATAGTTTTGAATTAAGTTTTAAATAAATTAGATTTAAAATCAAAACTAGAAATAACCTGATCTGCCTGAGTCTGAGGTTGCTTCATCTTCAGATTCTACTTCTGATCCAGAACAGTTCCTGGAGGCATCAATTGACATTAGGCAAACCTCCTTGAATCTGGCTTCTTCCTCTTCTTCACTTGAACTGGAGGAAGATGTTTCTTCTTCTCTATCACTCTATGTCTCAGCAACAAGACCCTTATCTTTCTTTTTGTATTTGCTGGAAGAGGGTCTGCTGCTGTGTCTTCTCCTGGAGTCCTTTTCTCTGCTCTTGTCCTTATTCTGGTTTTCTGGACATTCTGAGATGTAATGTCCAGGCTTTATGCAACCAAAGCACACAACCTCCTCGGTTGGTGTCTTGTCAAACTTGGGCTTATCATCCTGTCTGGATGATTTCCTTCTGAAATCCTTCCTGGACATCTTGTAGAATCTTTTAGTAAAGAAGCTCATGAGTTCCTCATTAGAAGTTGATGTCTCACTGTCCTCAGATGATTTGAAGTCTATGATGTGTTCCTTTCTAACTGGAGTTGTTGCCTTCTGTTCTGTTGCCTCTCTTGACTTGATCAGCTGCTCATAGGATTTTAATTTGCCTAGTAGAGATTCAGTTGATATCTCATTTAGGCTTCTAGCTTCTTTGATTGGCCAGATTCTGTAGTCCCAAGAGCTAGGGAAGCACATCAATATCTTGTCATTCACCTCTGTCAAGGTGATGTCCTTATCTAGAGTTTTGATCTCATTGATGATTGAGCTCAACCTGTTGTACATATCAGCCACTGATTCATTCTCATCCTTTTTAAAGTTCTCATACAGGGAGATGAGATTGGATCTCCTGTCTTTTCTCTCATCTGCTGAACCAGCTATCTTTTGGTTGAGGAAATCCCAGATGGCCTTGGCTAAGGTGCACTCAACCACCTTTTGAAATATGTCATCTGACATAGTCTGAGATAAGATATTCATTGCCTTAGCATCTGCCATTTTGGCTTTCTTGTAGGCATCATTGTTTTCTGGAGGAGGAACTATAGTCATGTTGGTAGAAGTGCTTGTAGAAGCTGCAGGTGCTGGAGGTACACCTATCAAGATAACAGAAAAAATATCCTCATCAATAGAATTCAAGTATAACCTGATTCTTGCCTTCCAGATGGCAAACTTGTTAAGATTGCACACTGGAGGTCTGATGCTTGCATAGACTTTATTTTGGGCCATGTCTGTGAAGAAAGAAATCTAATAACAAAATCAAAACAAACAGATATAACTATAGAGATCTTTGTGGTTCAGGTGTTAGCCTGTGCAACCAATAAGGTGTGGTATTTTATCCAACCTCCCTCTGATACTAATTGAAAGTGCAGGTTAGATCTGAAATACTCTAGAGGGGGTGTGAATAGAGTATTGTGCTCACTACAAACTTTTTACAACTTCTGTTGTAATTCTAAGTGAACAGAGAAGCAAATAAAATAAGTAAGCACATCAACCTATTAATCATAGAACAACACAGCCAAAACAAAAAGAAGGGCAACCAGACGACACAAGAAATTTTATAGTGGTTCGCCAACCTGGGTACATCCACTCTTCTACCACCCTGGTAGGAAAACACTCAGGTTTTTGATCAGGTGCCTGACACCAATGAGCTTTTGTTCAGGTGCTCAAAAACCAAAACCTCAAGTCTTTTGGAAGGAGACTTGCAACCAGGAATAATTTTGAAGGGATTTAAAACCCGGTACAGGGACTGGAAATAAGCTGATGGGGTCTTCTCTTTCTCAAAGCAACTGAGAAGACTTGTGGATTGATGGTAGCAGATTTTGCTCCCCCTGAGATCTTGAATTAATCAGGAATACTGGAGCACTGCTTCAGGGTGATAGGTCTTCAGAGACCTAGAATGCCTGGACCAGAAATACTTTAGGAACTTCTTTGACAGATTCATATTTGTTGTCCTTTGAAGTTGTCCTGAGAATTGAAAAAATAAGACTCTTGATAGAAGTTGATTGTTCTTCTTCTTCTTCTTCTTGAAAATGTTCTCTGGCCTGGGCTGATTGCAGTCAAGAATTTTTTATTTTTGTGTGTGATTGTTCTTCTGTGCAATCTGAGTGTCTGTCTGATTGACTGTATTGCTTGTCTGTCTGTGTAGTGGTGCTTGATTCTTTATTTTCTATGTATCTCTTCTTTCTGACTACTACTTTGATGATATCTTCCTGACTGAAGATCATTCGAAAATTTGAATGTTGAGCAGTAATTGCAGTCGGCCTTTGAAATAAGCGGCAATCAATAATTTCCCTAACTGTCCCATGGAAAAACAGCATGTAATAATCCATAGTCAATGCGCGTTCTAACGGTAACATTCCGAGTAGTTCTGGCATTAATAACTCTGGAATCATCGCCAAGAAACAGGACGGGAAACTGAAGATGACCTAGTCTGGAATCGTCGAATGAAGAACACAATTCGTCGAGCTGAGTTTGAGTTCGTCGAGCTGATCTTGAGTTCGTCGAGCTGAGCTTGAGTTCGTCGAGCTGAGCTTGAGTTCGTCGAGATGAGCTTGAGAGATTTCGTCGACCAGACAATCTTCATTCACCAAATAGACAATCTTCATTAGTCGAGCTGAGAACAGCATTCGTCGACCTGAGAAGCTGATTTCGTCGACCTGAGAAGTTGTGAACTTGAGATCTAAGTTCGTCGAGCTCAGAATCTCATTCGTCGACCAAAGCTTGAAGCTGGACTTAGAAAAATTCTGAAGTTGTCCTGACTTTAGCTTGATGTAGAAACTCAGTCTTTGTCGAACAAAGAACTAGGATCGTCGAGCTCAGCACAAAGAAATGTCTCACGATCGTCGAACGCAGAACACCTTTCGTCGAGCTGAGTTCGACGAACGTCGAACTCACTTTACTTAGTCTTGAAATCCTCTAAGTCTGGAGTCTCTGATGGTATTGTTGAAGGCTGGTCCATCTGAAGTTGAACCTAATGACTTGACCTAAACTCTAGGACACAAACTTGACTCTGTCTATACATGATGGGTCACATCCTAAGTCAGTGAACCTAGCCCAAATCAACTAGGGATCCAACATACATGTTTGTCAGCTACTAGTGAGGCACCTTTCAAGCTCTCTCATGGTTTTTGAAGCTTTGATACTAATACAATTTGAGGTACCTACCCCTAGAGTCTTGCTCGTCAGGCAAGAATAGGAGGACTTGTTATAAATCAATGATGAGAAGATGAAATGCAACTTAGATTTGATCTAAGAACTCCGGGATGAAGCTACCATCAGGCAAGAAGAGGTCAAAAGAAGGGTTGCAAAATTCTTTGATAGAAATGTGAGAGTCAAGCATTTTTTGGTTGGAGATCTTGTTCTGAAAAAGGTGGATGATGTCGATAGAGTTGGTTCAGTAGGGAAGCTCAACCCGAACTAGGCAAGCCCATTTATCATCAAGGATGTTTTGAAGAATGGTGCCTATCGACTTCAAACTTATGACGGAGAAAACATTTTCCACACCTGTAGCAGAGACGACTTGAAACAGTTTTATTCCTAAACGATGCCAATTTTTCATCCATTCATTTGTACTCAATGATTATTTTCATGAAGATCCCCATACTGACACTTTTCTTTGTCAGGTGATTTCTTTTTAGCCACTAGTAGCTCAAGATCACTAGAATGGGAGACATCACTGAATCCTGCTTGAAACCCTGCTAGAATTGTTGTCATTAGCATAACACCACAATGACCACGTATAGTAGGGAGATTTCGCGTCGTGTAGTCGGAGCCTATAGATTACTGTGTGGAGGACTTCTGGATCTCGGATCCCAGCTGGTATCTAACTGGCCTATGCATTAAGGAGTGACATAGTGTTCGTTAGCTCTGCCATGGTTTGAGTGGGATAATGTTATAGTTTTGATGATATTTTGAGAAAAGTAATGTTTCCCTGCACTCACCTGCCTGAGTGATCATCTTAGTCTGTGACTTTTGAATACTCCTAGGTACTTCCAAGCGGTGACTACATGGGGCACACAGTTATGTTGATTTCTTGAGGAAAGTAATGTTATCCTACATGCACCTGCCCGATTGATCAACTTAATCTGTATCCCTAGGCATGAGAGCAGTGGATCCATCTCACTGGTTGAGGTTAAACAGTTTTGATGATCATTGGAGGAAAGTAATGTTGCTCTGCATGCACCTACCCACTCGATCATCTTAGACTATACATCTCGTTTCGATCCCAACGACACCTGTCACGCCCATGCATGCCATTCAAGTCTAGGTGCTCAATCAGCTCTGTCGTGTCATCAAGGGGGTTTACAGCATTTGTGATCACCTGAAGAAAGCAATGCTGCTCTGAGCATATCTACCCACTTGGACACCTTAGTTTGTAGCTCATTCTTCTCTTCCTTTTCACAGTTTGTGGTTACCCTTTTTTCAAATTGTAGTAACCACCAATTTTTTGAGGCCTACAAATTTGACGATCTCTTGAGAAATGCAATGCTGTCATGCACGCACCTACCCAATGGATTGTCTTAGGCTTCATTTGTTTCGGCGGTGGCGGGTGGATCCGGCGGGTGGAAACAGAGTGTTCGAAACGGAGGGGGGAGGTAGCTGCTCCAAACGGAGCTTTTTGAGGCGTTTCTCAAGACGGGTGGGTGGAAACGGAGCAAACGCCGTCGGAAGTTCATTTGTTTACCCGCATTCCGGCGGCATTTGCCCAAAACGGAGCACCGAAACTCCCAAACAAATAGAGCCTTAAGCTATAGACCTCAAGGACGGCCCGTGTTTTCTATTTTCCTAGGTCGCATCATGTAGGGGGGGACTATAGTTAATGATTATTTGAAATAATTACTTCAGACCGTAAGTCTCCACTACGATTTATTAATTATTGAAGCCTGCATGATCTTATACTTACAATCTGGGTTATCTTCTCTATTGCGGCTTCCATTGGGATGATTTGTTACTTAATGCAGCCTGGACTATTTTAATTGTTAACTATTGCGGCTTAAATTTCTCTCCATTAATAATGGTGATTGTTAACCGTAACCGGTAATTCGCTCGTCGTACCCCAAAATCTTCCAATTTTTCACGCCTTTTCGAAATACGCCTTGTACATGCAATTTCAGGAAACGTGTTCAACACGAAAGTTGTAGATATCAAAGAGATCTACAACTTTCGTGTTGAACATTTTTCCTGAAATTGCATGTACAATGTACAAGGCGTATTTCGAAAAAGGCGCAAAATCTTGGCATATTTTCAAAGTACGCCGTGTAGATGCATTTTTAGGAAACGTGATCACCACGAAAGTTGTAGATCTCGTCGATATCTACAACTTTTGTGTTGAACACTTTTTCTGATATTGTATGTACAATGCGTATTTGAAAAAGATGCGAAACATTGGAAGATTTTGAGGTGCGACTAGCAAAATAACGGATTGCGATTAACAATCACCTTAATAATTATGGCCTGAAGTTTCCAACCTATCAATTATTGCGGCGGTTGATATATTATGATTAAAAATTACGATCTAAAATAAATTACTCATCACGATTGGTCGCCAAATGCTAATGAATCTCAATAGTTTTCTTCCTTTATGATCGTCGCGGAGTCATGCAGTTAAGAATATAGGATTTATTCAACCTAGAAAAATCTACTTCCTGGATTTTTAGTTAGCCTCAGACATTATATATGCATAGTTTAAATTGGAAAAGCAGTTAACATCAATGGATTGAATTCATAGCTTCCCGCTATCTCGATGATCAAATTTATAATTATGCTAGAAATTGTAAACATTCTTGCGGCTTGATCTAGTCAATATCGCGTCCTCCATCATCTAAGGTTTGGATAACTTCAGCAGTCTGATCAGAGTTTCTTGGCCGCAGAATAATGGAGGGGAACTGGTAAATACTAAGTTGTTTAGGAAAAAATTATAATACAAAGGAGGTAAGAATATCTTTCATTGCTTCTTCAAAAATTACATCTTTAAACTCGCGTGTTTAACAAAAAAGGCCGTCGAGTTTTCAAAAAAAACAAAAATTACATCATTTAATCCACATGTCAGAGTTTCTTGGCCGCAGAATGTCCCTCTAAATTCACTGAACCATCAATATCAACTGGCGAATAATCATGGCATGACATTCTCATGCTCGAAGTTGTTTCACTACTCTCACTTTCTTTTTACTCGCAAAGAGGGCTCTCATCGCTGGAACCGTCAGATTCTTCATAAGCGTACTGAGCGGTATCTTTCTCCTAACTGTCGGTCTCTTTCTCCTAGCCATCAGTCTCTTTCTCCTAACGCCATTGTCAAATTCTTCTCCATCTGCTTTTTCTTCTCCCCCAGCGCCATCTTCTTCTTCTTCTCCTTCTTCTCCTTCTTCTTCTCCTTCTTCTTCTTTTTCTCCTTAAGTCTCTTCTCCAACCTTGACATTGCCTTTGGTCATGCAATTCATCACAACTACCCTTCTCTTACATTTGAGGATGAGTTCAACAAAAGAAGTATTCTCGGAACTTTCTTTGACGCGGCCTAGTTCGCTGAAACGGCGAACAACATCTTCTATACTTTATTTGGCAAAAGAGAACGCCACATCATGAAAGACAGGATTCTCTGGATAGTACGCACTCTGCAAGGAGTCAAATATGCGAACCCAGGTTATGCGGTCTAAATGTCTAGTCGCAGCAATCAAGAGTTATCTTACTTCTTTCTCATCTTTCATTCGAGCAATCTATTCTTCTAACTACACATTATCTATAATATCTTGTTTATCTTTCATCACTACTTTCAGGTAGTAACCCACGTAGTCGCTTACGATCAGGCCATTCATCTGAGCATGAGTAGTGAAATACGATAAGTCCTCGGTGGTGATCTTTGAAAGCTCCATGAAATTTCATTTTTCATACAGAACATTACTTATCATATGGGTGTGGTGAGATAACTTCCCACTTCTCCAAGAGGGGAGAGAGGTCGACACCCTAACATTGTTTTCTCTTATGGTGTCATTGCATTGTTGGGTTTGTAACACCCCATTATTTTGGAATTTGTTCGTCATGACTGAAGCGTCGGGACAAATCATCGAGTAGCTAATGTGCGGTGTTAGGTAGCTACTGCCCGACGGTAGACCCTTTTCATCGAGGGCGTTGAAACGAATGCGTTGAGAAGCTACCACACGACAGTATTGTTGGGTTCATTGATCCCAATGTCCTGTATTTGAAGATGACCTAGTAAATAATGTATACACATGTGGTGATCTAAATTGTGCTCAAGTTTAATGATTGCAGGATGTCTTAGCAACATTAATGGAACAGATAGCCTAAGTGGCTAAGTCAGGTAAACACTTACCTAAGATGTGGATAGACAAAAATCTTTTCAAGTCCACAGTCGATGAGTGATGGTACTCACTCAATGCCAGATGACATATAGCGCTGAGTGGAGCCTATATATTCAAAGCCATGAAGTGGCAAGCTGAGAAAGGTGCTAAGTCCACAAGCATTGAGTTAAGTCAACTCACACAATGCCATACAACAAAAGGCTGTGAGTAAGGCTAATGTAGTAAGATGCTAAGGAAAAATGGGCAGAAAAGTGGCTAAGTCCACAGGCATTGAGTTAAGATCATTCACTCATCACCATAACTCCATAATCGTTGAGTATAGCTCAGTCAGTCAACATCACAGGAAAACTGTGAATATTTACTAAGTCCACATGCATTGAGTGAGGCAAGCTCACTCAACGCCATGTGATAATGTGTTGACTAATTCTCAAAGTCAGTGTTGTTTCTTAGACACAGAAATTTGGCTAAGTCCAAATGTGTTGAGTGTAGCTCATTAACTCGACGCAAGATAATGGAAGAAAATTTGTTAGGTAGTTTGGCATTGAGTGCAGCTTACTCACTCAACGCCAAGGAGGACAAAATCTGTCTAAGGTAGAAAGTGTTGAGTGAGGCGTGCTCACTCAACACTCTCAACACCATAACTCAGAAAATCCTCCTAAAGCAAAAAAAGTTGAGTGAGGCGTGCTCACTCAATGCTCTCAACGCTTAAAATGTCGAAGAAGCAGAAAATCTGTTAAGGAAGAAAGCGTTGAGTGAGGCATTCTCACTCAACTCTCTCAACACCTTAATTATAAAATTTATGGCTAAGGAACAAGGCGTTGAGTGAGGTGTGCTCACTCAACACTCTCAACACCAGGCATGTAGAAAAGGCTGCAGAAATGGTTAAGGCAAAAGCATTGAGTGAGACTTACTCACTCAATGTTGTCAATTCCTAGATAGACAGAATTCTGTCGAAGTACTTTGGCGTTGAGTGAAGCTCATTCACTCAACGCTTATTCTACTGATGCTTGATTTTTGTCTATGTCCATAGGTGCTAACGTCAGTAAGAGAATAACTCAACCTTATTCAAATTGTTATCGATAAAGCTATAGTACATGACAAAAGGCGCTGCATACCTACTGTACTACAGGTAGGCATTAAAGCAAGGATGGAGCTGGCATTAAATATTTGGGGCCCACCGCTAAAATAGTCGATGAGTTGCATTCAATAAAAGGAGAAGCCTTTTACGGAAGAGGCAGCTGTTGAGATAGTTTTTCCTCATCGTCGTTATTATTATGAAGAGAAGAATAGAGAGAATAAAATGAAGCTCTAAAGGGTCAACAAGTTAGCTGTTTGTTTTCATCATCGACTACAACAAGATCAAAGCAGATTTATGAAGAGGAGAAAGAAAGTTAGCTGATGGGATTTTCTATCTGCACCAACAGGATCTTCACAGTTCCAGCCATACAACTCAAAAGAATATCTATTGAAGGCTTTGGAGACGAAGTGAGGGCTGAACATCTTCAGCCCAGGAAATAATGAATAAGCAGAACTGGTTTCTGCCAGTTACTTCCAGCACAAGTTAGAACAAGTTCTGTATCCTTGTTGATGTGAAGAAGTTGAGCTGAGGATCTTTTCAGCCCAAGTAGCAACAAGTTTTCCTGTAGTCACTTCACAAATCCAGCAGGAAAAATTCCTGGTGCTGTGAAGAAGAAGTTAGGACTGAGTGTATCTCAGTTCAAGTAAAAGTAGTCTCAGGAAATATATTCCTGAAGTCAAAGTTGGGCTGAGTCAATCTCAGTCAAGGTAGATTGGCACAGAGAAATTTCCCTTGTGTCCAATCAAGACTCACCAACTCACCTTTCTGTAGGATCCAATTGGATCTGAGTTGTAGGGCTCTCTAAGCCTGAGGTAGGGCATATTTCCTGAGTTGTAGGAGAGTAAAGCTCTTTGAGTTGTAGGATCCTACTAGATCTGAGCTGAAGGACTTGATTTCAAGTTTGAGGTAAGTGGTCAATTGATCACTGAGCTGTAGGAGAGGAATACTCTCCGAGTGTACGACCCTTTGGTCTGAGATAGGATCCCTAGTGGATCTGAGATAGGGCTGTCCTCCCAGCCTGAGTGTAGGGCCTTTGGCCTGAGGTAGGTGATCTGCTGATCATTGAGTTGTAGGCCCTTGTGGCTGAGCTGTAAGTTTTGTAGGAGACTAAGAGATCCTGAGGGATCTAAGGTGTAAGCTCTTTGGAGCATTGTTTTGGAGAAGTATCTAGTCCAATAATATAGTTGGATAGGTGGGAGGGAAAGTGTATGAACCCTTGTTAGAGGAACTACTATAAATCTTGTGTGTGCTTTTTGTGTTGGCTTTAATGGAGGTGCAGGTCTTGAAAGCAGAATATAATCAACTAATAAAGAATCAAATTAAAGGAAAATAAAAAGATAGTCACTAAGGCGTAATAAACCTATTCACCCCCTCTAGGTGTTTTAGCTATCCTAGAAATCAAACACTTTCAAGTGGTATCAGAGGAAGGTTGCTCAAAAAGGACCTAACAGTCTGAGTAGACCTAAAAGTATAGCTAAAAAGGTTTAAGCTTATATGTTCAAAAGTAAACCATAAGATGTGGAGATCAATGGAGCTTCAAGTCTGTAGTGAAAACAAGAATAGTATTGGGTCGTTGATAGCTCTTATAGAAGACAAAGTCTATCCAAATACAAGAGCAAAGATCAGGGCCCCTATGTCACATTCAGATAGTGACTCAAAGGTGGATGAAGCTGAGGAAGGTTAATGCAGATGCTATGGGGTGTTAACTACATCAGAATTAGAATTCTACACGGCGCAGCCTGGACAAAATCAGATATATTCCCCATCTAGCTCATTCTTAGAGTCAAGATATGGATCATGCTCAGATTTTGACGCATCCTCATCAAGTGATGATGAGAGTCCTCTGTTGGAAGATGATATCAATCAACTGATTGAAAATCATGCTGCACTTCTGAAGGCTTTCAAGAAAAGCAAGATGCTTGTTAAGAAATAAGCAAAGGAAATTTTCTCCCTACAGCTGGCTGCCTCCCAGCAAGATGAAACTTCGTCTTTTCTATATCTAAAAGAGGGGGAAGTAGCTCATCTCAAGACCATGGTAGATATCCATGTTGAGTCCATCAAATATAAGGAGTCTATTATCAAGTATCTTCAAGAGAAACTTGAAAGAGAGAAGAGGGTTGTGGCCAATTTCATTAAAATAGATGCTATGAAGAGAAAATCTGAGTCTCAGTGTCACAACCTGCATTTTCACCACAACGACGAAATATCAGAGTAAGAGAAAATGCACGTCATGATGCCATGTCAGCAGGGGATAACTGCAGACGCTCAGGAAACACTCCGACTTAATACTAAAAATAAGATTTAAATATTTTATTGAAGAAGTTTATTTTAAGTTAGACAATTAGCCATATCCTTCGGCTTAGTGGCTCACGAGTCCACCAGAAGAAAAGTAGTTAAACGCAGCAGAAAATACTATAGTAAATAAGTTAGACATCGTACATGAGTCTAGTATCCCAATAAAAAACTCAAGGCATGCATTGCCCTAAATTTATAGTAATGATATCGAAGTAGTTTGCACGGTATTTAAATATAGTGATTTAGAGTTTAAAAACATGATGTGCATGATATAGTAATAATTGTTGGTTTTATAGTTTAAAATACCTATAGACATCCTAGCATAAATCCTTCCCAGAGAGCAAGAACTACAAACACAAAAGTAGACACTAGCAACTAGCCAAATATCCAAGAACAACATTAAACAATCAGTGGGCGTCGAACACTTGACACAAACCCATTAAAAGTTCTCAAGTCCTAAGCATACTACCAAAGAACAAAAGCTACCTTGCAACCTCGAGGAACCCTCAGCAAACCCAGCAACAAAAATACTCAGCCGCACCACCGGCTACAGCCCTGAACCTGAGGCATTCAAGAGAAGAACACCTTAGCAAGCAAAAAAACAAGTGGCAAAAGAATAGGTAAGCAAGTGAGTAAGCCAAATAAAGGAGGGTGTACAGAACCCAACCCAAGGAGGAAGAATGTAAAACAATAGAAAAATTAGCCAAATAGAATAAGTAGAGAAAGGTTAGCCAATATAATAACCTCTAAATTAAAAAAAATGCACCAAGTGCGAAGGTGAACAAGTCTGGGCATAATCAGCAAAATTTAGCAACTTGTGGCATAAACCACCAGAAAACAACTGAGCACAATACGACTCGGAAGATGGTGGATCATCAACATGTGGTATGACTGAGTTGCAGGCCGGAGAGGGCGACGACCTCAAGCGCCCTAAGCCTAACTCCGGATCCTCAACCGTCTCACAATTGATACTGTGGTCCACAAACATGGCCAAACCCGGCCAACCAGAACCCAACAGTCCAGGAAAGGAGAAATTAAGCATACCTCCACTGTGATGATCCATAAAAAGAAGGGGCCTCCTGGTTGGGTGGTATGCTAACCACAACCAACACTCATACCCCCAACATAACCATCTCAAAATCGGCACAACACCTAAGTATTACAACACTAAATCGAAGACCACAACATATAATCGACCAAAATTAAGCGTAACGCATCCTACGCTCAACGGCGTCGAAATATTTACCCTAAGCGTAAGCCTAAAATGTTTTAACATCTTATACTCTAAAAGAAACAGGAATATTAATATAAGAATAAAGTCTTACCATAAGAACTTAAGGAAAAGGAGAGGAAAGGAGTCACTTGCCTTGGCTTTACCGGAGAAAGCCTCCAAATCACACCTCATCGCAGATCTGGAGTAAGGGAGACGAGAGAAGCCGAAATCTGAACAAGAGTGAACGAAATAGAAGTTAGGGCCAAAATTTCAAGAAATGTGTTCGGTATTTCATCCACATGAACCCAGATTTGATGAAGTCACCCTGGAACTAAGATGAATTAAGTTGTATTTGATGCTTGGCTTGAGCTATATGTTTGCAGGAATTTCACTGGGAAGTGTAGACCAATGTCAGCTCACAGTGGGTCACCAAACACAGCAACTGTGCATGTAATCCCTCATTGTATATTCCAAGGTGTTGACTCATGTGTGGTCTCTCTATTGGGATACACTTCATATTCAAGCTATTGGACTATGGGAAAGGTATTGGAAGCTGGCTACTCTAGAAGAATCAGTTTTTCCAACATCAGAAATTTTCTAAGTGTTTTACTCGAGTAGAGCTTTCACCTACTCGAGTAGTCTGAGTATAATATACTCGAGTACCTAAGTCAACTAATCGAGTAGATATATTCATATACTCGAGTAAGTATTCTCACATACTCGAGTAGATAAAAATATACTCGAGTAGTTCATTATACCTACTCGAGTAGATCATGTGTCACTCGTGTACCCTGATATTTCCCTACTCCAGAAAATTTTTCTAAGTCTTTTACTCGAGTAGAACTTTCACCTACTCGAGTAGATTACTTCCTCTCGAGTAGTTTAGTTCTACTACTCGAGTAGTTGGTTGCTTTCATCTTCAGAATTTTTCTAAGTATTCCACTCAAGTAGTACTTCATGTACTCGAGTAGTTCATGTAATGTACTCGAGTAACTTCTCCAGTACTCGAGTAGATCCTCTATATACTCGAGTAGGTCTCTACACATACTCGAGTAATTCTGACTGCTTACACGAGTAGTTGATTTCTATATACTCGAGTAGTCTATCTACATATACCCGAGTATGCTCTTCATCATATACTCGAGTAGTTATTCAACTACTAGAGTAGTTATTGACTTACTCGTGTAGTTGGCTGAATCTTTCCGAAATTTTTCTAAGTCCTTTTTCTGACGAGATTTTTCAAATCACGTGACATGATTGGTCCACGTGTACATCATTATGACTGATTATGACCGTTAGTCTCTCCTATATAAGGTCTTATCAGTAAATGACAAACCCTAAGTATTCTCCAAGTTTTCTTTTCATTCTATTTCAAGGAATATTCTTCAGCCGACTCCTCTCTGATTTTCGCAAATCGGAAGCCGCCGCCGCCACCTTCTTCTTCTGCCAAAGCTTCTACTTTCAGAGGACTATTCTGAAGAAAGTTACAGATCGAGATCGACTTCGCTGATCATATTCTCTCTCGATTTCTATAAAAACGAGTAAATCTACATCGAAGCCGAGAACCTCTTCACCGATTTCTAAAAGTGCTACAAAGTTGAAAAGAAGAAGATCCAGGCTGTTTCATTCAGATCTGAGTGATTTACTGTTTGTATTCTTGTAAACACTTTATTAATTTTGTAGGAGAAATCTTCTCCGAGTGTAGGAGTTTTTCACTCCGAGTTTGTAGGAAGGGTTATCTTCCGAGGTGTAGATCCCTTTATTTGGATCGAGTTTGTAGGAACTTTGTTCCGAGGGTAGGATCGATTTTTGATCCGAGATAGTGTAGTAGCCGAGTCTAGTTGATTGCTAGATCGGTGAGGGAAAGTGGATGTACCCAAGGTTGGAGAACCACTATAGATCTTGTGTCGTCTGTGATATTGGTAGATCATTTTGTGCTGTGCTCTAACTAATTTTTATTCCGCAAAAAGACGCACAACTCACCTATTCACCCCCCTCTAGGTGATTTAGGTTGACAACCGTTTTTTTTCAATTGGTATCAGAGGGAGGTTAATCGTCAAAAGGTTAACACCTTGATCAGATCCAGATCTGTTGTCTGAAAGATTCTACCATAGAATGGACAAGGGCAAAGATTTCGCCAAGCTTCTACTGTGCAACAAAAATAACTTTCCCATGTGGAAAGAGAAGGATAAAATTCTTCATGGAGGCTGTGGATCCAAGGATCTTCATGATCGTTGAAGAAGGTCCTTACGTTCCCATGACTGTGTCCACTATCGACCCTACCAAGAAAGTTCCCAAAAAGCTAATGGATCTCAACAAAGACGAGATTACACTTGTCTCTCTCGACAAGAAAGCTAAGAACATTATAGCAAGTGCAGTCGATGACTCGATGCTGCAGAATTTGATTCACTGTCAATCAGCTAAGGAGATGTGGCATTCCTTAGTCACTTTGATGGAAGGAACTGAAGAAGTAAGGGATGATCGTAGATCCCTTCTCAATCAAAAATATGAAGCGTTCCGACAAGGGAACAAGGAAACAATCGCCGACACCTTTGAAAACTTCTTCAAAATTGTAAATGGCCTAAGGGTGTATGGTCGTGTCTTTACCAACGGAGAACTGAACGACAAATTCTTGAGATCCCAAACCAAGGAATGGGATAACAAGGTATGCGCCATCAGGGAGTTCGGGAAGCTAGCTGAGACGGACCCGCAAAATCTCTTTGGAAAGCTTATGTCTTATGAACTCCAAATCAATACAAGAAAAGCTGACGAAGAGAAGGGCAGGTCTACACTAAAGGAGAAATCTGTCGCTCTGAAGGCAGACACCTCTAGAAAGACCAAGGCTGCATCCCCCGCTCCAGCTCCAAAAGTGGATGAAGAAGAAGAAACATCAGAGCCTAGCACCTCAGGGTCTGAACTATCTGAAGGAGAGTTCTCCTTACTCTCTAGGCAATTCAAGAAGTTTCTTAATAAAAAGAAACAATGGAAAGGCAAGGATGCCTCATACAGAAGATCGCGGCGTGATGACGATCGACAAAGAAAAGGCTCAAGCAGCCACGAAAGGTATAATACTAAACAAAACAAATACGTTTCAACTGACATCATTTGATACAGTTGTAATAAGCCAGGTCGCGTCATTGCTGACTGGCCTCACAAGAAGAAGGAGGGTGGTAGAAGAGAAGACAAGAAATCTTCACACAACAAGAAAAGGAAAGAGAAGAGCCTCATAGCCAAGAGGAGAAAGACTCTCAGCGACTCAGACTAATCTGAGTCAAGCGAAGAAGAAGAAGCTTACTTTGGGCTAATGGCTCAGACAGATGATGAACAAGAGCCCCAGTTCACTGGGAAGGTAAACTCTCACACCCCTCTCTCAGAGTCTGAAGTCTCTGAACATGATTGTGAGGGTAGCTCCTCTGACGATGAGTCAGAATTGATGGCCCAGTATAAGGAGTTAATCATGGCTTACGACAAATGTCGTCGAGTCGTGAAGACTCGGGCTAAAGAGATCAAGTCTCTAAAAGCCGAAGAGAGCAACTTGAGAGAGTGATGAACTGTAAATATGCGTATTTTTATGCACATTAATTTAGTCATTTTCATTTATTTTCGTCGTTTTTACTTATTTTTGTTCAATAAAATGTTCCTATTCTTGTAAATTTTCTCCTAACTTGTTTTATTTTATTTTGTAGAAAAATTCCAAAATCTGCCAAAATTTGGGAAGTACACGCCCGTGACACATGGGTCACGCCCGTGACCGAGCCGTGACTGTGCATTTCCCGTGAAATCGGAAAATTTCTGAAGTAAAAGCTTGACACGCCTGGAGACACGCCCGTGTCACCCGACACGGGGCGTGACCCAAGCCCGTGTCCTCTCCTCTCGACGAATTCTTCTCGACGATCGTCGAGTGTCGACACCAACAGTCACGCCCAGTGTCACGCCCGTGACCGAGGGCGTGACTCAATTTCCGCTCGACGATTTCGACTCGACACTTTCCACTCGACATTCGTCGAGTGTCGACCCCAACTGTCACGCCCAGTGTCACGCCCGTGACCTGGGGCGTGACCTTTCCAGCTGGCCCGACAAGATGCTGCCGAGGACATTTGACGCAACCCGCGCCCGGTTCTACCTCCCCGACACGCCCAGAGTCACGCCCGTGACCTGGGGCGTGACTGCTGCGAACTCAGCCCGAAGTCAACTTTGCTGTCCAATCGCCAGCCGCCTTCATGAATAGTACTGTCACGCCCCCCTACACGCCCGTGACCGAGGGCGTGTACTTAGAAATTTTTTCCTATAAATAGCCCAGTTCTGTAAGGTCCAAGGGTTCAGATTTTTGGGCCAAGTTAGTGTCTTTTTGTGGGCTTAATCCGTGGATACTAGTGCTTTGTAAGGAGATTTCTCCCTTCTTATTTCATGTTTTGTTTTGCTTTATCTTTTAGCTTTGTAATAGTTTGAAAATTTTAATAAAAATGTTAGATTTTCTCTCTCTATTTAGCATGAAAAATTCATTTGGATGGCTCACCTCTTTCCCTTTTTATCCTTGGTTTCACCCTTGTTCTTCATTTAGTTCTTCATTTATGAAAGGTGTGTGTGTGTATGAGTGTAATGTATTTACTTTCCATGTCCTTTTTCCCTTAACTTGTCTTCATGCTTAGGATTTTGATTTCATCCTTATGATTTTATAAAAGAGATTTTAAAAAAAGTGATTTTGTTCTTTTTTACTTAGTTTTCTTTTAGGATTGTAAAACCTCTTTTGTTCTTTTCATCTTCTTTTTCACTTTTTTATCACTTTCATAACATCATAAGAATGAAAATGTTGGTATTTTAATTTTCCAAAAACTTTGGTTTTTAATTTGTTTTGAAAAACTTTTGTCTTCTAAAAATTGAAATTTCCTCTTTTTATTTGTTTTTGGCAAAACCTAAGCATGAAAAAGTTAAAGTTTTAATTTTTAGATAATTTTGATTTTTCATGAAGTGTGTGTGAGTGTAGGTGTATAACTTTTATGCTTTGATTTAAATTGTGTAGAGTGTGTGAGTGTAGGTGTTAAATTTTAATGCTTTCTTTTTAATTGCTTTCTTTTAATGCTTTATTCAAATTATGTAGAGTGTGTGAGTGTAGGTGTATAATTTTATTGCTTTCTTGAATTTCATATGGAGTGTGTGTGTTTGTGTGCATTTATTTCCGCCTACTCGTTAAGAGTTAAATGGCGCATCGTTTTCATTTTCAGTCCTACTCGTTCGAGTAGGACTTGTAATTTTTCTTTCTTTATTTTTCCGCCTACTCACTTGAGTTTAAATGGCCGGACTTTATTTCCCGCCTACTCGTTTGAGTAGGATTTGTAATTTTTCTTTCTTTATTTTTTTTTCCGCCTACTCACTTGAGTTAAATGGCCGGACTTTTTAGCCCGGTAATCGCATTTATTTTCTCCTACTCATTTGAGTAGGACTCGCTTTCATTTCAGTCCTACTCGTTTGAGTAGGACTTGCAATTTTCAGCCTTTATTTACCGCCCCCACTCGTTTGAGTGGGACTCGCAAATTTGAATTATGCAAATTTCTTTTTATGTGTAACTTAGTTCCTTTCTAATTTATAATTTGGAGTGTGCGTGAGTTCTTGTTTTAGCTAATTTTTCAGTTTTCTAAATGTTGTTATTTTTCTTGTGTCCCTTTCTTATAAACGTTTAGTGTTTAATTTCGAGCTCGCGCCTCACTAAATTATAAGCCGTCCCCATACCGATGTGTGGCTAATCGCTATTAGCCTCGGCATCGAAGAGCTTTGGGACATTTAAAATGATTTATAATAATTGAAGCTCTTTATTTTCATTTTAATTTAAGCACTTAGGGTTTACCCCGGGTTTACGACGCGTAGGACCACATAATCGATGTGTGGGCCCTATTTCCGTAGTCCATATGCTAGCTAGCCGAGAGGCCGTGCATATGGACCGATCGCCCGTGGGTAAATAGAGTTGCGTGCATACCCTCGAGAGAGGACAAGCGTAATTCTACCGGATTGGGTTCCCCACCCAATAGCGGGGTTCTTAGCGTAAAGCGGGCGTTAAGAGGAATCCTTCGTCGGACTAACGTTCGGTCGAATAGTCTTAACGTTTAGGTGAGCGATATCCCTATAGCTAGGTGAGCTCACATTTGTGGAACCTCCACGGCCAAGTTGCCTTATTATTAATTTGAAAACTAAGTCTTTTTATTATTAAAAATTGTTTTAGTCTTAATCCGATTCGATGCCGAGCGTTAACCCTTCATCGAATATTGTCTAAATCGTTTTTTTCGCTCCTTTGCTTTTCCGTCTTTTATTAAGTAAAAAAAATCCATCTTTCTTTCAGTAAAATAATAGTCCTCCCGGAGGAATAAGAATAGTCAACGCGACCCCGAGAACAATACGACCTCAGTATTCCCCCGAATATCGAGTACTACTTGCGATAGGTGCACTTGCCTACCCGAGCAAGCCCGCGGCGATCGACTCACCGAACCAACCATAGTAAGAGTCTGTTCGCGGGCCCATCAAGTTTTTGGCGCCGTTGCCGGGGAGTCTCTTTTCGAGTTGCTATTTCGAATTCCGGAGTTTATTAATTTTACTTATTTTTTATAAAAAAAAAAACTAAAAACTTTATTTTAAAAAAAAAAAACAGAAGTTTATTTTTGTTTTATTTTTGTTTGGGTGTATGACCCGAGGACAACCCTCAGAGTCTGAAGATTTAGACTTCGACCCTGAGATCGAACGCTCTCTTGCGCGTATCCGATCTCATCGCCGAAATCCTTCTTTAGATCCCGAGGAATCTATCGGAGAACCCACTGTTGTAGTTATGGCCACGCTTAACCTTCCCCCGGCGGCCGAGCGTACTGTCTTATTACGCCCGGCCTAACCTGGATGATTCTGGGTCGAGTATTGTTCGCCCTGCGGTGGCCAATAATAATTTTGAAATTAAGTCAAGTGTCATTCAAATGGTCCAAAACTCCGTGCAGTTCGATGGACTGCCGAATGAGGACCCGAATGTCCACTTGTCTAATTTCTTGGAGATATGCGACACCTTCAAGATCAATGGCATCACTGATGACGCCATTCGTTTGCGCTTATTTCCTTTTTCCCTTAAGTCCAAAGCCAAGGCGTGGTTGAATGCCCTCCCGCGAGGATGTATCACCACGTGGGCTGAGTTGACGGAACGGTTCCTAACGAAGTACTTTCCGCCCGCAAAAACTGCAAAGTTGCGGGCGGACATTTCTTCGTTTGTGCAGAACAATCCTGAGTCTCTATACGAGACTTGGGAACAATTTAAGGAATTCCTCCGCCGTTGCCCGCACCACGCGCTGCCAACGTGGTTGCAAGTTCAAATTTTTTATAATGGGCTGAATTTTCAGACGCGTCAAATGATTGACGCGGCTGCCGGGGGAACGCTTAACAACAAAACCCCCGAGGCCGCCCAGGCTTTATTCGAAGAGATGGCTATGAACGCCTATCAATGGAACGTCCCGCGGGGACGGCCAAAGCCGGCGGCTGGTCTTTTTGAAGTGGATGCCACTGCTCTCTTGACCCTTCAAGTTGAAAGGTTAACAAAGCAGATGGCGGAGATGTCTGCTGCCTCCTCCACTCCGCCTTGTTTTATTCCCCCTAACGTCTGCGTAGCTGAAGAGTTCGTGGACTTCATGGGAAATTCGGGGCGTCCTCCCTTCAACCCCAACAACAACCCTTATAGTAATAACTATAATCCGGGTTGGAGGAATCACCCCAACTTCTCGTGGAGCAACCCGAATAATGCTCAGCGTCCCCCTATTTCTTATGCGCCCGGATTTCTTCCTCCCCCTCCTCTTCCGAAACCCTCCCCGATGGAGGAAAATTTTTCGAAGTATATTGCGTCCAACGAGTCAAATATCCGGAACATCACCGGATCGCTAAAAACACTCGAACAACAAGTTGGACAGCTGGCGAGGATGATGTCCGAGCGCGCGCTCGGGGCACTGCCGGGAAACACGGAGCCCAATCCACGGGAAAACGCCAACGCTATAACCCTCCGTAGCGGAAAGGAGGTGGTCGATCCAAAATGGACCGACCCTCAGGTACATATTTCACCTCCGACCCCTCTTCCCCTTTCTTCGCTTACGCCGCCTTTACTAATTATAAAAGAAAAAATTATTTTAAACAAGGCTCTTCCGTATCCGCATAAGTTAGAAAACGAGCGTAAGGACGCGCAATATGAAAAATTTATTTTATTATTAAAACAAATTCACATTAATGTTCCTTTTTGCGAGGCTATCTCGCAAATGCCCAAATATGCGAAATTTTTAAAAGAACTACTTTCTAATAAACGCAAATTAGAGGATATTTCGCATGTATCTCTCAACGCTGTCTGCTCGGCGGCCCTTACTAATAAATTACCCGCAAAACAAAACGACCCGGGACGGTTTTCCATCCCGTGCCTTTTTGGCGATATATTAGTAAAGTACGCCTTAGCTGATTTAGGGGCTAGCATTAATCTGATGTCGTTCTCGCTCTTTTCACGTTTAGGTTTGGGTACTCCTACTCCTACGAATATGCGCATCCAATTAGCGGATCGCTCGGTTATGTTCCCTATCGGGGTAGTGGAGGACGTCCTTGTCCGAGTCGACAAGTTTACCTTCCCGGTAGACTTCGTCATCTTAGATATCGAGGAGGACGCCGAGGTACCAATAATACTCGGTCGCCCTTTTCTCGCCACCTCCCGCGCACTAATAGATGTTAGTAATGGTAGCCTTCTCCTCCGAGTAGGCGATGACCAAGTTACTTTCTCTATTAATCCCTCGATGGACAATTTGTCATCGAGCGACGATTTCTGCTATTCTTTAGATACCTTTTTCGGAGATCGTTCTTCTCCCATTTTCGAGTCCGTATTTTTAAATGACGATATTTATGCGCTCGAAAATTTTAACTGCGATGAGGATACGTCTATAGACTTGCCTTTCGAACCAATTGGTAAGAAAGACATAGGAATTAAAACCTCCCTAGAAGAACCGCCCATCCTAGACCTCAAACCCTTACCCGCCTCGCTCAAGTACGCTTTTTTGGGAAAAGGTGATATGCTCCCCGTTATCATTTCTTCGGACTTGAGTGATTCGGAGACTTCCGATTTATTGGAAGTTTTATTTAAACATCGCCACGCAATTGCGTGGCAAATCTCTGACCTAAAGGGGATTAGCCCCTCCTTTTGCACCCATAAGATTTTCCTAAACGATAATTGCCGCAAAACGATTCAGCCGCAGCGTCGTCTTAACCCAAACATGAAAGACGTCGTTAAAGCCGAAATCATTAAGTTATTAGATGCGGGGATTATCTACCCTATTTCGGACAGTGCATGGGTTAGTCCCGTGCATGTCGTGCCCAAGAAAGGCGGTCTTACCGTAGTGGCGAATGAGCATAACGAGCTTGTCCCAACTCGTACTGTTACGGGTTGGCGAGTGTGCATCGACTATAGGAAACTTAATGACGCCACCCGCAAGGACCATTTCCCTCTGCCATTTCTAGACCAGATTTTAGAGCGTTTATCCGGTCATCCGTATTATTGTTTTCTTGATGGTTTATCGGGGTTTTTCCAAATCCCCATTTCCCCCGATGATCAAGAGAAAACAACTTTTACTTGCCCGTTCGGCACCTTCGCATATCGAAGAATGCCATTTGGCCTCTGCAATGCGCCAGCTACATTCCAAAGATGTATGCTAGCGATCTTTGGCGAGCTAGTAGAAGACATTATGGAAGTCTTTATGGATGACTTTTCTGTTTTCGGACGCTCTTTTCCCGATTGCCTTCACAATTTAGATCGTGTCCTTCAACGGTGCGAGGACACAAGCCTTGTTTTAAATTGGGAAAAATGCAACTTTATGGTTCGAGGAGGTTTGGTCCTCGGCCATATGATTTCGTCTAAGGGGATAGAGGTGGATAAGGCCAAGATAGAAATTATAGAAAAACTTCCGCATCCAACAAACGTAAAATCTATTAGGAGTTTCTTAGGCCATGCGGGCTTTTATCGACGCTTTATTCAAGACTTTTCAAAAATAACAAAGCCGCTAACTCACCTTTTGGAAAAGGAATCACGCTTCATCTTTAGTAGCGAATGAGAGTCCGCCTTTAATTTGATAAAACAAAAACTTATCTCTTCACCAATTTTAGTGGCCCCTAATTGGTCCCTTCCGTTCGAAATAATGTGCGACGCTAGTGATATTGCCTTAGGTGCCGTTCTTGGCCAACGCGTAGAAAAACATTTTCATCCTATTTATTACGCTAGCAAGACGCTCACTTCCGCACAAGTAAATTACACAACAACAGAAAAGGAACTCTTAGCCGTCGTTTTCGCTTTTGATAAGTTTCGCTCGTATATAACGCTATCTAAAGTTATCGTTTTTACCGATCACTCCGCGCTTAAATATTTATTAGCTAAAAATGATGCGAAGCCCCGCCTTCTTCGATGGATTCTCCTCCTACAAGAGTTTGATTTGGAGATCTGAGATAAGCGGGGAGTGGAAAATCTAGCGGTAGACCACCTCTCCCGTTTAGAAAATCCGGGTGCGGAAGCGCTCGTCGAATCTGAAATAAATGACAGATTCCCCGAGGAACGCCTTCTTGCCATTAATTAATCTTCGTCATCTTCGCCTTGGTTCGCAGATTTTGCAAATTTTTTAGTAGCGCGGGTCCTTCCAAAAGAGTTTTCCAGTCACCAAAAGAAGAAATTCTTTTCTAACTTGAAAAATTTCTTTTGGGAGGACCCATTTCTTTTTCGTATCTGCGCGGACCAAGCGGTTCGACGATGCGTTGCGGGTGTGGAGTGCTTACAAAGTCTTAAGCACTGCCACGAGGGTCCGGCCGGTGGGCATTATCAAGCCAACCGGACCGCTCGGAAGGCGCTAGAGGCGGGCTACTTTTGGCCCACTCTCTTCAAAGACGCGCATAATTTTGTGCGCGCATGCGATAGCTGTCAGCGGTCGGGTAACATCTCTCGTCGCGACGAGATGCCCCAAAACATGTTTTTAGAGTGCGAAGTCTTCGATTTGTGGGGCATAGATTTTGTTGGCCCCCTACCTCCGTCTTTCAAAAATATGTATATTTTAGTGGCGGTCGACTACGTATCGAGGTGGGCGGAAGCGCAAGCTCTCCCCACCAACGATGCGCGAGTCGTCGTTACATTTCTTAAAAAATTATTTTCTCGCTTCGGCACGCCTCGCACAATTGTTAGTGATAGGGGAACGCATTTCTGTAACGCTCTTATGGCTAAGACGTTAGCTAAATACGGAGTCACGCACAAGCTTGCCACCCCTACCACCCGCAAACAAGTGGCCAAGTCGAGGTAGTAAATCGAGAGATCAAGCGAATTTTAGAAAAAACCGTTTCGCTAAATAGGAAAGATTGGTCCGTTAAACTCGACGATGCGTTGTGGGCGTATCGGACGGCATACAAAACCGCTATTGGATGTACGCCGTTCCGGTTAGTCTACGGCAAAGCGTGCCATTTACCCGTAGAATTAGAACATCGCGCACTTTGGGCTTTAAAACTCTTAAACCTCGACTCCAACTTAGCAGCTCAGAATAGAAAACTGCAACTAAACGAGCTCGATGAATGGCGTGCGAACGCTTACGAGAGCAATAAATTCTATACGGAGCACTCTAAGTTATATCACGATCGAAAAATCAAGTCCCAAAAATTATTTTCTCCGGGCGATCTTGTCCTTCTTTACAATTCACGTCTTAGACTTTTTCCAGGTAAATTAAAATCTAGATGGTCCGGTCCCTTCCTAGTTGAAGAAGTTTTTCCTTATGGAACCGTACTCGTCTCCCACCCGGACAAAGGCTCTTTTAAAGTAAACGGTCATCGGTTAAAGTCTTATATAGCAGGCGACCCAGTGATCGGTTTTAGCGAAACCATAACTTTCCTCCACATTATAAACCCGCCAAAATAGTCAAGCTACACGACTATAAACAAAGCGCTCCTGGGAGGCACCCCTCGCTTATCTTTTTCGCCCTTTCTTCATTATCTTTGCTGCTTTTTCTAATAAACGCAGGGTTTCTGATCGGCCTTCCCCTACGCGTTTCAGGGAAGCTTCTACCCCCTTCCCTTTTTTTTTTCTTTGTACATATTGTCTTTCCTTTCTGTTCCGCATACTTACGATACAACATTGGGGACAATGTTGGACTTAAGTATGGGGGTATTTTCGTGCTTTACTTTCTGCACTTCAATTTTTCTGCATCTCAAAAAAAAAAAATACAAAAAAATACATATAACAACAAAACAAAAACAAAAAAATTAAACAAAAACATCTTAAAATGAAACAAAAAAAATTTAAAATGAAAAAACAAAAATCCAAAATTTTTTTTTTTGTTTTATTCTCTTTCTCTTTTCCAAAAACTCAAAAAACAAAACAAAAAAAATTATTTTGTTTAGTTTCACTTTGTATATATTTTTTTCTTTTTTTCTCTCTCCCCCTTCCTCATTCTTGTACAAACCTTTTTCTTTTTCTCCCTTATTTTTGTACATATTATGAAAATTCTCTTAAAAAATACAAAAAAAAAGATAATAGTTCAAAAAAATTTTCAAAAAAAAAAAATTTGAGAAAAACAAAAATACAAAAAAAGATAATAAATGAAAAACAAAAAAAATGATAATAAAAACTATAAAAATCAAACAAAAAAATGTTTTGCAACAAATAAATTAAATATTCCATACTTAACTTTTCTGCTATCCAAAAATTATGTTCTGAGTTTATTTATATGTGAATACTATTAATTCTCTGTTTGCTACCCGTTTGTTAATTATTGATTGAAACATTTAAATAGTCGGGGTTAAGTTTTAAAGAATTCATTATACTTTGTTAAAAATAGCGAACTCGTTTTAGGCACTATTTCTAATTTTTCATTGATAGGAGCACGTATATTATGTTAGGAAATAACGACTATAGAATTCAATTATACTTACTTTTAGCTTTCTGAAAAAAATTGTGACGTACAAATTATTAAGGTTGCTCACAAAAATTTTTAGGATTACAATCTAGTTTTCCTTTCTCCACTTACTTTTCATGACCTACTTGGCATGAAAAATTTTATCCTTAAAAGATCTTATGTCAATGGGAACAAGATTTCGTTCCATAAACATAGGCACCCAATAATTTTAAAAGATTATATAGGGAGTAAGAGGATAAAATTCATTACTCCTACAAATATACATTGGGTTAATTTTATTATTATGAAGTTGAAAAACAAAAATCATATTAGGAAAATAAGATTTCGTTTTCCTAATAATCCAAAAAAAAAAAACATGGAGGTTCGAGAAAAAATTACCTCACCTCAAATATCAAAACCCTCTTCATAAACCACACTACCCCCTTAGCCAATTACACGATTCTAGAATTAATTCAAAAATCTTTTTGAGAGCATAATTAGTAAATTGTATTATTTCCGGTAGCACTCGTATAAGCTAGAATTCTTATAATTCCAAACTATTTTCGTTAACCTAACCATTACAAATGTTGCCTTCTATTTGATTACATCAAGAAGTCTTTTGGCCAAAACTTTTGCGCTATTTAAATCATCTACATAATTTTACTACTTAACTCTTACACCCCGTATATTTATTTCGATCTCTCTTATAATTGATTAAGCGATAGCCAAAACTTAGAGTTTTTTTTATTCCTTATAGATTCACCTCAAACTTTTGCTCTGGAATAGCAAAAGCCTAAGTATGGGGGTATTTGATGAACTGTAAATATGCGTATTTTTATGCACATTAATTTAGTCATTTTCATTTATTTTCGTCGTTTTTACTTATTTTTGTTCAATAAAATGTTCCTATTCTTGTAAATTTTCTCCTAACTTGTTTTATTTTATTTTGCAGAAAAATTCCAAAATCTGCCAAAATTTGGGAAGTACACGCCCGTGACACATGGGTCACTCCCGTGACCGAGCCGTGACTGTGCATTTCCCGTGAAATCGGAAAATTTCTGAAGTAAAAGCTTGACACGCCTAGAGACACGCCCGTGTCACCCGACACGGGGCGTGACCCAAGCCCGTGTCCTCTCCTCTCGACGAATTCTTCTCGACGATCGTCGAGTGTCGACACCAACAGTCACGCCCAGTGTCACGCCCGTGACCGAGGGCGTGACTCAATTTCCGCTCGACGATTTCGACTCGACACTTTTCACTCGACATTCGTCGAGTGTCGACCCCAACTGTCACGCCCAGTGTCACGCCCGTGACCTGGGGCGTGACCTTTCCAGCTGGCCCGACAAGATGCTGCCGAGGACATTTGACGCAACCCGCGCCCGGTTCTACCTCCCCGACACGCCCAGAGTCACGCCCGTGACCTGGGGCGTGACTGCTGCGAACTCAGCCCGAAGTCAACTTTGCTGTCCAATCGTCAGCCGCCTTCATGAATAGTACTGTCACGCCCCCCCTACACGCCCGTGACCGAGGGCGTGTACTTAAAAATTTTTTCCTATAAATAGCCCAGTTCTGTAAGGTCCAAGGGTTCAGATTTTTGGGCCAAGTTAGTGTCTTTTTGTGTGCTTAATCCGTGGATACTAGTGCTATGTAAGGAGATTTCTCCCTTCTTATTTCATGTTTTGCTTTATCTTTTAGCTTTGTAATAGTTTGAAAATTTTAATAAAAAATGTTAGATTTTCTCTCTCTATTTAGCATGAAAAATTCATTTGGATGGCTCACCTCTTTCCCTTTTTATCCTTGGTTTCACCCTTGTTCTTCATTTAGTTCTTCATTTATGAAAGGTGTGTGTGTGTGTATGAGTGTAATGTATTTACTTTCCATGTCCTTTTTCCCTTAACTTGTCTTCATGCTTAGGATTTTGATTTCATCCTTATGATTTTATAAAAGAGATTTTAAAAAAAGTGATTTTGTTCTTTTTTACTTAGTTTTCTTTTAGGATTGTAAAACCTCTTTTGTTCTTTTCATCTTCTTTTTCACTTTTTTATCACTTTCATAACATCATAAGAATGAAAATGTTGGTATTTTAATTTTCCAAAAACTTTGGTTTTTAATTTGTTTTGAAAAACTTTTGTCTTCTAAAAATTGAAATTTCCTCTTTTTATTTGTTTTTGGCAAAACCTAAGCATAAAAAAGTTAAAGTTTTAATTTTTAGATAATTTTGATTTTTCATGAAGTGTGTGTGAGTGTAGGTGTATAACTTTTATGCTTTGATTTAAATTGTGTAGAGTGTGTGAGTGTAGGTGTTAAATTTTAATGCTTTCTTTTTAATTGCTTTCTTTTAATGCTTTATTCAAATTATGTAGAGTGTGTGAGTGTAGGTGTATAATTTTATTGCTTTCTTGAATTTCATATGGAGTGTGTGTGTTTGTGTGCATTTATTTCCGCCTACTCGTTAAGAGTTAAATGGCGCATCGTTTTCATTTTCAGTCCTACTCGTTCGAGTAGGACTTGTAATTTTTCTTTCTTTATTTTTCCGCCTACTCACTTGAGTTTAAATGGCCGGACTTTATTTCCCGCCTACTCGTTTGAGTAGGATTTGTAATTTTTCTTTCTTTATTTTTTTTCCGCCTACTCACTTGAGTTAAATGGCCGGACTTTTTAGCCCTGTAATCGCATTTATTTTCTCCTACTCATTTGAGTAGGACTCGCTTTCATTTCAGTCCTACTCGTTTGAGTAGGACTTGCAATTTTCAGCCTTTATTTACCGCCCCCACTCGTTTGAGTGGGACTCGCAAATTTGAATTATGCAAATTTCTTTTTATGTGTAACTTAGTTCCTTTCTAATTTATAATTTGGAGTGTGCGTGAGTTCTTGTTTTAGCTAATTTTTCAGTTTTCTAAATGTTGTTATTTGTCTTGTGTCCCTTTCTGATAAACGTTTAGTGTTTAATTTCGAGCTCGCGCCTCACTAAATTATAAGCCGTCCCCATACCGATGTGTGGCTAATCGCTATTAGCCTCGGCATCGAAGAGCTTTGGGACATTTAAAATGATTTATAATAATTGAAGCTCTTTATTTTCATTTTAATTTAAGCACTTAGGGTTTACCCCGGGTTTACGACGCGTAGGACCACATAATCGATGTGTGGGCCCTATTTCCGTAGTCCATATGCTAGCTAGCCGAGAGGCCGTGCATATGGACCGATCGCCCCTGGGTAAATAGAGTTGCGTGCATACCCTCGAGAGAGGACAAGCGTAATTCTACCGGATTGGGTTCCCCACCCAATAGCGGGGTTCTTAGCGTAAAGCGGGCGTTAAGAGGAATCCTTCGTCGGACTAACGTTCGGTCGAATAGTCTTAACGTTTAGGTGAGCGATATCCCTATAGCTAGGTGAGCTCACATTTGTGGAACCTCCACGGCCAAGTTGCCTTATTATTAATTTGAAAACTAAGTCTTTTTATTATTAAAAATTGTTTTAGTCTTAATCCGATTCGATGTCGAGCGTTAACCCTTCATCGAATATTGTCTAAATCATTTTTTTCGCTCCTTTGCTTTTCCGTCTTTTATTAAGTAAAAAAAAATCCATATTTCTTTCAGTAAAATAATAGTCCTCCCGGAGGAGTAAGAATAGTCAACGCGACCCCGAGAACAATACGACCTCGGTATTCCCCCGAATATCGAGTACTACTTGCGATAGGTGCACTTGCCTACCCGAGCAAGCCCGCGGCGATCGACTCACCGAACCAACCACAGTAAGAGTCTGTTCGCGGGCCCATCAGAGAGAAAGTCGCAAAGACTGACTCCCTCGAGGAAAACTTCAATAATACTATTGAAGAATATAATAAGGCTCTTGAGCACCTTGACCTGAAGGAGAAGATCATCAAAGGTTTGGAAGCCGAACTTGCGGCTGAAAGGAAACTTGTTGAGAGTTTCTCTAAGACCAAGACGGTTCTTCCATTCGTTGCTGAAATCTCAGCAAAGGCCAAGGGAGCTGGACTAGGCCATGAAGACGCTTCTACTAAATCCTCCAGGAGAAACAAGAATCAACGGAAAAATAAGGCCGCCAAAAAGGCCTCAGCCGAAGAAAAGGGAAAAACCCCTCAAAATCAAACCACATTCAGAAAGGTCATCTTTCCAACAAATGAGTTTGATTTTGACTCATCATACAGGCACTTTGCTAGGCCTACCTATGTAGAGCCAAAGTCCCGCTATCATGGATGGGCTAGACCCCGAAACTTTGGCGAAAGTGTCTTTAACACACCTTATGAAGAAGTTGTTCTTCAGAGCTATGGCCCTTTCAATCATGGGCATAACTTCAAGAACGCACCAAAGACAAAGCCTGTTGTAGAGAAGCCCATAAAGGAGAAGAAGCCATGTGATTGTCATCATCATGAGGCATCTTCCTCCAAGAATGCTACCACTGCTAGACCAAAGTTCCAAAAGGTCAAGCAGGAGATCTTGAGGTAAAGGTACAACAGATTTAACTGTTGGTGCTGTGGCAAGGTTGGTCATTTCGCCATAGATTGCTGGTTCAATTCCAGAAACGCCGCAACCCTTCATGTCAGCAATATGAGAAAGACCGCTCACAATGCTAACACTCGTAGGGGGAGCACTCTAACCCGATACCAAGGACCCAAACGTGTTTGGGTTCCTAAGGCAAACTGATTGTGATTGCAGGAATGTCCAAAGGCCAACAAAATGCCTATCTGGTACTTGGACAGCGGATGCTCTCGGCATATGACCGAGACGAGAAGCCTCATTCAGAACTTTAATCCAGTCGTGAACGGACCAAGGGTCATCTTTGGAGGTTCAGACCGTGGAATTACTAGAGGCTATGGTATGATTACTAACGACAATGTATCCTTCTCGGATGTGGCCTATGTCGAAGGATTGGAACACAATCTCATTAGCATAAGCCAACTCTGCGATAAAGGATACATAGTTGAGTTCCATGCTGATAAGTGCTTGATAAAATCCGTTGACAATATGGAAACGATTCTATCCGGCACTCAAAGCAGGAATATTTTCTGTTTAAATTTCATCTGTATAGCTTCCTCTACACCAGTGTGTCTTTTGGCAAAATATAGTGCGTCTCTTGCTGACCAATGACACAAGAGACTAGCACATATTAATTTCAAAACCATTAATAAATTATTTTCAATGAACTTAGTACGTGATGCTCCAAATGTCAAGTACGTCAAAGACAAACCTTGTCATGCATGCGTAAAAGGCAAGCAAACAAGGGCTACCTTTAAAAGCATTATTGGCAAAGACTCTAACAGATGTCTTCATCTATTGCACATGGACTTGTTTGGTCCACTGCAGATTAGAAGTTTGGGCGGTAAGGACTATACATTGGTAATTGTTGATGACTACTCACGCTTTGCGTGGGTGTTCTTTCTGAAACACAAGTCAGATACCTTCGACATCTTTACCAATTTTGTCAGGCAAGTCCAGAATGAATACAACTGCTCCATAGTCAAAATCAGAAGTGACAACGGAACAAAATTCAAATCTGTGGCCATGACAGAATTCTGTGAAAGCTTAGGTATCTTTCATGAGTTTTCCTCTCCTCGCACTCCACAGCAAAATGGAGTGGCTGAGAGAAGGAACAGAACAATCATAGGGGCCTGCAGGACCATGTTGAGTGATGCTTCACTACCGGAGTACTTCTGGGCTGAGGCCGTCAACACTGCATGCCACGTGCAAAATCGAACACTCATAAACAAAGACCACAATAAGACACCTTACGAACTTCTGAAAGGCAGGAAACCCACAGTCTCTTACTTGAGAATCTTTGGCTGTAAATGCTTCGTACTTAACAATGGTAAGTATCAGACCATCAAGTTCAGCGAAGAGAGCTTTGAAGGTATTTTTGTAGGATATAGTAGCCATAGTAAGGCATATTGGATTTTTAATAGAAAAACCCTGGTGGTGGAAGATTCGATACATGTTGTATTTGATGAGATGATCTTGCTGCAAAGCAATCCGTCTAGTGTGCTCATTGAAGATGCAGGTGAAAAGCTGAAAGAAACTAGCTTGGATGATCCGTCTGAAAACAAAGGCGAGAAGTTCATTAAGATCACCACTCCAACTCCCATTGGAGAGGCTGATGATCAAAATGGAGAAGTCATCCAGGACGAAGAAATCACTCCGGTGCTTGAAGATAATCCAGATGCAAGAACTCTAGAGCTCAGACATCTGAAGGATCACCCCATGGACCAGATCATAGGAGATCCCCGGGATGGTGTCAGAACTCAGAGAGGTAGAACTAATGAGAATCTTCATTTGATTTTTCTCTCACGGGTTGAACCAAATAAATTTGAGGAAGCAAACTCAGACACATCATGGATAATGGCAATGGAAGAAGAGCTAAATCAGCTCAAGCGGTGCAATGTGTGGATGCTGGTTCCAAGACCCAAGGGAAAGAACATCATTGGAACAAAATGGGTCTACAGAAACAAGATTGATTAAGACGGAACTATCATAAAGAACAAGGCCAGAATCGTCGCTAAAGGCTATCGTCAAGAAGAAGGAATCGACTTCGACCAGACATATGCTCCGGTGGCGAGGCTGGAGGCCATAAGGTTGTTCCTTGCATATGATGCTTTCAAAGGCTTCACCGTCTATCAGATGGACGTGAAGTCGGCCTTCCTGAATGGTAACATAAAGGAGGAAGTGTATGTGGATCAACTTCCAGGTTTCGTTGATCCTAACTTTCCCGAGCATGTCTATTTTCTGCACAAGGCCCTATATGGTCTGAAACAAGCTCCTCGAGCTTGGTATGAAACGATGTCTGCCTTTCTACTTGAGAACAAGTTCACAAGGGGAAAGATAGACAAGACATTATTTCTTAGGGAAATAAAAGGCAAGATTTTGCTAGTACAAATCTATGTCGACGACATTATCTTTGGCTCTACAGATAACAACCTATGCAAAAAGTTCTCAAAACTTATGCAAGGGAAGTTTGAAATGAGCAGTATGGGCGAGCTGAAGTATTTCTTAGGGCTTCAGGTGAAACAATCTGAAGATGGAATCTTCATCTCACAGACCAAATTCACCAAAGAGCTAATTAAGAAATTCGAAATGGAGAACGCAACCTCCATGAGGACTCCAATGGGCTCAACTATGTCTCTGCATAAGGATGAAAAAGGGAAACCTTTTGATGAAACCAAGTACAGAAGCATAATTGGATCCCTGCTCTACATTACTGCCAGTAGGCCTGACATAATGTTCTCAACATGTGTCTGTGCTAGATTTCAGGTGAACTCTAAGGAATCTCATTACGCTGCTATAAAGCGGATTCTGAGATACCTTAAAGGCACACCAAATCTTGGCTTATGGTACCCAAGAAGTAATGACAGCGAACTAATTGGATTTTCAGATGCAGATTTTGCAGGTAGCAAAGACGACGGGAAAAGCACCTCCGGGACTTGCCAATTCTTCGGAAGAAGGCTAATTTCCTGGAGTAGCAAGAAGCAGAACTGTGTCGCAATCTCAACGACCGAGTCAGAGTATATCTCTGCAGGCAGTTGTTGCGCACAGTTGCTATGGATAAAGAATCAGTTCAAGGACTACAACCTGCAGTTCAAAGATATTCCCTTGTACTGTGACTCCTCCAGCACAATTGCAATAGCCAACAATCCAGTTTCCCACAGCCGGACAAAGCATATCGAGCTAAGGTATCACTTTATCCGGGAACATGTGGAGCATGGAGACATCGAACTCCAATATGTGCCTACAGATAGGCAAGTTGCAGATATTTTCACAAAGCCGCTGGACGAGACCAAGTTCTCGTTCTTCAAGACAGAGCTTGAGATGCTCAACAAAGAAGACTAAAAAGGCTGAATGACTAAGAAGCAAGTAATTGCAAAGGGTTATTCAAAATCTATTCTTTCTCAACTTTTTCAAAATTCAACTCGAGAAGCATGAGACATACTCGAGTACTCTTCTCCACCTACTCGAGTATATGAATGATCCTACTCGAGTATGTGTACTGACCTACTCGAGTATGAGGATGCACCTACTCGAGTATCTAAAGACCTACTCGAGTAAGTCTCTTACCTACTCGAGTAAGTCAATATCTACTCGAGTAGTTTTCTCCACCTACTCGAGTAACTCCTGTCGACCTACTCGAGTAACTCTCTTACCTACTCGAGTAGTCTATCTCCTTCTCGTGTCCTGTTTCCCAGATTTTGAAAATTATTCTATTCGCCCCCCAAGGCTAGATGCCGCCTCCTACTTTAAATTAATTAGCAGTAATTTAAGAGTAATATATATATATATATATATATATATATATATATATATATATATATATATATGAAATTCTGAAAACTCAAACCTACACGAGATCATTCCTATCTCTCGAGTACCCTCTACCTCTTCTCCTACCCTGCCAATTTGACTCCTCTCCTCCGCCGAAGTTGCAGAGCCCTCTCTCTCATTCCTCCAGTCATTCGCATCCATGACGACTTCTCACAAGATTGGCGTCGGCTCCGAACTAGTCACCGAGGGTATCGCAGAGCTCTCCGATGATTTCCGCAACCTCCTCATCCTTCTCGACACCGCCGGCCTCTCCTTCACTCTCCAAGAACCCTGTCGCGTTCTCTTCCCCGAAGTTGCAGAATTCTTCTCAAATCTCAAGGTTCGATGAAATGGAAAAATTCTAAAATCTACAGTAAAGGGATTGAAACTTAAGTTCACCAAGACCTCTGTCTCTCAACTTCTCTGTTTACCTCTTGTTGATGAAGAAGATGATCTGGATGATGAAGACTCTGACCGAACAGCACTCTTCTGTGGCATTTCTCCTGAAGCTCATTATATTAAGAGGTCAGACATGAATGTTGAAGGAAAATTTCTAGTAGACATCATTGGCAAAATTCTTCTCTGCAAGACCCATTCCATCAGAGACATCCCATCATATTTCTTCGACAATATGCAAGCAATTGTCTGCCGCAAGAAATTTCAGTTTGGTATGCTGATTCTGGACAAAATCAAGGACCGCTTGAAATCCCCCAACTACGCCAGAATCATCTCTCTGCTTCTCCATGAAACAGATCCTGCAGTCTTCAACTTCTCCAAAGGAACCCCACTTCACCACATGAAGAAGGTCTCCATCTCTTCCATTCAGAGGTGGGATCTTAGGTTAAAGAACTCTGCCCAAGCTGCAAAGCTCTCAGAAATTCCAGAAGTTCCAGCTGTAGAGGAAAGGACTCCATCTCCCTCTCCTCATCATGTGGCCAGCTCCTCTAGTGCACTCAGTGAGGGGGAGCCTGTTCCCTCTATCCCAGTCAGGCAGCCCTCTCCTCAGCCAGAAATTCCATCCCTACCTCATACTCCCCAGAGTCCAGCCACTCCTTCAGATCAAGTACCTCAAGACACTCTTCTGTCCACAGCTGCTGCTATAGATGCCATGATTGCAGAGCTTTTTGAAGATGTGCTTCCTCCTCCTCCTCCTCTATCTCCTCCAGCTCCAACCACTGAACATCACCAGGACTTGTCTCCAGCACAGTCTCCTGCCCATTCTCCAGCCAGAACTCCCACACCTTCTCCAAATCCTCTAGCAGATAAGCCAGACACCATTTTTATTTCTGATGAGCCTTCTCCTGAACCAGCTGAAGCTCCTCTCAAAAATCTCGATTTCTCCATCCCCCTTGATACAGAAGAATTGGATACTATCATTCCTACCACCAGAGCTCTCAGCTCAGTGATAATTGAAGAAATAGCTCCTTGGGTAACTCATCCTATCCCTACTACTGCCCCCTCAGCTGCTGCTACAGTCTCCTCCTCCTCAGATTTGCTGCAACACATCACCATTCTTCTTCAAGAACAAAGACATCATTTTGACACCACTCTAAAGGTGATCATTGACAAGGTCACTGCTCTTGAGGCTGAGATGAGCAGAGGTTTTGCTGAAATTCAGCATAACACTGACAAGCTCAAGTACCTGTTCCAACTTGGTGGCAAAGCCCTTGACCATACTATCACTAGTGTGGGCAATGTTATGGAACAAATTATCACCTTGGCAAACAATCAGATAGAACTAGACAAGAGGACTGAAGCCAACAAGATGAAGATCTGTGAAGAAGTTGGCATTTTCAAAGATAACACCATAGAGAAAGTATCTGTTGAAATCAGAAAGGGGGAGGGTTTGATAAAAGAACTCAAAGAACAGGTAGAAAAATCTACCGCTCAAAAGACAGATGTATGGGAAGCTCATATGAAGACCATTCATGATGATGTGCTTGCCTAGATACAGAGTGTCAAATTTCACACATATGGCACTGCTGTCTGGATGCACAATCAGATCTTTCCAGATCTTAAAGTTGACCCAAACATCATTCCCCATCATCTCAATCCTCTAGCCACAGATGTCACTGCCCCAGCTGTTCCTCAACAACCTACCTTCTCTCCCAGGCCTAGAGACTCAGTTGCCCCTCCAGATACTTATGTTCCAGGCAAGGAAGAAGATGATCCTGCTGATATATTCCTTCAAGCACCTCTAGAGATCAGAATCCATAAGAAGAAAAGGAAATATGGTGAAGGTCCCTCTGCTAGCAGGACTGCCCCTTCTAAGGCCCCTAAACATGCTGAAGCTTGGACTCCAACCTCAAAGTCTCTCATTTTGGACACACTCAGGCTGGTCATGGATCACAATGAGAATAGAAACATGCACTACAGTTCCCAGGAATGGGAGTTATATGAGAAGTCAATGATGAAAAGGAAGATCCATGACAGAAAGTTTGTGAGAAATAACCCTGCTGCTCCTCCAAGGCCTCCTAAATATTTCCCTAAGCCATTCAGCTATCTAAGAAGACAGCAGGAAAAGATGGATAAGCAGCAATCCCAAGTCTAAACCTAAAAGATGATGAGAGATTGAAATGACAAATTGTAGACTTGATACTTTTGGAAACTTACATATATATGCAATTCTTCATTACTGTCTAATTATCCTTTTTCATGATCCTTGCTTACCTGCTCATATTTTCTTTCTTAGTTTCTTTTATGTCCATAATTCACCTTAGTGTAAAGGGTTCTGACTTCAACAAATAGGGGGAGATTGTTGGGTATTTCATCCACATGAACCCAGATTTGATGAAGTCACCCTGGAACTAAGATGAATTAAATTGTATTTGATGCTTGGCTTGAGCTATATGTTTGCAGGAATTTCACTGGGAAGTGTAGACCAATGTCAGCTCACAGTGGGTTACCAAACACAGGAACTGTGCATGTAATCCCTCATTGCATATTCCAAGGTGTTGACTCATGTGTGGTCTCTCTATTGGGATACACTTCATATTCAAGCTATTGGACTATGAGAAAGGTATTGGAAGCTGGCTACTCTAGAAGAATCAGTTTTTCCAACATCAGAAATTTTCTAAGTGTTTTACTCGAGTAGAGCTTTCACCTACTTGAGTAGTCTGAGTATAATATACTCGAGTACCTAAGTCAACGACTCGAGTAGATATATTCATATACTCGAGTAAGTATTCTCACATACTCGAGTAGATAGAAACATACTCGAGTAGTTCATTATACCTACTCGAGTAGATCATGTGTCACTCGTGTACCCTGATATTTCCCTACTCCAGAAAATTTTTCTAAGTCTTTTACTCGAGTAGAACTTTCACATACTCGAGTAGATTACTTCCTCTCGAGTAGTTTAGTTCAACTACTCGAGTAGTTAGTTGCTTTCATCTTCAGAATTTTTCTAAGTATTCCACTCGAGTAGTACTTCATGTACTCGAGTAGTTCATGTAATGTACTCGAGTAACTTCTCCAGTACTCGAGTAGATCCTCTATGTACTCGAGTAGGTCTCTACACATACTCGAGTAATTCTGACTGCTTACTCGAGTAGTTGATTTCTATATACTCGAGTAGTCTATCTACATATACCCGAGTATGCTCTTCATCATATACTCGAGTAGTTATTCAAATACTCGAGTAGTTATTGACTTACTTGTGTAGTTGGCTGAATCTTTCCGAAATTTTTCTAAGTCCTTTTTCTGACGAGATTTTTCAAATCACGCGACATGATTGGTCCACATGTACATCATTATGACTGATTATGACCATTAGTCTCTCCTATATAAGGTCTTATCAGTAAATGACAAACCCTAAGTATTCTCCAAGTTTTCTTGTCATTCTATTTCGAGAAATATTCTTCAGCCGACTCCTCTCTGATTTTCGCAAATCGGAAGCCGCCGCCGCCGCCTTCTTCTCCGGCCAAAGCTTCTACTTTCAGAGGACTATTCTGAATAAAGTTACAGATCGAGATCGACTTCGCTGATCATATTCTCTCTCGATTTCTGTAAAAACGAGTAAATCCAGATCGAAGACGAGAACCTCTTCACCGATTTCTGAAAGTGCTACAAAGTTGAAAAGAAGAAGATCCTGGCTGTTTCATTCAGATTTGAGTGATTTACTGTTTGTATTCTTGTAAATACTTTATTAATTTTGTAGGAGAAATCTTCTCCGAGTGTAGGAGTTTTTCACTCCGAGTTTGTAGGAAGGGTTATCTTCCGAGGTGTAGATCCCTTTGTTTGGATCGAGTTTGTAGGAACTTTGTTCCGAGCGTAGGATCGATTTTTGATCCGAGATAGTGGAGTAGCCGAGTCTAGTTGATTGCTAGATCGGTGAGGGAAATTGGATGTACATAAGGTTGGGGAACCACTATAGATCTTGTGTCGTCTGTGATATTGGTAGATCGTTCTGTGCTGTGCTCTAACTAATTTTTATTCCGCAAAAAGACGCACAACTCACCTATTCACCCCCATCTAGGTGATTTAGGTTGACAACCGTTTTCTTTCAAAATGGGAAAACAATTACCACGGTGACGTAGATCTCGCCGAGAGCTTTTCAAATGTATGCTCGAATGAAGATTTCGAGCATCTGAGCTCCGTCGGCGGCGATTGGAAGGTTCACGAAATCTCACGCTCCGTCATCGCCGTCCTCATGTTTCTTCAGTCCTGGTTCAGTTCAATGAAGAAGAAGAGGAAGAAGTCCTAAAGGAAGAGTGGGGCCGGTTCTAATTCTAAGTATACGTGTATATATATATATATATATATATATATATATATATATATATATATATATATATATATATATATATATATATATAAAGTTGTCTAAAAACAGACTATTTACGAGAGGGTGCGCGGAAAATGAAAATAAAGGTTGAAGATGGCCACAAATCTCATCGAGACGAACAAATGTCATGTTAACTATTTTTTTATACGACGTCGTTTTGACCCTTAAAATGGCGCCCGAACGCAGATAGGAACGGACTACTCGAGTGGCATCATGAACCACTCGAGTTCCAGCATGTTGTACGAACAGGCACCTCCACAAAAGAAAGTATTGGCTCCAACTGGGGCATAACATCGAGAATCTACATGTCGCTCAACACACACTTCCGTAGCTGACTCACATGGAAAACATTGTGCACTCTGGGAAAATTTGTCGTTAGGTCCAGCCTATATGCTGAAACACCAATCCGCTCAACAATTCGGAAGGGTCTCACATATATCAAGTCCAACTTATGATTCTTACCAAATCGCTTCAAACCAGACATCGGGTAAACTTTTAGGAAAACCATATCCTCGACGGTAAACTCCAAATCGGTCTTGAGCCGATTGGCATACTTTTCATAGCGCTCCTGGGCTACCCGAAGCTTTTCTCGGATGAGCCTAACTGAAATTTCCATCTCTTCAAGGGCTTTTGGACCTAGTAACGGTCTCACACCAACTTTAGCACAAAATAAAGGAGTCCTACAACGTCTCCTGTATAAAGCTTCAAATGGAGTCATTTGCAAGATCTCCTGGTAGCTATTATTGTAGGCAAACTCCATTAGCCTCAGATGCTCATCTCACGCTCCACCGTGGTCCAAAATGTAACATCTAATCATGTCCTCCATGATCTGATTTACTCTTTTCGTTTGTCCATTCGTATGTGGATGGTAGGTGGTGGAATACCTCAAGTCGGTACTTAACCCCTCTTGCAAGCTCTTCCAGAAACGAGACGTAAACCTGGAGTCTCGATCAGATACAATACTGACAGGTACTCCATGCAACCTGATGACCTCGTCCAAATACAATTCAGCTATTTTCTTCATGGAGTAGTCAATTTTGAATGGCATGAAGTGAGCACTCTTCGTTAGTCTATCCACGATCACCCAAACCAAGTCATACCCTCTGGGAGATCTCGGCAATCCTGTAATAAAGACCATCGAGATACTCTCCCATTTCCAACTCGGGATCACCAAAGGTGTTAACTTGCTCCAGACCTTCCATGATTGACCTTAACTCGCTTACAGGTGAAACATTCAGATACAAACCTTGCTATATCACCATTCATACCGATCTACCGAGCAATCTGTTTCAGATCCTGGTACATCTTGGTCGAACTGGGGTGGTAGGACACATTAGAACCATGTGCCTCCTTGCACAAATGATATCTAATATCCTTAACATTGAGAATGCAAAGCCTACCATTGTATCTCAGAGTTCCCATATCATCAATAGAAAACTTTGGCAACTCACCCTTCGCAGCTCTACTATAAAGATGCAACAGATCTGGATCGTCCTTTTGATGCAATCTAGTAAGAGTAATCCATGAAGTCTCTAACACTTCTAATTCACTAGTCGAGCTGTCACTTCCCACTGAAATTCCCATCAGTAGAAGTTCTTCCACCAGTGAATCCCCCGAAAGGTTAAAAATTTTAGCTGTCTTCCTGCTCAGGGCGTCGGCTACCATGTTAGCTTTGCCCGGGTGGTACTGGATCTCAACATCATAGTCTGCCATATACTCCAGCCATCTATGCTTGCACAAATTCAGTTCCTTCTGTGTGAAGAATTATTTCAAACTTTTATGATCAGTATAAATCTTGCATATAGCGCCATACAACAGATGTCTCCACAACTTGAGGGCATATATCACAACTGCAAATTCCAGGTCATGCTTATGGTAATTCTGTTCATGAACCTTTAGCTGCCTAGACCCATACGCAATAACCTTGCCCTCCTGCATGAACATGCATCTGAGCCCAACATGTGATGCGTCCACATACACAGCATACTCCAGTCCTTCAGTAGGCAGGATCAAAACTGGTGCTGTGCATAATCTCCTCTTCAGCTCCTGGAACGCCTCTTCACACTTATCACTCCAAATAAAGGCTACATGCTTCTGCATCAACTTTGTCAAAGGCGCAAATAATGTAGAAAATCCCTCCACAAACCTTATATAGTAGCCCGCCAGTCCGAGAAAACTACTTATTTCCTTGGGAGTGGTAAGCCTACTCCAATCCGTCACTGCAGTTATCTTCTCTGAATCAACCGTTATCCCATCTTTATTCACCACATGGCCCAAGAAGGAGACTTAAGGTAGCCAAAACTCGCACTTGCTCAACTTAACATAAAACTTATGCTCTCTCAAAGTTGATAAAACCAATTGCAAGTGTTGTGCATGCTCTTCAGCATTGCGGGAGTAGACTAGAATGTCATCTATAAACATGATGACAAAATGATCCAGGAAGTCCTTGAATACTCTGTTCATCAAATCCATGAATGCGGCGGGTGAATTAGTCAATCCAAAAGACATTACCAAGAACTCTAAATGTCCATGTCGCGAACTAAAAGCAGTTCGTGGAATGTCTGTCTCACGAATCCTCAACTGATGATAACCCGAACGCAGTTCAATCTTGGAAAATACAGAGCTACCATGCAACTGGTCAAACAGATCATCGATTCTCGGCAAGGGATATGTGTTCTTGATGGTCACTTTATTCAATTCTTTGTAATCTATACACAGCCTCATTGATCCATCTTTCTTATTTACAAACAGAACAGGAGCACCCCCACGGTGACGAACTTGGCCTAATGAAACTGTTCTGCAACAGCTCGTCTAACTGGGTACGCAGCTCTCCCAACTCACGCGGAGCCATACAGTACGGAGCCTTAGCGATAGGGTGGGTACCTGGTTCTAAATCTATGACAAACTCAATATCTCTCTCAGGCGGAAGACCAGTAAGATTTTCAGGAAACACATCAGGAAACTCGCGCACTACAGCAATCTCCTCCACAAGCGGCAAACTAACAAAGGTCGCCAACACTGAAACCAAATAGGCAAAGCATCCTGAATTCAAAAGCTTTCGAGCACTTACTGCGGAAATGATCGGAGAATCTTGGCGCGAATAACCATAAACACTCCTGTGTTGACCGTCATCCATCTTGAAGTCCAAGCACCTAACCTTGCACTGGATTACTGCATCGTAGTTCGATAGGCAATCCATGCCCAAGATTACATCAAAATCTTCCAAGTCTATAACCTTTAGATCTGCAACCACGAGAAAAATCTCCCAACTGGACTGGACAACCCTAAATTCCCTGATCTGACACCACGGAATCACCTGAGGGGAACTTGACACAGAACGGGTCACCAACAGAATTGAGGGTCAAACGGTGACACTCTACAAAATATCTAGCCACGAACAAGTGGGTAGCACCGGAATCGAAAAGGATGCACGCCCAGCGGTTACTTACCTTAAACTTTCCTATAAGATTAAATATATGACTAAGGGAAAAGAACGTTGACATTTAGATCATACCTAAAAAATAAATCTAGGTTAGGATCTAACCTAAAATAACTTGGGTCGACGTCTGAGCTTCATCCACGGACACCACGTTCAACTTTCCCTTCCCTTTGTCCAAGAGCTGTGGTGGCGGCAAGGCCTGAAGTGGCACTGGATGCAATGGGGGTTGAGCCTGCGGCCAATGGGTCTTGACATGCCCCTTCTGCCCACATAGATAACAGGTCTTGTCCTTCCAGTAATGGGCTGCACCATGCCCCGTCTTGTTGCAACTGGAACAAACTGATCTCTCTTTGGGATCGCCCTGAATCGTGTGCTCCTTCTCTTACTTCCGAGCTCCCAGTCTCTGGTAACATCTCTCGAACGGGTGGCCTGCCCGACCACAGAAACTGCACACTTCCTTGCATCTTTTCTTCTCAATAGTCCCGGATTCCTATGATACCTTACCTTTAACAAACTTCCTCTTATCCTTCCTCATCTGCTGACCTCTGACCTTGGCATTGTCAATGGATTCCACCTTCAAAGCAGCCTCTACCACCTCAGAATCAGTGTTGGATCCGTAGACACTGGTAAGCTGCTGGATGTCATTCCGAAGACCACCCAGAAATCACTTGACTCGATTGGATTCTAAAGATACTAAGTCAGGAGAAAAGCGGCTCAGCTTACTGAACTCCACCTCGTATTCACTGACAGTAAGCTTCCTCTGCTTCAAGTGAAGGAAATAATTCATCAACCGGTCTCTTTCCACAGACGGCAAGAACTTCTTCAACAATAGCTCCTTGAAGGACTCCCACGAGCATCCATCCTTGAAGCTTTCTTTCTCACTCAACCATAAATACTTGGCCATGCCCTTGAGTTGATAAGCGGCAACCATCACTCTCTGGTCTGTAGAGATACCAGAGTAGTTGAACATCTCCTCGATGGAAATCATCCAATCATCTAATGGCATAAAATCTGCCTTGCCATCATACGTAGGGGGTCCTAACCTTTGAAAGTGCAAAATGAAAGTCATCTCTGGTGGAAACACCGCCGAGGGCACCAGATGAGCGTGGTGAATGGGAACAGCTAGATCCACGGCGGACACTTGCGCCCTCTGCGACTGACTCGCCACCACTGACAACAACGACTGAATCTGCGACTGCATCACCAGCATCTGCCTCGACAGGGCCTCACTGCTTTGCCGTGATCCTAATATTATGGCCTCACTCTGGGCACCAGAATGTTCTCCCTCCGACTGGGGAGTAGTTCTCATCACCGGATTCTTTGGCGGCATTCTAAACAAACAATAAATGATCAATCAACACCTAGCGTAACGTGCTAGACTAACAACTTAACTCAGACATACAACCTTAGATACTTGCTCATGATGCTAGCTTGCTCTGTGATTTAAAATAAATGATGGCATATCCTGCTTAGGGGGAACACCCTCATCCTTATGACTCTTGTGCCTATTATATAAGTGCATGAATGATTACATTTTTATTTCAAATCATGTGTGTACATATGTCATCCTGTAGATCTTTAACTTGGCATGTGTGCTTATGCAATGATATGATATGTATGCAGTGTTATGCATTCTAAAGAAAAGCCTTAATGCATGTATGAGTGGCGTACACATACAATGCTATGAATCACATACTACATAATATTGTATGTAACGAAAAAGGTAAGACGTGCTAATGGGCATCCATGTGATGGTGGTTTTGCATCCCGTACTACATAACTGTCACATGTCACCACTGTTGAAATCTGTGAAGTGAAAGTGGGTGAATGGAGCACTGGGACATATCCGCGCGGTCTACGCGGACAAGGTTGGCGGTCAGCTAGGTCGGCAGAGATGTTGCAGACGGATTATTCTATAGCGGCCTGGGCGGTCTGTTCGCGTGGTCTACGCGGACAGCAGCGGAGGTTATCCTGGCTGGCTTATGTTCAGCAGGTAGTTGGATCCTAAGAAGTAACAAGGAGGATAGAAACACTATCTGCGGAGTCCGGCAAGAAGCGGACTGAAGAACTGGAGCTCGGCAGACCGGCTTGGCATAGGCCTTGGTCTTACTCTGGTGAAGCGGCTAGTGGAAGCTGCGGAGACCACCAGTATGTGCGGACAGGCGCTGGAGGTCACCGGGTTTGGCGGGCTAGATCTAGTGTCCGCCAGTAAGTGTGGACTGGCCCTTGTGGACAGTGGTGTGGACTTGGTTGGTTCTGAACCAAGTCAATGTTTGGCTCAGTCCGGGGAGATCACGTAGTGGATCGCGGATGGCTTCTCTAGTCCGCTGAGCTCGGCGGAAGTGCCATGTGCCTTGAAAGCGAGCTTGTTGTTGGCAGACTCAAGATTGCATCCGCAACTGCATCCGGACTGGTGCTGGGGTTCGCTGAGTCCGACAGCTAACTTGCTGGTATGGACTCGGGAAAAGCGGACTGGGCAGTCTGCGGGATTTGTGGACTGGAGCAGTCTGCAGGATATGCGGACTGAAGGAGTCTGCTGTGAAATAGACTGGAGCAGTGTTCGATGAGTCCGGTAGGTGTCTTGGTGATAAGGCTATGAACTCGGGATGTGCGGACTGAAGTGGTGTGTCCGCTGAGTCCGGCTTTTGCCCTGTGGAGAAGCCGTGGGCTTGGATAAGAGGGCTAGAGCCTTATTCGTGGATTGGCGGACATTTTTGTTGTGGAGTCCGACTGTTGTCTTGGCTTGGCCTTTGGCGACAAGGCGAACTAGTGTTATGGCCAGCCTTGGAGAAGCTATGGCAGACTGGCTATCCTGCATAGGCTCGGTGGACTAGGATGTATCCGCGGACTGTGGAGTCGTCTTGCTGCGGGTTATGGCGGTTATCCTATCGGCTAGGGCGCTAACCACACTCATCCTCGTGCTTATAAATAGGACTCATGTCACATCAGGAACAGTAACCTCAGTAACCTGAGAAATGAGTGAATAGTAAGTTGAGACCGCGTAAGTTGCTGCAGACTGAACTTTGGTGTCCGCACGGTTTGATAGAGTTGACTGGGTTGTGTTGTGTAGGTTGTGCGGATAGCGATGAAAAGCCGGGCCGTGGCTCTGATTGCGGTCAGGGACAGTACAGACTCTGCGATTTAGCAATAGGCGGTAAACATCAGGTCGTGGACAGCGACCGGGCGGTTTTCTCTTTGGCAACTGGGTTCGCGATTTAATAAGTCGCCTGCTTTAGGCAGTCTGTTCTATTCGGTATTGCAGATTGTGCTGTCTGGCGGCTAGGTGACCTCGCGGTCAGGCAGCTTGCAGATCGGTGGATAGAGCTTAGCATTGGAATAAGGGATAGTCCGCGTGGCTTGGTTGCGGTCTGGCGGACTGAGCGGACTCCACAGTAGTGGACCGGCAGCTTAATGTTTGAGTCTGTGCGGCTTGTGTAGTTTTGTCTTTGTAACTGTCTCTGCTCTCCCTGTGATGGTTTGGTGAATCATGTCTCGCCATGTATGTCTCGCCTTATAAAGAAGTTTGTTGTTGATCAATAAAGACTCTTGTTTGTTTCATGTGTATCTGGTTGTTACTACTTTGTTACGATAACCCCTGCTAACTCCAAGGTTTGGGAAAGTTCAACATGGTATCAAAGGTGTCCTCTGTGGTTTTGTTGAATTTCAACATGGTATCAAAGCTAGATTGGAGTGGACAAGCAGTGATCAACGAAACTAGTTGCTCTTGTGAAGAGGAAACCAGTGGTAGAATCATGGCATTGGAAGATGCAAGTTGTCTTGGAATCGATCTTCTTACAGAGATGAACTTTGAAAGGTGGAAGTCCTGTATGGAGAGCTTTCTTCTTGGCAAAGACCTTTGGGATGTTGTATATGGAGCAGGAAGACAAGAGGCTACTGTTGGCAATGCTGAAGAGATGAGAGCTTGGAAGGAGACAAATACGAGAGCAGAGTCTATTCTCAAGCATGTGATCTCATCGGAGCTCTTGGAGCACATCAGTGGATGTCGGTCAGCTGCGGAGGTTTGGACTTCCTTTGATGGGTACTTCAGGAAGGAGGTGAAGGTTGCTGCAGAAGATGGTCCCTCTACTTCATATCAGCAAGAGAGGAGTGTTTCTCATAGGCATGATGGGAAGAGGAAGGAAGGACCAAGGTGCTATAAATGTAAGTAGCATGGTCATCTCAGGAAGGAGTGTAAGGTTTTCTTGCTCTCAGCAAACATTGCTCAAGTAGCGAGGAAGGAGGAGAACTTGGTTGAATCAACAAAAGTTTCTGGAGGTTGAAAGATATGGTACCTAAACACCTAGAGGGGGGGGGGGTGAATAGGTGACCTAATCCTTTTCTAACTTTGTTGGCAGCCAAACAGTTATATCACAGATTTCTAAGTAGTCTATTACAGCAATCAGCAATAATCAAACATACACAGCACATTCACAGCACAGCACACAGTGATTTATAGTGGTTCCCCAATCTTTGGGTACATCCACTTTCCCCCTTCGCCTATCTAACAGTGTACTAGATTCGGCCAAACTTCTCCACTGTCTCAGAACCCAAATTGGTTCTTACCTCAGGCCCAAAGCCTTACACCTCAGCTTTCTCCAAAGCCTACACTCAGCCACAAAGGCCTACACTCAGCCACCCAGGCCTACACTCAGCCAATCAAGGCCTACACTCAGAGTTCTTCAACTCCTACACTCAGGCTATCAAGCCCTACCCTCAGCCTTTATAAATTTAGGCTTACAATGCACTCAGATCCAAAGATCCTACAAGTTAAAATAGTATTACAACAAATAACTCAACAACTCAGAAAATAAGAGAGGAGTTGAGAGTTTCTTGCTGAGTTCTTGGAAGAACTCAGATAGATCCAAACTGACTTAGCTTCCTTCAAAGCTTCTTGAGTAGAACTGAATAAGTCTGAATCCTCTGCAGTTGTTCCTTGACCTCTGCTTCTTAAGATCCAGATGCTTCTGAATTCTTCTTCTCAACCTAGTTCCAAAGACTGAATTCTTGATTGGAGCTCTCTCTCTCCAACTTCTTAGATCTGCTGTTGGACAGCAAGATCTTCTTGATTTGTTTCACTTGGATAACTTGATCAGCAACCACTTGAACAAATCTCTTAGATTAATCTGAACTCAATCAGAACTTAATCTTCTTCTGTTAACTCTTAACAACAACATTATCAACCTTAACAACATTCGTTTCTGTAAACAGTCTGTGCCTATTTATAGGCCTTCTTCATGGTAACCGGCAGGTCCGGTTCATAACTGACTTCTGACAAGTGCTGTAGACCGGCTGGAATGGCAGCTGTCATGTCATCCAGTCAATTCTTGAAATTCTCTAACTGTCAGATAGTGTCGAGACTTTCTGTTCTTAAGTGTTGACACTTATAGACCAAGTGTCGACACATGCTGTGTAAGTGTCGACACAAGTCTACAAGGTGTCGACACAACTCCTTGTATGTCTCGACACAGATTCTTATTCAGGTGTCGACACTTGGAATTGAGTGTCGACACAAGTACTTGATCTTCTGTAACTTGTTAAATTCTTCTAAGTGTCGACACATCTCCTTTGTGTCGACACATCTTCATGTGTTGAAACTGTCAAGTGTCGACACTTCTTCTTGGTGTCGACACAAGTCTTCAATATAGATTCTTCAGCTGAGTGTCGACACATTCCCTTAGTATCGACACTTGTACTTAGAATATTTTTGTAGATATTTCAGTTCTTTGCTAAGTGTCGACACAGCTCCTTGTGTCGACACTTTCTTTGAGTCTTCAACTGAGTGTCGACACATTGTGCTGGGTGTCGACACTTTCTTCAAGTGTTGACTCTTCTGGTTGTGTGTCGACACATTGTGTTGAGTGTCGACACATACTTCAAGTGTTGACTCTTTTGGTTGTGTGTCGACACATTGTGCTGAGTGTCGACACATACTTCAAGTGTTGACTCTTTTGGTTGTGTGTCGACACATTGTGCTGAGTGTCGACACATACTTAATATGTTGACTCTTCTGGTTAAGTGTCGACACATTGTGCTAGGTGTCGACACTTGCACTTAGTCTCTGCAGAATTTTGCTGAGTGTCGACACAACTCCAAGTGTCGACACTTTCTGGTGTAGACACAGCTCTTCTAGGTGTCGACACTTCTGCTAAGTGTCGACACTGCTTCTCTGCATTCTTCTTCACTGAGTGTCGACACAGCTCCTTGTGTCGACACTTTCTGTCTGGTGTCGACTCTGCATCCCAGGTGTCGACACATCTTCTTCAAGTGTCGACACTGCTTGTCTGGGTGTCGACACAAGCTTTCTCAAGTGTCGACACTTTCCCTCTGGGTGTCGACACATGGACTTAGAAAGTTTTAGCTTCAGTCCAGTGAATACCTAACCTGCACAAGTAACTCAAACATACATCAAATACATTATGATGTATATCATTGAGTTGGGTTAGGCTTCTTCAAATCAGGTACATTTGACCAATGTACCCAACAATCTCCCCCTATTTGGAGAAGTCATAACCATTAGTCAATGATATACACCACTCATAATTAAAAATTATAAAATGATGTAAAGCAGGTATATTTCAACAGGGTAAACTTAAACATGTAATAATGCACACATGTATACACACTAATCATTCCAGAATAATCAAAAAATAGACACATTTCAGAACAATTATACTATATTAATCATAAATTGTTCTAACATTTTTCTAATAGATCTTTAATGATTTACAAAAATGTTTCTTATACAAAGGATTACAACAATCTTCAAATTAATTCCTAATCTATTTCTGATCAGGTTCTTTGATAACAATTCCTTTGCCAGCTAGGACTTTAGCTTTGACAGCAGCAGCAGTAGGCTCAGCATCAGCAGGCTTCTTGCCTTTTGAGTCCTTCTTCTTTTGTTCTTCAGCCTTGATTTTCTGCCTCTCAAAATAATGATAGGGCTTAGGAAAGTACTTGCTAGGCTCCACTGCAGTAGGAGGTAGCTTTCCTAACTTAGCCTTTCTTCTGTACTGGACAATGGCTTCCTGCCTGATCTCATTCTTCCTCCATTCTGCTTCAGAGAACCACTTGTTTCTATCAGTAGTGTTGTCTTTAGTAGCTTTCCAGGCAGTTAGAATGATATTTCTAGAGGTAGGGCTCCATTGTTCAAAATCTGGCTTTAGTTCAGCTTGTTCCCTAAACCTCTTCTTTGACAACCTTGCCTCTTCTTCTTTGTCCAAAGCCTCTTGCATAGCTGCTGTGATAGGTTGAACAACCTTTTCTAAATGGACATTGTCCTTGCCCTCAGGTGGGCTATACATTGTGCTCACCTCTGCTTGAATCATTTCAAAATTTGGAGGTGGATAAATGACTTGAGCTACTTCTTGTGGCTCACCTCCAAAGTATGCAGGGTTCAGTCCAGATTCAGCAACTTCATTGTCATCACACAGGGGAGGATATCCAAGTGTAGCCCTGATGGAATTGGATATCCACTTAGCATGTTCAGAACTAGCCTTGACTAACACTCTCTCCCCCTTTATGACTTATTGGGCAACATGATCTCTTACATCATCCTTCTGGAATCGGATTTGACCATCCAAGTACCTGATTCCATCTTTAAAATAAGGTCTAAGCTTTGTAAGTTGTTCAGAGATTGCTTTCTGGGAATTTTGTATTGCAGTTTTGACAGCAGTAATCTCAGCTTGGAATATTTTATCAAAGTCAGCCTTTGCAGCATCAGCAGATGTAGATGGTTCAGCAGACTTATTCTTTAATTCAGTGACTATAGCATTGTGGGAGGCAGTCAAATTATCATTCATTCTTAATTGATTCTCCAGCACATAGCCTTGCTTCAATGCTATATCATCTACTTGTACTTTTATTTTCTCTTGGTGTGTATCCAGAAACACCACAGCATTTCCACCCTTGTGGAAGCATTCATTCATCTCTTTCTTGTTGAGATTCATCTCAAACCTTATAGATTTTATATCTTGAGCAAGATCAAAATGTAATGATCTGTGCCCTGCATCAACATAAGCCTCTATGGCTTTCCTTTGTTCATCCATTTTGATCTGTAGTGCAATCAGTAAAGCACTATAGTCAGCAGTTGGAGCTTGCTGAACTATAGGCTGTGGGGCAATGGATTGTAGGGCTTTCTTGTAGCTCTGACTTCTTCTCTTGAATACAAAGAGTTTCTTCTTTTTAGCCCTAGCACTCTCCTCATCTTCAGAGGCAGAGGTGCTTGCAATATCAACTCTATTCTTAGGGCTCTCTGGTTTTTCAGCTTGCACATCAAGTGCCTTCTCAGTTTCTGGCCTTTCAGATTCTTCCAGAATTGTCATGTGCTCCCCCTCAGCAGCAGCACTCTTATCTTCAGCAGCAGCATCCTTGTCCATATCAAAATCATCTTGGTCTAGATTCAGAAACAAATCTTCCATTGTATATTTAGGTGGAGGCTGTGCAGGAGAAGTTCTTGGTTCTTCAATTACTTGATCAGGAACTACTTCCAGTACAGCAGATGTGTCTTGGATAACAACATCCGGTTCTTGACTGTGTTGCTGAGTTTGCTGATATACATCAGATAAATCAGAATCTACTATAGAAAATTTCAATGTATTTAGATCAATGAGTACCGCTTAGATGATGGTAGTGGCTTGCTCACTGTCCAGAGTAGATGGTTCTTCTACTACTCGAAGCTCCCCCTGGCTGTGATCCCTATGGATGGGGCTAGCATGAGGCAGCTCCCCCTGGAATCCCAGCAGTCTCTTGAGCAGCAGGGGTCTTGACTACTGTCTCCTCTTCTTGCTCATCAGGTGTGAACACCACCTGTTCTTCACTTTCAGAACTGCTTGAGGACTCTTGTGCCACAACAGCAGTTTTTCTCTTCTTCCTGGGAGGTGTGATTTTCTCAGTAACTTGCTTCTCAGGGGTAGGCATATCCTTTGACAGCACCCTTTCCCACCTAGACAAGATTCTCATATACATTTTTCTCATATGATTGATCTTGCTACCTGCAGCAGTGCTCATTACCTCTGGTATTGTACCAGCCAGGTAGAGACTTATAATTCTGCCCAGATTGGGCTTCTTCACACTTTCCTTGATCTTTTCATAGATGACCATTGACCAATCTGTTTTTAGGGTGAAGATGATTCTTGTCATGATATTGAACATTGAGGCTGACACCCTGTCATGCCCTCCAGGTTTACTGAGAATGACCTTGCCCACTATCTCTGACAGAAATTTTCCTTGACTGTTCATGCCTTTTCTGGTAAAGACAGAACCTATCTTCATCTTAGAATCAAGACCACACCAGACCAAAGCTTCCCTGGTCTTGGATGTAGAAACTTCTTCTTCTTCTTGAGTCTTAGGTAGCTGAAGTATCTTTCTCAGACTTTTGGGTGATATCTTGACCTTGGTTCCATGCACTCTGGATTTGATTCTGTATCCAGAGTCATCCACAGTTGCTCCAGTAAGGAATTCAAGCACTTCCTTCTTCCATATCTTGGTTGGTTCTGAAACCAAGTATTCTAGTCCTGAATCGCTGACTAGGGTAACCACTGACTTGATATCTTGATCGCCATCGTCGAATGTGCCGCGCACAAGTTCGTAGCCTTCGTTGACGTTTTCCTCGAGCTTGGGAGCCATTAGGGTTTGGAGAATTAGGCTTGAGAAAAGAGAAATGTCGACACAGGAGTTTTGGTCTCGAAACTTTGAAAGCGTGCCGACAAACAAAGACAGAACCCTATTTATACCTGTCGAATTTTGAAGATGAACATGCGGGACAGCTAGCTTAACATGTGTCGACACTGGCAATAAGTGTCGACACTGACTTATAATGTCTCGACACACATGTGTCGACACAAGTTTAGTCAACAGATAATATGTGTCGACACTTGGTTATGTGTCGACACAACATAACTTGACACATCGTCGAGACTTTACTTAGAAAATTCTGAGTAAAACATAAGTGTCGACACCATATTGGATGTGTCGACACCTACTTGACATGTGTCGACACTAACATTCTGAAGTGTCGACACTACATTCCTAGATGTGTCGACACGTTTTCACTGAAGTGTCGACACCACTATTCTGTGTCGACATAGACTTGTCTATGTGTCGACACCTTTTTACTTAGTCAATTTTCTAGTCTGTAAACTTAGTCTAAGTTTATCATACCTAGTTCAATTTTGAATCTATTGAACTTAGCTTCTTCTAGTGGCTTAGTAAACATATCAGCTACTTGTTCATCTGTTTTAACATATTCAAGTGAAATATCTTCTCTTTCTACATGTTCTCTAAGAAAGTGATATTTAATCTCAATATGTTTTGTCCTACTATGAGATACAGGGTTATTAGCTATTGAAATAGCACTTGTAGAATCACAGTAAAGTGGAGTTCTACTTACCTGAAATCCATAGTCCTCTAGCTGATGTTGAATCCACAGAAGTTGAGCACAACAACTTTCTGCAGCCACATATTCTGACTCAGCTATGGAGATAGCCACACTGGTTTGCTTCTTGCTGCTCCATGAAATTAGTCTTCCACCTAGGAATTGACAGGTTCCAGTAGTGCTTTTTCTATCTTCTTTGCATCCTGCAAAGTCTGCATCTGAATAACCTGTTAGATCAAAATATCCATTCCTAGGGTACTAGAGGCCTAGATAGGGAGTGCCCTTTAGATATCTCAAAATTCTCTTGACTGCAGTCATATGAGACTCTTTAGGGCAGGCTTGATACCTGGCACAAACACATGTAGCATACATAATGTCAGGCCTACTTGCAGTCAAGTATAGTAGGGAGCCAACTATCCCTCTATACATGGTTTCATCTACAGGTTTCCCTGCATCATCCTTGCTAAGAGACATACTTGACCCCATAGGAGTCTTCATGGTACTGGATGAATCCATACCATATTTCCTTATGAGTTCTAGGGTGAACTTTGACTGACATATGGACAAGCCACTTTCAGTCTGTTTAACTTGGAGACCCAAGAAAAACTTTAGCTCTCCCATACTACTCATCTCAAATTGACTTTGCATAAGCTTTGCAAACTTTTTGCAAAGGCTACTTTCAGTAGACCCAAATATAATGTCATCTACATATATTTGGACAAGTATGACTTTGCCTCTAGATTCCCTAAGGAATAGAGTCTTATCTATTTTCCCCCTTGTGAACTTGTTCTCAATGAGGAAACTAGATAGGGTTTCATACCAAGCTCTAGGAGCTTGTTTTAACTCATACAATGCTTTCCTAAGTCTATAGACATAATGAGGTTGAGTTGGATCAACAAAACCTGAAGGCTGCTCCACATAGACTTCTTCCTTAAGATTACCATTTAAGAATGCTGACTTGAGATCCATCTGGTAAACCTTGAATCCTTGATAGGTTGCATAGGCCAAGAACATCCTTATGGCCTCCAGTCTGGCTACTAGTGCAAAGGTTTGATCAAAATCAATACCTTCTTGCCTATATCCTTTTGCAACCAGTCTTGCTTTATTCTTAATGATGACCCCTTGTTCATCTAACTTATTTCTGTAGATCCACTTAGTTCCTATAACATTGTGGTCTTTAGGTTTAGGAACCAGTTCCCAAACCTTGCACCTTTTGAACTGATTAAGTTCTTCTTGCATAGCTTCAGTCCACTGTGGATCTTGTATAGCTTCTTCAAATTTCTTGGGTTCTATTTGAGACAGAAAACTAGAATATACTGTAGCATTCTGATTTCTGCTCCTTGTCTGAACTCCTTGTCTTGGATCTCCAATAATCAGCTCTACTGGATGATCTCTTAGATGCCTGTTGGCTGGTGGCATCCTAACTTCAGGTTGAACTTCTTCAGCATCTTCATCATGCTGTACTTCTTGTATTTCTTCAGCTATTGGCACATGTAGTTCTCCCCCTGGACAACTGCTATTGCCTTCTACTTGCTGTCTTGCAGCAGGCATCTCTTCTATTGTAAGCTTGTCCAATTTCTTTGTCAAACCTGTGGGGTTGCATACATTGCTACACAACTCATTGTTAATAAGTTTTGTCTCATCAAAAACTACATGCACTGATTCCTCAACAACTTGTGTAGTCAAGTTGTATACTCTATAAGCCTTACTATTATTGCTGTACCCAACAAAAATTCCCTCTTGGGACTTGGCTGCAAACTTAGTTATGTAAGACTTCCCATTGTTAAGTATGAAGCATTTGCAACCAAAGATCCTGAAATAGGATAGATTTGGTTTCCTGCCTTTCACAACTTCATAGGGGGTCTTGTTTAGCCTTTTAGTGATGGTAGCCCTATTTATAACATGGCATGCAGCGTTAACTGCTTCAGCCCAGAAATACTCTGGCAGTGAAGTATCACTAAGTAGGGTTCTACCAGCCTCTATCAAGGTTCTATTCTTCCTCTCAGCAATGCCATTTTGCTGAGGTGTTCTAGGTGAAGAGAATTCTTGAAATATCCCAAAGTCTTCACATAGTTTTGTCATGCTTTCAGATTGAAACTCAGTACCATGGTCACTTCTAATTTTGACCACAGTACTATTTAGTTCATTCTGAATTTGCTTGACAAAGCTGTAGAAGACACTAGGTGTTTCAGATTTCTGCCTTAAGAAGAACACCCAGGAAAACCTTGAGTAGTCATCAACAACTACAAAGGTATAGACCTTCCTACCTAAGCTGTGAACTGGCATTGGACCAAAGAGATCCATATGCAAGAGGTATAAACATCTCACAGCATCTTTGTTATCTATGCTTCTAAAGGTGGATTTAGTCTGCTTGCCCTTTTGACAAGCTGAGCAAATACCATCTTTAACACACTTAACTTGAGGACCATTCCTCACTAACTCTTTGCTAAAGAGTTGGCTAATAGTCTTGTAGTTAAGATGAGCTAGCCTCTTGTGCCACTTGACACAATGAGAGACTGTCTCATCAGCTACAAGACAAACAGGAGAACCATTATTCTCAATCATAATGTCTAGACAGTAGACATTCCTCTTTCTATATCCTGTCAAAATGATCTCTTGATCACTTGACCTCTTGATATGACAACCATTTTTAATAAATGAGATGTCATACCCTACATCACTTAACTGACTTATACTTATAAGGTTGTGTTTCAACCCTTTAACATAAGCCACTTGAGTAATGGTAACAAGGTTTGAAGAAATGTTACCAAACCCTTTGATGATTCCTTTTTCAGAACCACCAAAGGTCACTTTAGGACCATTTTTGATTGGAATATAGTCCTTCAGTAGTCCCCTTGTTCCAGTCATATGTCTGGAACATCCACTATCCAAGTACCATGTTGGGGTATGGCCACTTGGACTTACCTGCAAAACAAATTAATGAACCTTAGAACCCAATGGTTTCTTGGGTCCTTGGTGACTGTTAGTTTGCAACTTAACAAGACTACCTACTGGCTTTCCACCAGGTAGCTTGCTACTCCCTTTGGCACTTACATTGTGCCAACAATCCAAGGCAAAGTGGCCAACCTTGCCACAACACCAACATTCAAACTTATTGTATCTTTGCTTAGGTACAGACTTTGCTGTCTTAACTGCAGCTGACTTATTGAATGTTGGGGCCTTGCCCTTGGGCTTGGACTGATCCTGAACAGTCCTGGCAGGTTTAACAAAACCCAGTCCAGCCTTACCTTTGTGATGAGTAAAATCATCAATCAAAGGTAGAACTGATTTAGGCTTTGAAAACTTTGCAACCAGTTCTCTCTCTTTCTGAAGATTTGTCTCCAGTTTCTTAATTTGATCATTCTTAAATGTGATAGTACCCATCTGAATCACTGTAATGTGTTTCAGCCTAGCTACCTCATTCAGTTTTTGATCAAATTGCTTCTCAAATTCTGTTGCAGCAGCCTTGAGATCAGCAATCTCCTTTGCCTGACTTTTGGCAAGGGACTTGCTTTTCTTATAAGCCTGTAACAACACCTTATATTCATCTATGAGCTGATGAATATCATCCTCAGACTCAGAATCACTTCCATCATTTGATGTAGATGATTCTGATTCTGAACTAGAACAAGAAACTGAACTTAGAGTTGGACTTTGTACCTGACTAGGTCCTGGCTGCTCCAGGATCTTGGCACTCTCAGTCAATGCCATCAGTCCTTGGCACTGGCAGTCTTCTTGTTCATAAATTGACTCCAAGATCTGCATAAATTCTTCTTCTTCTTCTTCAGCAATTAGCCCTATGTAGGCTTCAGCATCAGTATCAGTGTCTGAAGAAGAAATATCTGAAAGAGTCTTCTCATTCTTGGCAACAAAAGACTTCTCTTTCTTCCCTTTGAAGTGAGTCTTTTTCCTGTCACTCGATTCTTTTCTTTTCTCAGGACAATCTGCAATAACATGACCCTGTCTATTGCAGCAGTAGCACACAATCTTTGATCCAGTTGCCTTGCTTGTCTTTGTCTTTTTCCTGTCCTTCTTTGAAGGCTTTTTCTCCTGATACAGGACTTCTTTTCCCTTGTTAGTAGATGGTCTGGACCTCCACTGTTTCTTCTTCAGGAATTTCTGAAAGTGTCTAGTGAAGGCAGCAAAGTCTTCATCACTTTCACTGCTTGTAGACTTTGTACTGATAGACTCTTCTGACTCAGATTCAACTACCTCTGGAGGTGGAGTTGATGACTTAGTCCTGCATTTTCTGGGAACTTCTGTCTTGAAAGCAACAGTCCTTTCCTTGTGCTCAGTCCTTGTTGATTTCTCCTCCTCTTTCCTCACTATCAGCTGCATCTCATATGACAATAACTTGCCAAACAGTGTAGGAGGAGGAATTTCTCCCAACTTTGCCATTTCTCTTATTGCACAGATCTTGGTGTCCCAATCTTTGGTTAGGGACCTTAGGAATTTGTCATTCAGTTCATAGTTGCTGAACTCTCTTCCATAAGACATGAGTTCATTAACTATTCTATAGAACTTCTTGTAGCATTCAGTGATGCTATCTCCCTTCCTTGCCTAAAGCTCTCATACTCCTGATTAAGCAAGGACTTCCTATCTTGCCTAACTTCTTCAGAACCCTCCATATAGACAATGAGAGTATCCCACATCTCTTTTGCTGTTTTACAGTGAATTATGTTCTGGAAGGTGGCATCATCAATGGCACTAACTATTATGTTCTATGCTCTCTTGTCCATGGTTGCTAGGACAATCTCATCCTTGGTCATCTCAGAGAAATCCTTTGGAGTCCTCTGATTTGCATCCAATACTGAAATCTTCATGGGCACATAGGGCCCTTCCTAAACTGTGATGTAGATTCTTGGGTCTGAGGCCTCCATAAATAGCCTTACCCTTTCTTTCCAGATCCCAAAAATTTCCTTTCTGCAAATAGGTAATTTCATGGAACCCAATTCTTTATGATTTTCAAAGGAACCCATGGTTCTTGATTTTCTTGAAGCTGTTTTCTGACTTAGACTGTTTCTGCCAAACAGGATCTCCTTAGACTGTTAGTCCTTGTTTTGAGGAACCTCCCTCTGATACCACTTGAAAGATATGGTACCTAAACACCTAGAGGGGGGGGGGGGGGTGAATAGGTGACCTAATCCTTTTCTAACTTTGTTGGCAGCCAAACAGTTATATCACAGATTTCTAAGTAGTCTATTACAGCAATCAGCAATAATCAAACATACACAGCACATTCACAGCACAGCACACAGTGATTTATAGTGGTTCCCCAATCTTTGGGTACATCCACTTTCCCCTTCGCCTATCTAGCAGTGTACTAGATTCGGCCAAACTTCTCCACTGTCTCAGAACCCAAATTGGTTCTTACCTCAGGCCCAAAGCCTTACACCTCAGCTTTCTCCAAAGCCTACACTCAGCCACAAAGGCCTACACTCAGCCACCCAGGCCTACACTCAGCCAATCAAGGCCTACACTCAGAGTTCTTCAACTCCTACACTCAGGCTATCAAGCCCTACCCTCAGCCTTTATAAATTTAGGCTTACAATGCACTCAGATCCAAAGATCCTACAAGTTAAAATTGTATTACAACAAATAACTCAACAACTCAGAAAATAAGAGAGGAGTTGAGAGTTTCTTGCTGAGTTCTTGGAAGAACTCAGATAGATCCAAACTGACTTAGCTTCCTTCAAAGCTTCTTGAGTAGAACTGAATAAGTCTGAATCCTCTGCAGTTGTTACTTGACCTCTGCTTCTTAAGATCCAGATGCTTCTGAATTCTTCTTCTCAGCCTAGTTCCAAAGACTGAATTCTTGATTGGAGCTCTCTCTCTCCAACTTCTTAGATCTGCTGTTGGACAGCAAGATCTTCTTGATTTGTATCACTTGGATAACTTGATCAGCAACCACTTGAACAAATCTCTTAGATTAATCTGAACTCAATCAGAACTTAATCTTCTTCTGTTAACTCTTAACAACAACATTATCAACCTTAACAACATTCGTTTCTGTAAACAGTCTGTGCCTATTTATAGGCCTTCTTCATGGTAACCGACAGGTCCGGTTCATAACTGACTTCTGACATCTCTGACAAGTGCTGTAGACCGGCTGGAACGGCAGCTGTCATGTCATCCAGTCAATTCTTGAAATTCTCTAACTGTCAGATAGTGTCGAGACTTTCTGTTCTTAAGTGTCGACACTTATAGACCAAGTGTCGACACATGCTGTGTAAGTGTCGACACAAGTCTACAAGGTGTCGACACAAACTCCTTGTATGTCTCGACACAGATTCTTATTCAGGTGTCGACACTTGGAATTGAGTGTCGACACAAGTACTTGATCTTCTGTAACTTGTTAAATTCTTCTAAGTGTCGACACATCTCCTTTGTGTCGATAAATCTTCATGTGTTGAAACTGTCAAGTGTCGACACTTCTTCTTGGTGTCGACACAAGTCTTCAATATAGATTCTTCAGCTGAGTGTCGACACATTCCTTAGTGTCGACACTTGTACTTAGAATATTTTTGTAGATATTTCTGTTCTTTGCTAAGTGTCGACACAGCTCCTTGTGTTGACACTTTCTTTGAGTCTTCAACTGAGTGTCGACACATTGTGCTGGGTGTCGACACTTTCTTCAAGTGTTGACTCTTCGGGTTGTGTGTCGACACATTGTGTTGAGTGTCGACACATACTTCAAGTGTTGACTCTTTTGGTTGTGTGTCGACACATTGTGCTGAGTGTCGACACATACTTCAAGTGTTGACTCTTTTGGTTGTGTGTCGACACATTGTGCTGAGTGTCGACACATACTTAATATGTTGACTCTTCTGGTTAAGTGTCGACACATTGTGCTAGGTGTCGACACTTGCACTTAGTCTCTGCAGAATTTTGCTGAGTGTCGACACAACTCCAAGTGTCGACACTTTCTGGTGAGACACAGCTCTTCTAGGTGTCGACACTTCTGCTAAGTGTCGACACTGCTTCTCTGCATTCTTCTTCACTGAGTGTCGACACAGCTCCTTGTGTCGACACTTTCTGTCTGGTGTCGACTCTGCATCCCAGGTGTCGACACATCTTCTTCAAGTGTCGACACTGCTTGTTGGGTGTCGACACAAGCTTTCTCAAGTGTCGACACTTTCCCTCTTGGTGTCGACACATGGACTTAGAAAGTTTTAGCTTCAGTCCAGTGAATACCTAACCTGCACAAGTAACTCAAACATACATCAAATACATTATGATGTATATCATTGAGTTGGGTGAGGCTTCTTCAAATCAGGTACATTTGACCAATGTACCCAACAGAGGTGATCAGATGAAGGCCAGTGATAGTGTAGCTATCTGGCATGAAAGACTTGGTCTTGTGGGGATGAACAAGCTGAAAGCTATGGCAGGAAGAAGACTCGTAAGAGGCTTGCCTAGGTGGTCATCCTACGACGACGGTCAAGCATGTGCGGGATGTCAGCAAGGTGAAGCTTATCGCTTTACAATTGATAAGGCGCAGTCCATTTGTAAAGCACCTTTGGAGGTTGTCCATTGTGCTCTGGTGGAACCGACCGTCACAGCCAGTCTTGGAGACAACAGATTCACGCTGATATTGGTTGATGACTATTCGAGGTATACTTGGGTATACTTCATGAAGTAGAATTCCAACATGTTTCGCTTGTTTGTGGAGTTCAAGAAGCTTGCGGAAGGCCAGCTTGGCATGTGGATCAAGAAGTTGAGGACAAGCATCGGTGGTGAGTTTGGCTCAACCGAGTTCTCGAACTTTTGCATGAAGCATGGGATCCGAAGGAACAGTCTTGTGGACATACTTCACAGAAAGGTGGTGTTGCAGATCGGATGATCCGTTTATTGACGGAGACCTGCAAGTATTGGCTTCAGTGCAAAAGCATTCTGAAGGCCTTTTGGGCGGAAGGGATGGCTTGTGCGACACATATAATCAACCGGATGCCTCTTAGTCTGGTCAGCGTGAAGACTCCTTATGAGCTGATGTTCGGGGTGAAGATCAGCGTGAAGCACCTACGGGTGTTTGGATCTACCTGCTATGTACACTCTCTGGGTGCTCTCAAGATGAAGCTAGTCTTTGTTGGGTATGATGAGAAGAGGAGGAGATGGAGGTGTATGGATCCTGCGATGAAGAGGCTCATCGTGTCGAGAGACGTTGTATTTGATTAGTTGACGTCATATTGGGATAGCTCTTATGTTGAGCTAGAGATGAACAGGTCAGATGGTGGGCTGAAGGAGGCTGCTGCTAAGGAACCAAGGGAGCTGTCTGTGTCACCAGGAGCTCCAGGTTGTTCTGGCTCCATGGCAAAGGCGTTAGGGTCGAGAAGCAGGGGGAGCGATGCTCCAAGTACTTCTGGCTCGAAGATAGAGGCTTCTGGTTCAAGAAGCAGGGGGACCAATGTTCCAAGTAGTTCTTGTTCGAGAGCGGAGACATCTGGTTCAGGTAGCAGGGGGAGCGTTGCTCCAGATGCTTCTGGTTCCAAGTAGGTGGTGTCTTGTTCGGGAAGCAAGGGGAGCATTGTTCCATGTTTTCCCGGGAACGGAGCTGGTTCAGGAGAAGCAGCAGAGCTGGTTAGCCGCGATCAAGTTCTTCGAAGATCGAAGAGGATCAGTAAACCACCAGCTCGATTTTGTGAAGGGAACACGATGAGATTTGTCTCATGTTTCCTTGCTATACCTCAGGTCGAGCAGGTACCTTCTAGTTGTGATGACTGCACTAGAATCAAGGAGGTGGTTGACACCAAGGCTGAGGAGGTGACTACTCTCAGAGGTGATGAGGCTTGGGTCATTGTGCCCATGGTTGCTTGTGATACTCCTATGATGCATAAGTGGAGGTTGAAGCTGAAGAAGAAGGCAGAGGGAAGCATGGCTCCTTTCGGGAGATGCTGGAGGGCTCCCTCATGGTCCATGATATGCAGGGCGAGGACTATGTCTTGGACATCTTCTCGAAGGTGCTATCGGAGGGACCAGGTGCAAGGTTACGGTAGATGCTGGAGTTATTCACCACTTCTCACCTTAAGGGGGAGTGTTGAAATCTGTGAAGTGAATGTGGGTGAATGGAGCACTTGGACCTCTCCGCGCGGTCTACCCAAACAGGGTTGGCGGTCAGCTAGGTCGGTAGAGATGTTGCAGACGGGTTGTTCTGTAGCGGCCTGGGCGGTCTATTCGCGCGGTCTACGCTGACAGCAGCGGTGGTTAGCCAGTCCGCTTGTGCTCAGCAGGCAGTTGGATCCCAGGAAGTAACCGGGCGGATAAAAACACTATCCGCGGAGTCCGGCAAGAAGCAGACTGAAGAACTGGAGCTTGGTAGACCGTCTTGGCATAGGCCTTGGTCTTGCTCTGGTGAAGCGGCTAGTGGAAGCTGCGGAGACCGCCAGTCATTGCGGACAGGTGTTGGAGGTCGCCGGGTTTGGCGGGCTGTATCTAGTGTCCGTCAGTAAGTGCGGACTGGCCCTTGTGACCTGTGGTGTGGACTTGGTTGTTTCTAAACCAAGTCCATGTTTGGCTCAGTCGGGGGAGATCGCGTAGTGGAGCATGGACGACTTTTCTAGTCCGCTGAGCTCGACGGAAGTGCCATGTGCCTTGAAAGCGAGCTTGGTGCTGGCGGACTCAAGATTGCATCTGCAACTGCGTGCGGACTGGAGCTGGGGTCCGCTGAGTTTGACATCTAACTTGCTGGTATGGACTCGGTATAAGCAGACTAGGCAGTATGCGGGATTTGCGGACTGGAGCAGTCTGCAGGATATGCGGACTGAAGGAGTCTGTTGTGTAAGAAGACTGGAGCAGTGTCCACCGAGTCTGGTAGGTGTCTTGGTGACAAGTCTATGTACTCGGGATGTGCGGACTGAAGCGGTGTGTCCGCTGAGTCCGGCTTTTGCCTTATGGAGAAGCCGTGGGCTTGGATAAGCGGGCTGGTGCCTTGTCCGCAGATTGGCGGGCAATATTGCTGCGGAGTCCGACTGTTGTCTTGGCTTAGCCTTTGGCGACAAGGCGAACTGGCGTTGTGGCCAGCCTTGGAGAAGCTATGGTGGACCGGCTATCCTGCATAGGCGCGGTGGACTGTGATGTATCCGCAGACTGCGGAGTCATCTTGATGCGGGTTGTGGCGGTTAACCTATCGGCTAGGGCGGTGACCACAATCATCATCGTGCCTATAAATAGGACACATGTCACATTAGGAACAGTAACCTCAGTAACCTGAGCAACGAGTGAACAGTAAGTTGAGCCCGCATAAGTTGCTGCGGATTGAACTTTGGTGTCAACGCGGTTTGATAGAGATGACAGGGTTGTGCTGTGTAGGTTGTGCGGATAGCGCTAGAAAACCAAGGCTTGGCTCTGATTGCGGTCAGGGACAGTACAGACTCTGCGGTTTAGCAGCAGGCGGTAAACAGCAGTTGGCGGACAACGGCCAGGCGGTTTTCTCTTTGGCAACTGGGTTCGGGGATCAATAAGTCGCCTGCTTCAGGCGGACTATTCTACTCGGCATCGCAGCTTGTGCGGTCTGGCGGTTAGGTGACCTCGCGGTCAAGAGGCTTACAGATCGGCGGCTAGAGCTTAGCATTAGAATAAGGGGTAGTCCGCACGACTTGGTTGCCGTTTGGAGACCTGGCGTACTGAGCGGACTCCACAACAGTGGACCGCGGCTTAATGTTTGAGTCCGCGCGGCTTGTGTAGTTTTGTCTTTGTAACTGTCTCTGCTCTCCCTGTGATGGTTTGTAGAATCATGTTTCTCCATGTATGTGTCGCCTTGTAAAGACGTTTGTTGTTGATCAATAAAGACTCATATTTGTTGCATGTGTTTCTGGTTATTACTGCTTTGTTGAGATAACGCCTGCTAACTCAAGGTCCGGGAAAATTCGACATGGTATTAGAGGTGTCCTCTGTAGATTTGTTGAATTTCAACAACCTATGGGGATCCATATACAAACACATATTATGCATCTCATACTACATAATATGTTCTGTATACTTCTTTTGTGCTATGAGTGTAGTGTTCATGATTCCATCAAGATCTACTGATGAAATAACGATGTGTGTAGCAATGAATGACACGACGAGAGTTTTTCTTGAGGGCAAGTTGTTCGACCAACTTGCCAAACAAACTGCCTCTCTTGCAGAACCTCCCTCTGATACCAACTATGACAACCCACATTTTCACCACAATGACGAAATATCAGAGTAGGGAAAATGCTCGTCATGATGCCACGTCAGCAGGGGATAACTGCAGACTCTCAGGCAACACTCTGACTCAATACTAAAAATATGATCTAATGTTTATTGAAGAAGTTTATTTTAAGTTAGGCAATTAGCTGTATCCTTGGCTTAGTGGCTCACGAGTCCTCCCGAAGAAAAGTAGTTAAACGCAGCGGAAAAATACATAGTAAACGGGTTAGACATCCTACATGAGTCTAACATCCAAAAAAACTCTAGGCATGCATTACCTAAATTTATAGTAATGATATCGAAGTAGTTTTATGGTATTTAAATATAGTGATTTAGAGATTAAAACATGATGTGCATGATATAGTAATAATAGTTGGTTTTATAGTTGAAAATACCTATAGGCATCCTAGAATAAATCCTTCCCATAGAGCAAGAACTACTAACTCAAAAGTAGACACTAGCAACTAGCCAAATATCCAAGAATGACATTAAATAATTAGTGGGTGACAAACACCTGACACGAACCCACTAAAAGTTCTCAAGTCTGAAGCATACTACCAAAGAACAAAAGCTACCTCGCAACCTCGAGGCACCATCAGCAAACCCAGTAACAAAACTACTCAGCCGCACCACCGGCTACAACACTGAACCTAAGGCATTTAAGAGAAGAACATCTCAGCAAGCAAAAAAAATAAGTGGCAAAAGAATAGGTAAGCAAGTGAGTAGGCCAAACAAAGGAGGGTGTACCAAACCCAACCCAAGGAGGAAGAATGCAAAAAAACAGCAAAATTAGACAAATAGAATAAGTAGAGAAAATTTAGCTAATATAATAACCTCTAAATTAAAAAGAATGCACCAAGTGCGAAGGTGAACAAGTCTGGACATAATCAGCAAAATTTAGCAAACTGTGACATAAACCACAAGAAAACAACTGAGCACAATACGGCTCGGAAGAGGGTAGATCATCAACACGTGGTATGACTCTGTTGCAGGCCGGAGAGGGCGACGATCTCAAGCATCCTAAGCCCAACTCCGGATCCTCAACTGTCTCACAATCGGTACTGTGGTCCATAAACATGGCCAAACCGGGCCTACCAGAACCCAACAGTCCAGGAAAGGAGAAACTAAGCATACCTCCACTGTGATGATCCACAGAAAGAAGGGGCCTCCTAGTTGGGTGGTATGCTAACTACAACCAGCACTCATACCCCCAACATCACCATCTCTAAACCGGCACAACACCTAAGTATTACAACACTAAATCGAAGACCACGACCTATAATCGACCTAAACTAAGTGCAATGCATCCTACGCTCAACAGTGTCGAAAAAATTACCCTAAGCGTAAGCCTAAAAAGTTTTAACATCTTATACTCTAAAAGAAATATGAACATTAATATAAGATGAAAGTCTTACCATAAGAACTTAAGGAAAAGGAGAGGAAAGGAGTCACTTACCTTGGCTTTACCAGAGAAAGCCTCCAAATCACACCTCGTCGCAGATCGGGACTAAGGGAGATGAGAGAAGTCGAAATCTAAATGACAGTGAACGAAATAGAAGTTAGGGCCAAAAACCCTAACGAGAAATCTCAAGAAACGGGAAAAACATTACCACGGTGACGTAGATCTCACCGAGAGCTTTTCAAATCTCTGCTCGAATGAAGATTTCGAGCACCGGAGCTCCGTCGGTGGCGACCACAAGGTTCACAAAATCTCACGCTCCTCCATCGCCGTCCTCATGTTTCTTCAGTTCTGGTTTGGTTCAATGAAGAAGAAGAAGAAGTCCTAAAGGAAGAGTGGGGTCGGTTCTAATTCTAAGTATACGTGTATATATATAGGTATTTATAAAAAGTTTTGTCTAAAAACAGACTATTTACGAGCGGGTGCGCGGAAAACGAAAATCGAGGTTGAAGATGGCCACAAATCAAGATGTGGTCAACATGAAAGTTTTAGATCAGTATGCAGGGTCAAAACTAGTGTAGTGCATAATCTCCTCTTCAGCTCCTGGAACGCCTCTTCACACTTATCACTCCAAATAAAGGCAACATGCTTCTGCGTCAATTTTGTCAAAGGCGCAGATAATATAGAGAATCCCTCCACAAACCTTCTATAGTAGCCTGCCAGTCCTAGAAAACTACTTATTTCCTTGGGAGTGGTAGGCCTACTCCAATCCATCACTGCAACTATCTTCTCCGGATCAACCGTTATCCCATCTTTATTCACCACATGGCCCAAGAAGGAGACTTAAAGTAGCCAAAACTCGCACTTCCTCATCTTAGCATAAAACTTATGCTCTCTCAAAGTTGATAAAACCAATTACAAGTGTTGTGCATGCTCTTCAGCATTGCGGGAGTAGATTAGAACGTCATCTATGAACATGATGACAAAATGATCCAGGAAGTCCTTGAATACTCTGTTCATCAAATCCATGAATGCGGCGGGTGCATTAGTCAATCCAAAAGACAGTAACAAGAACTCTAAATGTCCATGTCGTGAACTAAAAGAAGTTCGTGGAATGTCTGTCTCACGAATCCTCAACTGATGATAACCCGAACGCAGGTCAATCTTGGAAAATACATAGCTACCACGCAACTGGTCAAATAGATCATCGATTCTCAGTAAGGGATATCTGTTTTGATGGTCACTTTATTCAATTCTTTGTAATCTATACACAGCCTCATTAATCCATCTTTCTTCTTTACAAACAGAATGGGAGCACCCCCACAGTGACGAACTTGGCCTAATGAAACCGTTCTGCAATACCTTGTCTAACTGGGTACGCAGCTCTCCCAACTCACGCGGAGCCATACGGTACGGAGCCTTAGCGATAGGGCGGGTACCCGGTTCTTAATCTATGACAAACTCAACATCTCTCTCAGGCGGAAGACCAGCAAGATTTTCAGGAAACATGTCAGGAAACTCGCGCACTACAGCAATCTCCTCCACAAGTGGCATACAAACAAAGGTCGCCACCACTGAAACCAAACAGGCAAAGCATCCTGAATTCAAAAGCTTTTGAGCACTTACCGCGAAAATGATCGGAGAATCTTGGCGTGAATAACCATAAACGCTCCTGCGTTGACCGTCATCAATCTTGAAGTCCAAGCGCCTAACCTTGCACTGGATTACTACATCGTACTTCGATAGGCAATCCATGCCCAAGATTACATCAAAATCTTCCAAGTCTATAACCTTTAGATTCGCAACTGCGAGAAAATCTCCCAACTGGACTAGACAACCCTGATTTCCCTGATCTGACACCACAGAATCACCTGAGGGGAACTTGACACAGAACGGGTCACCAACAGGATTGAGGGTCATACAATGACACTCTACAAAAGATCTAGCCACGAACGAGTGGGTATCACCGGAATCGAAAAGGATGCACGCCCAGCGGTTACTTACCTTAAATTTTCCTATAAGATTAAATATACGACTAAGGGAAAAGAACGTTGACATTTATATCATACCTAAAAAATAAAACTAGGTTAGGATCTAACCTGAAATAACTTGGGTCGACATCCGAGCTTCATCCGCAGACACCACGTTCAACTTGCATTTCCCTTTGTCCAAGAGCTGTGGTAGCGGCAAAGCCTGGAGTGGCACTGGATTCAATGGGGGTTGAGCCTGCGGGCAACGGGACTTGACATGCCCCTTCCGCACACATAGACAACATGTCTTGTCCTTCCAGTAATGGGGTGCATCATGCCCCATCTTGTTGCAACTAGAACAAACTTATCTCTCTTTGGGATCGCCTTGAATCACATGCACCTGCTCTTACTTCGAGCTCCTAGTCTCTTGTAACATCTCTCGAACATGTGGCCTGCCCGACCACAGAAATTGCACACTTTCTTGCCTCTTTTCTTCTCAATAGTCCCAGATTCCTATGATACCTTACCTTCAACAAACTTCCTCTTATCCTTCCTCATCTGCTGACCTCTGACCTTGGCATTGTCAATGGATTCCACCTTCAGAGCAGCCTCTACCACCTCAGAATAAGTCTCGGATCAGTAGGCACTGGTAAGCTGGTGGATGTCATTCCGAAGACCACCCAGAAATCACTTGACTCGGTTGGATTCTAAAGATACCAAGTCAGGATCAAAGCGGCTCAGCTTACTGAACTCCACCTCGTATTCACTGACAGTAAGCTTCCTCTACTTCAAGTGAAGGAAATCATTCATCAACCGGTCTCTTTCCACAGATGGCAAAAACTTATTCAACAACAGCTCCTTGAAGGACTCCCATGAGCATCCATCCTTCAAGCTTTCTTTCTCCCTCAACCACCAACTCTTATCCATGCCCTTGTGTGTATAAGCGGCAACCATCACTCGCTGGTCCGCAGAGATACCAGAGTAGTTGAACATCTCCTCAATGGAAATCATCCAGTCATCTAATGCCATAAAATCTGCCTTTCCATCATACGTAGGGGGTCCTAACCTTTGAAAGTGCGAAATGAAAGTCATATCTGGTTGCAACACCACCGAGGCCACCAGAGGAGCGGGGGGAACGGGAACAACTAGATCCATAATGGGCTCTTGCGTCCTCTGCGACTGACTCGCCACGACTGAAAACAATGACTGAATCTACAACCGCATCACCAGCATCTGCCTCGACAGGGCCTCATTGCTCTATCGCGATCCCAATATTACGGCCTCACTCTGGGCACCAGAAGATTCTCCCTCCAACTGGGGAGTAGTTCTCGTCACCAGACGCTTAGGCGACATTCTAAACAAACAATAAACGATCTATCAACACCTAGTGTAACCTGCTAGACTTACAACTTAGCTCAGGCATACAACCTTAGATACTTGCTCATGCTGCTAGCTTGCTCTGTGATTTAAAATAAATGATGGCATATCCTACTTAGGGGGAAACACCCTCATCCTTATGGCTCTTGTGTCTATTATATAAGTGCATGAATGATTATATTTTTATTTCAAATCATATGTGTACATATGTCATCCTGTAGATCTTTAACTTGGCATATGTGCTTATTACAATGATATGATATGTATGCAGTGTTATGCATTCTAAAGAAAAGGCTTAATGTATGTATGAGCGGCGTACACATACAATGCTATGCATCCCATACTACATAATATTGTATCTAATGAAAAAGGTAAGACGTGCTATTGGGCATCCATGTGATGGTGGTTATGATTCCCATACTACATAACCGTCACATGTCACCACTGTTGAAACCTGTGAAGTGAAAGTGGGTGAATGGAGCACTTGGACCTATCCGCGCGGTCTACGCGGACATGGTTGGCGGTCAGCTAGGTCAGCAGAGATTTTGCAGACGGTTTGTTCTGTAGCGGCATGGGTGGTCTGTTCGCGCGGTCTACGCGAACAGCAGCGGCGGTTATCCTGGCTGGCTTATGTTCAGCAGGCAGTTGTATCCCAAGAAGTAACCTGGAGGATAGAAACACTATCCGCGGAGTCCGGCAAGAAGCGGTTTGAAGAACTGGAGCTCAGCAGACCGGCTTGTTATAGGCTTTGGTCTTGCTCTAGTGAAGCGGCTAGTGGAAGCTGCGGAGACCGCCAGTAAGTGCGGACAGGTGCTGGAGGTCGCCGGGTTTGGCGGGCTGGATCTAGTGTCCGCCAGTAAGTGCGGACTAGCCCTTGTGGACAGTGGTGTGGACTTGGTTGGTTCTGAACCAAGTCAATGTTTGGCTCAGTCCGGGGAGATCGCGCAGTGGAGCGCAGACAGCTTCTCTAGTCCGCTGAGCTCGGCGGAAGTGCCATGTGCCTTAAAAGCGAGCTTGTTGTTGGCAGACTCAAGATTGCGTCCGCAACTGCGTCCGGACTAGTGCTGGGGTTCGTTGAGTCTGATAGCTAACTTGCTGGTATGGACTCGGGATAAGCGGACTGGGCAGTCTGCGGGATTTGCGGACTGGAGCAGTTTGCAATATATGCGGAGTGAAGGAGTCTGCTGTGAAATAGACTGGAGCAGTGTCCACTGAGTCCGGTAGTTGTCTTGGAGACAAGGCTATGAACTCGGGATGTGCGGACTGAAGCGGTGTGTCCGCTGAGTCCGGCTTTTGCCTTGTGGAGAAGCTGTGGGCTTGGATAAGCGGGTTGGGGCCTTGTTCGCGGATTGGCGGACAATGTTGTTGTGGAGTCTGGCTGTTGTCTTGGCTTGGACTTTGGCGACAAGGCGAACTGGCGTTGTGGCCACCCTTGGAGAAGCTATGGCGGACTGGCTATCCTGTAGAGGTGCGACAGACTAGGATGTATCCGCAAACTGCGGAGTCGTCTTACTGCGGGTTGTGTCGGTTATCCTATCGGCTAGGGCGCTGACCGTACTCATTATCGTGCTTATAAATAGGACCCATGTAACATCAGGAACAGTAACCTCGGTAACCTGAGCAACGAGTAAACAGTAAGTTGAGCCCGCGTAAGTTGCTGCAGACTGAGCTTTGGTGTCCGCATGATTTGATAGAGTTGACCGGGTTGTGTTGTGTAGGTTATGCAGATAGCGATGGAAAGCCAGAACATGGCTCTGATTGCGGTCAGGGACAGTGCGGACTCTGCGGTTTAGCAATAGGCGGTAAACATCAGGCCGCGGACCGCGACCAGGCAGTTTTCTCTTTGGCAACTGGGTTCGGGGTTCAATAAGTCGCCTGCTTCAGGCAGACTGTTCTATTCAGCATCCCAACTTGTTCGGTCTGGCGGCTAGGTAACCTCGCGGTTAGGCGGCTTGCAGAATGGCGGCTAGAGCTTAGCATTGAAATAAGGGGTAGTCTGTGCGGCTTGGTTGCGGTCTGGCGACCTGGCGGACTGAGCGGACTCCACAACAGTGGACCAGCGGCTTAATGTTTGAGTCCATGCGGCTTGTGTAGTTTTGTCTTTTTAACTGTCTCTACTCTCCCTTTGATGGTTTGGTGAATCATGTCTCGTCGTGTATGTCTCGCCTTATAAAGAAGTTTGTTGTTGATCAATAAAGACTCTTGTTTGTTGCATGTGTTTCTGGTTGTTACTACTTGGTTGAGATAACCCCTGCTAACTCCAAGGTCCGGGAAAATTCAGCATGGTATCAGAGGTGTCCTCTTTGATTTTGTTGAATTTGAACATGGTATCAAAGCTGGAATGGAGTGGTCAAGCAGTGATCAACGAAAGTAGTTGCTCTTGTGAAGAGGAAACCCGTGGTAGAATCATGGCAGTGGAAGATGCAAGTTGTCTTGGAATCGATCTTCTTACAGAGACAGACTTTGAAAGGTGGAAGTCCTGTATGGAGAGCTTTATTCTTGGTAAAGACCTTTGGGAGGTTGTATGCGGAGTAGGAAGACAAGAGGCTACTGCTGGCAATGTTGAAGAGATGAGAGCTTGGAAGGAGACAAATGCGAGAGCAGAGTCTATTCTCAAGCAGGTGATCTCATCGGAGCTCTTGGACCACATCAGTGGATGTCGGTCAGCTGCGGAGGTTTGGACTTCCCTTGATGGGTTGTTCAGGAAGGAGGTGAAGGTTGTTGTAGAAGATGGTCCATCTACTTCATATCAGCAAGAGAGGAGTGTTTCTCCTAGGCGTGATGGGAAGAGGAAGGAAGGACTAAGGTGCTATAAATACAAGCAGCATGGTCATCTCAGGAAGGAGTGCTAGGTTTTCTTGCTCTCAACGAACATTGCTCAAGTGGCGAGGAAGGAGAAGAACTTGGTTGAATCAACAACAAGTTCTGGAGGTGATCGGATGAAGGCTAGTGATAGTGCAGCTATCTGGCATGAAAGACTTGGTCTTATGGGGATGAACAAGCTGAAAGCTATGGCAGGAAGAAGACTCGTAAGAGGCTTGCCTAGGTGGTCATCCTACGGCGACGGTCAAGCATGCGCGGGATGTCAGCAAGGTGAAGCTTCTCGCTTTACAGTTGAGAAGGCGCAGTCCATATGTAAAGCACCTTTGGAGGTTGTCCATTGTGCTCTGGTGGGACTGACCATCACAGCCAGTCTTGGAGGCAGCAAATTCACGCTGATATTGGTTGATGACTTTCGAGGTATACTTGGGTATACTTCATGAAGGAGAAGTTCAACATGTTTCGCTTGTTTGTGGAGTTCAAGAAGCTTGCGGAAGGCCAGCTTGGCCTACGGATCAAGAAGTTGAGGACAAGCATCGGTGGTGAGTTTGGCTCAACTGAGTTCTCGAACTTTTGCAGGAAGCATGGGATCCGAAGGGAGCAGTCTTGTGGACATACTTCACAGTAAGGTGGTGTTGCAGATCAGATAATCAGTTTATTGACGGAGAACTTCAAGTGTTGGCTTCAGTGCAAAAGCATTCTGAAGGCCTTTTGGGCGGAAGGGATGGCTTGTGCGACACATGTCATCAACCGAATGCCTCTTAGTCTGGTCAACGTGAAGACTCCTTATGAGCTGATGTTCGGGGTGAAGTTTAGCGTGAAGCACCTACGAGTGTTTGGATCTACCTGCTATGTACACTCTTCGGGTACACTCAAGACGAAGCTAGTCTTTGTTGGATATGATGAGCAGAGGAGGAGATGGAGGTGTATGGATCCTACGACGAAAAGGCACATCGTGTCGAGAGACGTTGTCTTTGATTAGTTGACGTCATATTGGGATAGCTCTTATGTGGAGCTAGAGATGAACAGGTCAGATGGTGGGCTGAAGGAGGCTACTGCTAAGGAAGCAAGGGAGTTGTCTGTGTCACCAGGAGCTCCAGGTGGTTCTAGCTCCGTGGTAAAGGCGTCAGGGTCGAGAAGCAGGGCGAGCGATGCTCCAAGTCATTCTGGCTCAAAGACGGAGCCTTCTGGTTCAAGAAGCAGGGGGACCGATGTTCCAAGTAGTTATTTTTTGAGAGCGGAGACTTTTGGTTCAGGTAGCAGGGGAGCGTTGCTCCAGATGCTTCTGGTTCCAAGGATGTGGTGTCTTGTTCAGGAAGAAAGTGGAGCATTGTTCCATGTTTGCCCGGGAATGGAGCTAGTTCAGGAGAAGCAGCGGAGGTGGTTAGCCGTGATCAGGTTCTTCAGAGATCGAAGAGGATCAATAAACCACCAGCTCGATATTGTGAAGGGAACACGATGAGATTTGTCTCATGTTTCCTTTCTATCCCTCAGGTCGAGCAGGTACCTTCTAGTTGTGATGACTGCACTAGAATCAAGGAGGTGGTTGACACCAAGGCTGAGGAGGTGACTACTCTCAGAGGTGACGAGGCTTGGGTCATTGTGCCCATGGTTGCTGGTAATACTCCTATGATGCATAAGTGGAGGTTGAAGCTGAAGAAGAAGGCAGAGGGAAGCATGGCTCATTTCGGGAGATGCTGGAGGGCTCCCTCATGGTCCATGATATACAGGGCGAGGACTATGTCTTGGACATCTTCTTAAAGGTGCTATCGGAGGGACCGGGTGTAAGGATACGGGAGATGCTGGAGTTATTCACCGCTTCTCACTTTAAGGGGGAGTGTTGAAATCTGTGAAGTGAAAGTGGGTGAATGGAGCACTTGGACATATCCGCGCGGTCTACGCGGATAGGGTTGGCGGTCAGCTAGGTTAGTAGAGATATTGCAGACGGTTTGTTCTATAGCGGCCTGAGCGGTCTGTTCGCGTGGTCTACGCTGACAGCAGCGGTGGTTAGCCAGTCCGACTTGTACTCAGCAGGCAGTTGGATCTCAGAAAGTAACCGGGCGGATAGAAACAATATCCGCGGAGTCCGACAAGAAGCGGACTGAAGAACTTGAGCTTGGCAGACCGGCTTAGCATAGGCCTTGGTCTTGCTCTGGTGAAGCGGCTAGTGGAAGCTGCGGAGACCGCCAGTCAGTGCGGACAGGTGCTGGAGGTCGCCGGGTTTGGCGGGCTGGATCCAGTGTCCGCTAGTAAGTGCGGACTGGCCCTTGTGACCAGTGGTGTGGACTTGGTTGGTTCTGAACCAAGTCCATGTTTGGCTCAGTCCAGGGAGATCGCGTAGTGGAGTACGGACGACTTCTCTAGTCCGCTGAGCTCAGCGGAAGTGCCATGTGCCTTGAAAGCGAGATTGGTGTTGGCGGGCTCAAGATTGAGTCCACAACTCCGTGAGGACTGCTGCTGGGGTCTGCTGAGTTTGACAGGTAAATTGCTGCTATGGACTCGGGATAAGCGGACTAGGCAGTCTGCAGGATTTGCGGACTGGAGCAGTCTGCAGGATATGCGGACTGAAGGAGTCTGCTGTGTAAGCAGACTGGAGCAGTGTTCGCTGAGTCCGGTAGGTGTCTTGGTGACAAGTCTATGGACTCGGGATGTGCAGACTGAAGCGTTGTATCCGCTGAGTCCGGCTTTTGCCTTGTGGCGAAGTCGTGGGCTTGGATAAGCGGGCTGGTGCCTTGTCTGCGGATTGGCGGACAATGTTGCTGCGGAGTCCGGCTATTGTCTTAGCTTGCCCTTTGGCGACAAGGCGAACTGGCGTTGTGGCCAGCCTTGGAGAAGCTATGGTGGACTGGCTATCCTGCACAGGCACGGCGGACTGGGATGTATCCGCAAACTGCGGAGTCGTCTTGCTGCGGGTTGTGGCGGTTATCCTATCGGCTAGGGCGGTGACCACACTCATCATCGTGCCTATAAATAGGACACATGTCACATTAGGAACAGTAACCTCAGTAACCTGAACAACGAGTGAACAGTTATGTTGGAACCCTAGTTTGGATTTGGGCAAGGATCACTATTAGGCCTGCTTAGAATGACCCACCATGTATAGTCATGGGTCATAGGTCTAGAGTCCAGGTCTTCAGTCTACATCAAGGACCAGCCATCAACAGGACTGCCAGAGACTCAAGAAGGGCTTGTGTCAACACCCATAATCATCAGTTGTCTAAATCCAGAATTGCAGAAAGAAGTCCAAGAAATGCAGTTAAGACAAAGGTAGAAAATCAGGTCGACGATCGTCTAACGCAGTTCGACGAACGTCGAACTCAGGTCGACGATTGGTTGACAATAGTTGCTCAGCTCGACGATTTCCCATCTCAGGTCGACGATTGCATTCAGATCCTCCGATCGACGATATAGAGGCTGAGCTCGACGATCGACGATCTCCGGTCGACGATCACATTATAGTCTCAGTTCAGGTCGACGATTTCTGTCATCGTTTATTCAAACAGAAGTTACAGCTGGAAGCAGTAATTGAAACAGTTATGGAAAATACCGATATTAGAATTAATGGACAAATAGCCGTTCAAAGTGGGCAGAAGATTAATTTTGATCAATTCCCAAGGCATTTCCATTCTCGGGAATGCATCAGCCGTCTTCAACAGATACAGAGGTAGAGAAGAAAATATATAGGACATTCAGGACAGATAATATAGAACAGTGAATAGAGAATAAAATACAGAGAAGCAGACAGCAAGAAACAATATAGGCCATTCTTTCAACAGAGAAGAAGAACTCTGCATCAATCAACTACTCATCAGAGTTCTTCATCAGCTCAAGGCTTCTAAAAGAGACAACTATTCAATATCAGTCTAAGAAGCCTACTGGATACATCATCAGCTTGGAGGCCTATCACCCTGCAGCAAAGCTCCAGATCTTTCCTGAACCATTCAATATCTCAGGGGGAGCTTTTGCTATCATCATAATCCACAAGTCTTCTCTCTGACTGTTGACAGAGAAGACAAAATCACTCTCTCACCCCCTCCTGTATAAAGGGTTGTGACTCCCTTCAAAAGTCATTTCTGGTTGCAAGTCTCCTTATCAAAAGACTTGAGGTTTGGTTTTTGGGGACCTTATCAAAACCCATTGGTGACAGGACACCTGATCAACTCATCCTGCAGTGGATTCCTACCAGGGTGGTAGAAGAGTGGACTACCCAGATTTGGGGAACCACTATATTTCCTTGTGTCTTCTGGATTGCTTGCTTTCTTTCTTTTTATTTGTGTTGTGACTTTTTATCTCTCCATTCTATTTAGAATTAATTAAGATCTATCACCTCTCTTTCAATTGGTATCAGAGCCAGGTTGGTTAAAAATACCACATCTTCCAGGTTGGTTAACACACCATACTTGATTGGTTGTACAGGCTAACACCTGAACCAAAAGATCCTTTGGTAGATCTTAATAATCTTTTGAGTTTTCTCATGGCACAAATTGAAGAGATTTCAAGCACCAGACTCCCTATGTGCAATCTAGACAAACTTGTACTATGGAAGACAAGGATTAGGTTGTATATGGACTCCATTGATGCAAACATCTTTAAATCTATTTTGTCAGGACCCATTACACCATCTGCAGTCTCAGATGCCCAGAAAAAGATGAAGATTGCTGATGCTCAAGCAATGAACATTCTGGCCCAATCAATGTCTGATGACATTTTTGAAGAACTTGTTGAATGTTCATCGGCAAAAGAAATGTGGAACTCCATCACAGCAATGGCTGCAGGATCAGCAAAAGAAGAAATAATTGAAGCTGAATCCTGGAGTGACTCAGATGAAGCAAGAGCAAGAGAATTTTGCCTAATGGCAATAGACGCTTCACGCAGCAGCTATGCTGAAGAATCTGAAGAATCAGAATGTGAATCAGATGAAGAGGATCAAGTTATTTCTTTCCTTGACTCTTCCTCAGAATGTTATACTAATTTTAGCTTATCATATAACTATCATCAAAAAATCTTAGTTCAAACTAATTCGTCGAACGGAGATCGACGACATCAATACAATTCGTCGAACTCAGCTCGACGATCTATGAACAAAGATTTGGCTCTGTACTATTGTAGAATCTGGGATAGACGAAATAAACATCATTCGTCGAAAAGGGCTCGACGAAAGCTGAACAGAGAAAACAACTTCTACTATTCTCTGAGCCAAGGTCGACGAAGTCATTTCCGTTCGTCGAACTCTGCTCGACGAACTCATTCAAAATCGTCGAACTCAGAATTTCCAAACAGAAATTTTTATTTTATTTCTGACTATTATAAAAGAGAACCAGGACCCAAGGTTACCTGGGCCCAGAACTCCTAACATTTCCTTGTAGGAAAAGATTTCAATCCAGCCAATATAGAAGACATCAGTGGCTGAATAATTTAAGCAACGATATGCATACAGGGGGAGATGCCTGTAAATGAAGCTGCAACAATTCCAATAACAGATATTCCAACAGCAACAGTAGAAGGGGAGATTGTTGGAACACAGTAACAGCAGCTACAACAGATTATAACAATATAAATTTGGGCAAGGTTCAACAATAACAACAGCAACAGCAGAATGCTTTGTCCAGATTTCTTTGTATTTTTCTTTGTCCAGATTTAATTGTATTTTAATTGTATTCTACTTGTATTTTACTTGTCTTGATGTAAATAGTATCCTTACCCAAATAGGGGGAGATTGTTGGAACCCTAGTTTGGATTTGGGCAAGGATCACTATTAGGCCTGCTTAGAATGACCCACCATGTATAGTCATGGGTCATAGGTCTAGAGTCCAGGTCTTCAGTCTACATCAAGGACCAGCCATCAACAGGACTGCCAGAGACTCAAGAAGGACTTGTGTCAACACCCATAATCATCAGTTGTCTAAATCCAGAATTGCAGAAAGAAGTCCAAGAAATGCAGTTAAGACAAAGGTAGAAAATCAGGTCGACGATCGTCTAACGCAGTTCGATGAACGTCGAACTCAGGTCGACGATTGGTTGACAATAGTTGCTCAGCTCGACGATTTCCCATCTCAGGTCGACGATTGCATTCAGATCCTCCGATCGACGATATAGAGGCTGAGCTCGACGATCGACGATCTCCGGTCGACGATCACATTATAGTCTCAGTTCAGGTCGACGATTTCTGTCATCGTTTATTCAAATAGAAGTTACAGCTGGAAGCAGTAATTGAAACAGTTATGGAAAATACCGATATTAGAATTAATGGACAAATAGTCGTTCAAAGTGGGCAGAAGATTAATTTTGATCAATTCCCAAGGCATTTCCATTCTCGGGAATGCATCAGCCGTCTTCAACAGATACAGAGGTAGAGAAGAAAATATATAGGACATTCAGGACAGATAATATAGAACAGTGAATAGAGAATAAAATACAGAGAAGCAGACAGCAAGAAACAATATAGGCCATTCTTTCAACAGAGAAGAAGAACTCTGCATCAATCAACTACTCATCAGAGTTCTTCATCAGCTCCAGGCTTCTAAAAGAGACAACTATTCAATATCAGTCTAAGAAGCCTACTGGAGACATCATCAGCTTGGAGGCCTATCACCCTGCAGCAAAGCTCCAGATCTTTCCTGAACCATTCAATATCTCAGGGGGAGCTTTTGCTATCATCATAATCCACAAGTCTTCTCTCTGACTGTTGACAGAGAAGACAAAATCACTCTCTCACCCCCTCCTGTATAAAGGGTTGTGACTCCGTTCAAAAGTCATTTCTGGTTGCAAGTCTCCTTATCAAAAGACTTGAGGTTTGGTTTTTGGGGACCTTATCAAAACCCATTGGTGACAGGACACCTGATCAACTCATCCTGCAGTGGATTCCTACCAGGGTGGTAGAAGATTGGACTACCCAGATTTGGGGAACCACTATATTTCCTTGTGTCTTCTGGATTGCTTGCTTTCTTTCTTTTTATTTGTGTTGTGACTTTTTATCTCTCCATTCTATTTAGAATTAATTAAGATCTATCACCTCTCTTTCAAGTTAGTTGAGCCCGCATAAGTTGTTGCTGACTGAACTTTGGTGTCCACGCTGTTTGATAGAGTTGACAGGGTTGTGCTGTGCAGGTTGTGCGGATAGCGCTGGAAAGCCAGGACTTGGTTCTGATTGCGGTCAGGGACAGTACAGACTATGCGGTTTAGCAGCAGGCGATAAACAGCAGTTGGCGGACAACGGCCAGGCGGTTTTCTCTTTGGCAACTGGGTTCGGGGATCAATAAGTCGCCTGCTTCAGGCGGACTATTCTACTCGGCATCGCAGCTTGTGCGGTCTGGTGGTTAGGTGACCTCACGGTCAAGAGGCTTACAGATCGGCGGCTAGAGCTTAGCATTGGAATAAGGGGTAGTCCGCACGGCTTGGTTGCCGTCTAGAGACCTGGCGAACTGAGCGGACTCCACAGCAGTGGACCGCGGCTTAATGTTTGAGTCCGCGCGTCTTGTGTGGTTTTGTCTTTATAACTGTCTCTGCTCTCCCTGTGATTGTTTGTAGAATCATGTTTCGCCATGTATGTCTCGCCTTGTAAAGAAGTTTGTTGTTGATCAATAAAGACTCATATTTGTTGCATGTGTTTCTGGTTATTACTGCTTTGTTGAGATAACGCCTGCTAACTCTAAGGTCCGGGAAAATTCGACATGGTATCAGAGGTGTCCTCTGTAGATTTGTTGAATTTCAACAACCTATGGGGGATCCATATACAAACACATATTATGCATCTCATACTACATAATATGTTCCGTATACTTCTTCTTTTGTGCTATGAGTGTAGTGTTCATGATTCCATCAAGATCTACTAATGAAATAACGATGTGTGTATGCAATGAATGACACGACGAAAGTTTTTCTTGAGGGCAAGTTGTTCGACCAACTTGCCAAACAAACTGCCTCTCTTGCAGAACCTCCCTCTGATACCAACTATGACAACCCACATTTTCACCACAATGACGAAATATCAGAGTAAGGGAAAATGCTCGTCATGATGCCACGTCAGCAGGGGATAACTGCAGACTCTCAGGCAACACTCTGACTCAATACTAAAAATATGATCTAAATGTTTTATTGAAGAAGTTTATTTTAAGTTAGGCAATTAGCTGTATCCCTTGGCTTAGTGGCTCACGAGTCCTCCCGAAGAAAAGTAGTTAAACGCAGCAGAAAATACTATAGTAAACGGGTTAGACATCCTACATGAGTCTAACATCCAAAAAAAACTCTAGGCATGCATTACCCTAAATTTATAGTAATGATATCGAAGTAGTTTGTATGGTATTTAAATATAGTGATTTAGAGATTAAAAACATGATGTGCATTGTTGAAGTTGGAGACCGGGCGGTCTGTCTTTGCGGGTTAGAGACCGCGCGGTCTGGCGGTTTGACTCGGCGACTTGTAAACCGGGCGGTCTAAGCAATCTTCACAGGCGACCTCTCTGCATCTCTTATTGTAAGCCGTGCGGTTAGTCCTTCTGTCTAACCGCGCGGCCTGTGCGGTTTACTTTGTACAGTCCGCTTAGCTTGTAAATTTTAGTCCCACATCTCTTATTTGTATTCTCTCTTCTCTCCTCCATTCTATATAAGGGAGGGCATACCTTTGTAATAGTTATCATTTTTGGATAATAAAATTTCGATTATTCAAAAGTTTATTCGGCTTGTTCTCTTCTTTTCGCTTCCTTTCTCTACTTTCTAACATGGTATCAGAGCACACGGTCTTTTCCTCCTGATTCTGTGCGCTCTCTGTTGTTCGCGGCTTGTCTTCCGCGTTCTGCGGCTTGTTCGCGACTTGCCTTCTCCTCTGTCCGCGCGGTTTGTTTCTATCCGCGCGGCTTGTTTCTGTCCACTGCCTGTTTGCGCGGCTTGCTCTTCTTATTTCTCTTCTCCTCCTGCTCTTTGTCGCAGCGACCTGTTTCCGTGTCGCCGCGCTCCTTGCTCTTTCCTGCCGCTCCGACTTCCTAGTCGCTGCGGTCTGTCTCTGTCCGCGTGTGTTGTCTCTGCACTCGCGGTTTGCTGCTGTGATCTGCCTGACCGTGCGGGTTGTTCCTTTCTTACCCGCATCTTGGTCGCGGTCACCTGCTCTTCTCCTCTCTCTTCTGTTCGCTCGGCCTTTTCAGTCCGCGCGACCTCTTCCCCGCTGTGCCCTTGACCGCATTCTCGCAACTGCTGTGATCTGCCTGACCGTGCGGGTTGTCCCTTTCTTACCCGCATCTTGGTCGCGGTCACCTGCTCTTCTCCTCTCTTCTGTTCGCTCGGCCCTTTGCAGTCCGCGCGACTTCTTCCCCGCTGTGCCTTGATCTGGATCCTAGCCGCTCGTGTTCAAGCGGCTTCTTCCCTTTTGTTCCCGCCGCGGTTTCACGCGGATTCTTCCTTGTTTGAGCGGCCTCTCCGCCTCTTCGCTCTTAGCCGCTTCTCTTGTTAGTCGCCGCGACCTCCTGGTTTAGTCGCGCGGCTTGTGCTCTGCACCTTGGTCGTGGCCCTTCGTGCCGCTGGTGTGCTGTCACCGAGACCGCTGCAGTTTCTTCTTCCTCCCTTCATGGCTTTCGCCTCGGTTGTCACGTCTTCTGGTCGTGCACACGTTGTTACTCAGGGCAAATGGCTGATCGACACTGGTGCTACGAATCATATGACCGGCCATCTCCCGTGTTTCTCTCTCCTAGAAAAACATGCTCGCTTGCCCCCAGTTACTCTCGCTGACGGCTCTTCATCATCAGTTCATGGCACAGGGATAGTTCATGTCACCCCGTCTCTTCACTTGGCGGATACTCTATATGTGCCCCAGTTCCCGTGCAACTTATTATCTGTTACATCTCTTTGCAAGCAATTACAGTGTTCCGTCACATTTACTTCTACTTCTTGCTCTTTTCAGGATCCGGACTCCCAACGGACGATTGCTACTGGGACTGAGAGTGGCGGCTTATACTTCCTCGACAACATTTCTGCTTTTTCCACCTTCTCCTCCACCTCCACAGATCTTCTCCAATGGCATCTCCGCCTTGGTCATGCTCCTCCCCGTCTTCTTCGTCAACTTCTGCCCCACCTTCCTCCTCAAAGTGCTCCGCTCAACTGTGAGGCCTGTCAGCTTGGCAAGCATCACCGCTCCTCCTTCCCTCCAAAGCACGTTCGTAGCTCTACCCGTCCGTTTGATCTTATCCACTCCGACATCTGGGGTCCTTCTCCTACTCTTACCATTGGTCGGGGTAGTTCCTATTTTGTCACGTTCATTGATGATTTCTCTCGCTGTACGTGGGTGTATCTGTTAAAAGATCGCTCCGAATTATTCTCTGTATGGACATCCTTCTATCTCATGATCAAAACTCAGTTTGATGTTTCTATCAAAGTTTTTCGGTCTGATAATGCCGCAGAATATCTCAGTCGTGACTTCTCTACATTCTGCATGCAAAATGGGATTCTTCATCAAACTAGTTGTGTCTATTCTTCACAACAAAATGGTGTAGCCGAACGCAAAAACCGACACCTGCTCGATGTCGCTCGCACCTTGATGACCCAGATGCATGTTCCTCGCTCCTATTGGGGCTATGCTGTTCTCCTTGCCTGCTACCTCATCAATCGCATTCCCTCCACGGTTCTCCATGGCCAAACCCCGTTCTCCATTTTGTATCCGGGCAAGGAGCCGTTTCATCTCCCTCTCCAAATCTTTGGATGCACTGCCTTTGTGCATGCCCCTTCTGCCACCCGTGATAAGCTCTCCCCTCGCTCCACCAAATGCGTCTTTCTGGGGTATTCCACCACTCAGAAAGGCTACTGTTGCTTTGATCCCGTCCTTCGTAAGCAGTTCGTCTCTGCTGACGTCACCTTCTTCGAGAATACCTCCTACTTCTCGGCTGCCTCTTCTCCTCTTCTCCCAGCTTCTGATTCTCCTGCCATTCCCTTCGTTCCCTCGTCTCCTCCTACACTCTCCACCACTACACTGTCTCCACCCCCTCCTCTTCCTCCACCTCTCTCTCTCCCTTCTCCACCACCCTCTCCCTCCTCTCCGCTGCCGTCGCTCTCTTCTCCCGGGCCAGCTTTCTCTACCACGGATGCTCCGGATGCCGCGGGCCCGGCTGACCTGGATCTTCCTATAGCTCTTCGCAAAGGGGTGCGGACGTGCACCTTACACCCCCTTGCTGCTGTTGTTTCCTATGATCGTCTTACTCCTTCTCGCAGGGCCTTTGCACTGGCTATCTCTGCCACTGCCACACCCCGCTCCTATCAGGAGGCCCTTGCTATTCCTCACTGGAAGATGGCCATGGATGAGGAAATGGCGACCCTCACTGAGCGGGGTACCTGGACTCTTGTTCCTCCTCCCTTTGGCACTGATGTTGTTGGCTGTCGCTGGGTCTTTGTGGTCAAATTTAGCCCAGACGACACTGTGGATCGGTATAAGGCTCGCCTTGTGGCTAAGGGCTTTACTCAGACCTATGGGGTTGATTACTTTGACACCTTCTCCCCTGTGGCTCGTCTCAGCACAATCCGGGTTCTTCTCTCTGTGGCCGTCAATCGGGATTGGCCAATTTCTCAGCTGGACGTCAAGAATGCCTTCCTTTATGGTGATCTTCACGAGGCCGTTTACATGGAGCAACCTCCTGGGTATGTTGCTCAGGGGGAGACACGAGTATGCCGGCTGCAGAAGGCAATTTATGGCCTCAAGCAGAGTCCTCGAGCTTGGTTTGACAAGTTCAGCGGTATTGTGGCGGCTGTTGGTTTTGTGCGAAGCTCTGCTGATCACTCTCTCTTTATTCGCAAAACTCCTTCTGGGCTGGTTGTTCTTGCTGTATACGTCGATGATATTCTTCTCACTGGCGATGACCAGGAAGGGGTAGCCCTGACAAAGCTACATCTTCGCCAACATCTGATCACTAAAGATATGGGCTCTCCAAAGTACTTTCTGGGGATCGAACTCTCTCGGAAGCCCGACTCCTTAGTTCTCTCTCAGCGTAAGTATGCCCTTGATCTTTTAAAAGAGGCAGGATTGACTGGAGCTAAACCTGCCCGATGTCCCATGGCTATTGGGGAGGACAAAACCTGGACAGATGATTCGCCTCTTCTTTCAGATAGTTCGCGATACAGGCGTCTGGTTGGTAAGCTCATATATCTCACAGTGACCAGACCCGATATTTCTTATGCTGTGGGCAAGGTGAGTCAATTCATGCAAGCGCCCAGGGATTGTCATCTTCAGTCCGCCTTGCGGATCTTGGAATATGTCAAAGCAGCGCCTGGGAAAGGATTACTGTTTCAGAAGAATGGTCATCTGAGGATTGAAGCCTACTCAGATGCAAGTTATGCTGATGACAAAGAGGATCGCAAGTCTACCTCAGGTTTTTGCACCTTTGTTGGGGGAAATCTGGTGAGCTGGAAGAGTAAAAAGCAGTCTGTTGTCTCCAGGTCCAGTGCAGAAGCTGAGTATCGCAGTATGGCGTCAACCACTTGTGAGTTGAAATGGTTGCGGGCTCTCATGCTAGATTTAGGAGAGGTGTACAACCATCCTCTACCTATGTTCTGTGATAACAAGGCCGCCATATACATCTCCAAAAATCCGGTATTCCATGAAAGAACAAAGCACATTGAGGTTGACTGCCATTTCATTCGTGAAGAGATTTTAAAAGAACAGATTTGCACTCCGTTTGTCACATCTGATAAAGAGCTAGCCGACATCTTCACCAAGCCAGTCTCCGCCTCGTTTCTGCATGTTTGCGACAAGCTGGGCATGATTGATATATATGCTCCAGCTTGAGGGGGAGTGTTGAAGTTGGAGACCGGGCGGTCTGTCTTTGCGGGTTAGAGACCGCGCGGTCTGGCGGTTTGACTCGGCGACTTGTAAACCGGGCGGTCTAAGCAATCTTCACAGGCGACCTCTCTGCATCTCTTATTGTAAGCCGTGCGGTTAGTCCTTCTGTCTAACCGCGCGGCCTGTGCGGTTTACTTTGTACAGTCCGCTTAGCTTGTAAATTTTAGTCCCACATCTCTTATTTGTATTCTCTCTTCTCTCCTCCATTCTATATAAGGGAGGGCATACCTTTGTAATAGTTATCATTTTTGGATAATAAAATTTCGATTATTCAAAAGTTTATTCGGCTTGTTCTCTTCTTTTCGCTTCCTTTCTCTACTTTCTAACATGATATAGTAATAATAGTTGGTTTTATAGTTGAAAATACCTATAGGCATCCTAGAATAAATCCTTCCCAGAGAGCAAGAACTACTAACTCAAAAGTAGACACTAGCAACTAGCCAAATATACAAGAATGACATTAAACAATCAGTGGGCGTCAAACACCTGACACGAGCCCACTAAAAGTTCTCAAGTCTGAAGCATACTACCAAAGAACAAAAGCTACCTCGCAACCTCCAGGCACCCTCAGCAAACCCAGCAACAAAACTACTCAGCCGCACCACCGGCTACAGCCCTGAACCTAAGGCATTCAAGAGAAGAACACCTCAGCAAGCAAAATAAATAAGTGGCAAAAGAAAAGGTAAGAAAGTGAGTAAGCCAAACAAAGGAGGGTGTACCAAACCCAACCCAAGGAGGAAGAATGCAAAAAAATAGAAAAATTAGCCAAATAGAATAAGTAGAGAAAAGTTAGCTAATATAATAACCTCTAAATTAAAAAGAATGCACCAAGTGCGAAGGTGAACAAGTCTGGGCATAATCAACAAAATTTAGCAAACTGTGGCATAAACCACAAGAAAACAACTGAGCACAATACGGCTCGGAAGAGGGTGGATCATCAACACGAGGTATGACTCTGTTGCAGGCCGGAGCGAGCGACGACCTCAAGCGCCCTAAGCCCAACTCCGGATCCTCAACTATCTCATAATCGGTACTATGGTCCACAAACTTGGCCAAATTGGGCCCACCAGAACCCAACAGTCCAGGAAAGGAGAAACTAAGCATACCTCCACTATGATGATCCACAAAAAGAAGGGGCCTCCTGGTTGGGTGGTATGCTAACCACAACCAACACTGATACCCCCAACATCACCATATCTAAATCGGCACAACACCTAAGTATTACAACACTAAATCGAAGACCACGACCTATAATCGACCTAAACTAAGCGCAACGCATCTTACGCTCAACAGTGTCGAAAAATTTACCCTAAGCGTAAGACAAAAAGTTTTAACATCTTATACTCTAAAAGAAATAGGAACATTCATATAAGATGAAAGTCTTACCATAAGAACTTAAGGAAAATGAGAGGAAAGGAGTCAGTTGCCTTGGCTTTACCAGAGAAAGCCTCCAAATCACACCTCGTCGTAGATCGGGACTAAGGGAGACGAGAGAAGCCAAAATTTGAACGAGAGTGAAAGAAATAGAAGTTAGGGCCAAAAAACCCTAACGAGAAACCTCAAGAAATGGGAAAAAAATTACCACGGTGACATAGATCTCGCCGAGAGCTTTTCAAATCTATGCTCGAATGAAGATTTCGAGCACCGGAGCTCCGTCGGCGGCGACCACAAGGTTCACGAAATCTCACGTTCCGCCATTGCCGTCCTCATGTTTATTCAGTTCTGTTTTGGTTCAATGAAGAAGAAGAAGAAGTCCTAAAGGAAGAGTGGGGTCGGTTCTAATTAGAAGTATACGTGTATATATATAGGTATTTATAAGTTTTGTCTAAAAACAGACTATTTACGAGTGGGTGCGCGAACAACGAAAATCCAGGTTGAAGATGGCCTCAAATCGAAAAGTGGTCAACATGAAATTTGTATATCTCGTCAAGACGAACAAATTTTATGTTAATCAGTTTTTTATACGATGCCATTTTGACGCTCAAAATGATGTCCGAGCAAAATCTGAAACGGGCTATTCGAGAAGAACCATAGCTACTCGAGAAGACTCAGAACGGAAGCCCGAACTAGTGCCGAATTAAACGAAACTCGCATCGAAGGCAAAAACTGACAATACAAATTTAATGGCGAAGTATAAATCAAAATTCGACGTGCCAATCTGGAGTTATAAGCTCCCAAAGTCTATGCCAAAAGTAAATAATACAAAACTACAATCGCACGCCGAGACTAAAAAAAGCTCGGATCGCGACGAACTTGATGAGCAAGTCAAAAGCCACAAAACTTAACAACTCGAAAACTTCCAGTTTCGACGAAAATCTCAAAATCTGGTCAATCAGACCTAACGGACGTGAAAACGCACTAACGGTGCAGCGCCGACAACATGACGTAAAAAGGGTAACGCCCTGATGTCATAAATATGATGATATCAAATCAAATAAAATCATCGAAAAAATCGGGGGCGTTACACTGAGTGGATTTCTAAATTTCTCTAATCTCAGAGGAGAGGCCAAGCTCCTATCAGGCCTCAGTCAACCTTTCACAAGGTAATTCTCTCATCCAACATGTATGACAAAGACTGTAAGTGTGGTCACGGGAAGTGTGGGAATCTTCCTTGTAAGATTACAAAAGTACCTTACAATGGAAAAAGAGAGGTCATCGGCTTGAGTGCTTAGAAGGTTTCCCATATAAAAGTCCAAAAGGCCCATCCTGGACCTTTTGTATTTAATGCCTCAGCCACCTCATTCAAGGAAAAGGTTGTTGCCCATTCTATGGCTCTTCAAGTCATAACTCAAACCTATAGTGCTTTAGTCAGTAAAGCTGACTTGACTACCTCTGAAGCCATTCAGAGCATGCCAACTGCAAAGAAGACTGTTGCTAATGGAGTTCATAGTAAGCAAAGTTCCTCTACCAGTAGACTTACTTCTGGTCAAGCTCTTGCTGGAAGAAACAAGAAGAAGGCCACAGTTCTCCACACTGAACAAGCATCCAGAAATGGCTTGCACACTTCTAGTTGTGTTCAGAAAAGGAGATACAACATCCAAGAATGTTGGTGTTATGGAAAAGTGGGCCACTTTGCCATAGATTGTCGACACAACCACTGTGTGCCAAAGGCCGGTCAGTGTCTTCCTGATAGGACTCCTGTAGGTAGACATATGCATTCTTATGCTAACAGGAACCTAGTACCCAAGTCAACTTGGGTTCCTAAGGTAAGGTAAACTCTGTTTTGCAGGATAGTCCAAGTGGGCATGCCCATTTGTGGTCCTTTGACAGAGATGTGCCAGAACTAGTACTGGAACAAGAAAGCTATCTTCTAAATAATTCACCAGAAGTTGGCAGTGGATGTATTGATCATCAAACTCAAGATGTCAAAGACAAATGCAAATGCTGAGGGGGAGCTAGCAAAGGAAAGCTAGATGCATATCAAAGGTTAAAGTTCAGAAGAAAGGATGGTAGTGTGCTCAGAGACTATGAGTCATGCATCTGCTTCTTGTCTACAGGGCAAAGATAAGTAGAAATCATCATGTTTATGAATCTTCTAAATGTTCTCTTAAATTGCTAAATCTGTGCATCTTAGAGATAAGATAGTTGAAATTAAAGTCTGAGAAGATGTGATACATTAGTCTAAAAACACTTCTAAATAAATATGTTGGTGCCTTACATGTTCATTATGCCACAAGATATAACTAGATTCAACATCGTCAAAATTGACTTGGGCATGTTGAAACTAGTTCAAAGTACACTCCACTAGGACACACATTATAATGTGAATTGCAGGTCATCATAATCCTTTCTGATTAGGAAACTTTATTATTACTAAAGGAGTCAAAGGCAATTCAATTGCTAAAGAAATGGTCAATCAATTACGACCAAGAAGTCAAAGGTTGAGGAAAATAAGCTTACTCTACTAAATCTATTGATTAATCAACCTGCAGATAAGATCCGTGATTTAATCCCAGCCTTTGATCAAAATTGATCAACAAGATAGGTAAGTGACTTTCCGCCTTCTCTTAAGAAATAACTATAAATAGTAGAGTTTGTGCATAAAGCAACATCACTGTTCCTTGCCCTCTCCCGCCCCTATTCGCCGATTCGACGGAAAGCCGTTCTCGCTAGCCCTCATAAATTCTCTAGTAAAATGGAGCCCAAGAGTCAAGATTTACTATTCGAGGGGTCGGAATTTGTGATAAATGGATTCAAAGATGCTCCTGAAGTGGTACAGTATGTTCTTCATCTTCTCCGAACATCTGACCTAGAATTTATCTTGTTGGAACCCTGTTTACTCTAGAACCGGGAGGTTTTGGAATTTTTCTCCAATGTCAGGGGAGATGATACAATAGAGAAAATCAAGACTACGGTAAGTGCAACAAGAATCAAGATAACACCAAGAAGGCTAGACAAAGCCCTAAAGCTGACAAAGTTCTCCGCAACTGATGACGAAGACGAACTATCGAAGAATGATGTAAAGACTGCTATGAAATGGTGTGGGTTGTCAAAGCGCTCCACCAGATCAATCCTAAGGAAGGAACTGAACATGAAAGGCAAGTTCTTGGCAGATGTCATCGGGAAGGCTCTGTTATGTAAAACAGGCTCCCATGATAAGATCTTGAAAAATATATTCGACATGATGAGCAGGGTCATGTTGACCAAACGAACTGTCTAGGGAAGGATTATATTTGAAAGGATTATTGAATGCTTGACAATACGAAATTTAGGGAGAATTCTATCTCTATTTCTACGACAAACTGTTCCAGAGATTCTGAACTTGAATCTTGGATCAGGAATACACCACATGAGAAGATTGGAATAAAAGATTCTAGAAAGGTGGGATAGGGTACTTCAACCCATGGACCATCAGATGTAGAAAAGAAAGGGAAGAAGATAGCTACTTCTGAGACCAGCTCCTCTAGCAGCTCATCTGAGGAGGAAGAACATCATAATCCAGAACTGTCATCCTCTGCTGAAGAATCCAGGAAAGACATGAACACTTAGGTATCAGCATCTTCTAAACATACCACACAAAGTCATGTAAGAAGACATGAGCCAGATACTATACCTGATGATGACGTGCCTACTGTTGAGATGGCTGAATTAGTGGCAAAGGAAGTTGTAGACAAGATCTCTAAAAGGATGGAGGAAGATGCTTCCGGGCTTGATTATAATGATGTTGCCAGGCCTCAGAGTGAGGGGGACATCAATCTAACATCTAATAGAGAGACTGTCGTGTTTGAAGGCGAGCAACTCCTTGATCAAGTTATAGATGCTACATTTGCTGGGGAAAGGAATGCTCCAGTTGAGGGGGAGCACCTGACAAAAGAGATAATGCAAGAAGCAGTTTTTTAGGGGGGGGTGTAACACCCCCAATTTTTCGATGATATTATTTGATTTGGTACAGTCATATTTATGACGTCAGGGCATTACCTTTTTTATGTTATGTTGATGACGCTGCACCGTTAGTGCGTTTTCGCGTCCGTTGGGTCTATTTGACCAGATTTTGGGGTTTTTGATGAGATTTAATATTTTCTTATTGGAAGAATTAAATTTATGACATGTATGCTTATAGTAAGCATTTGATGTTTGTGTCTCAAGAATGGTGAGTCGGATTCTAGTGTTATCCTCACTACTAAATTCGCAGAGTCGACATTTTATTCCGGTGTAGAAGACAAATCCGAGTTTCTGAAAAATGCTCTGACCTGTTCTCGAGAAAGCTTTGATTTTTCCCGAGAAGTGTTCTTTTCCCAGAAGTGTTATTATTTCTCGTGTTGGCCAACTCGATTTCTCGAGAAACCGGGAGTTCCCGAGAAATCTTACATTCTTTCTCGAGAGGTGTGGATTTGTTCCCGGGAAGCCTTTCTTCTTTCTCGAGAAATCTTGCCTAGTTCTCGAGAAGTCCACGTTTTTCTCGAGAAATCCGTCCTGAAGTTATCGAGAAATCCATTCTCAGTTCTCGAGATGTCCTTGCTTGTTCTCGAGAGGTCCGCGTTGCTCTTTAGAAATCCATCCTCAACCTTTCTCGAGAAATCCTTACCCTTTCTCAAGAGGTCCATATTCTTTTACACGAGAAGTTTACCTCATTTCCTGAGAAGCCCTCTTCAGTACTCGAGAAATCCATACTTCATCTCGAGAAAATCTGTTCAGCCGACCCCTGTTCATTCTCTTAAGTGTAACGATTTTAATAGTGTACTTATTATATATATAAACATATATATAAATACACCTCTTATTCCTCTTTAAGCTGACTGAACTTCTGTTCATTTCCCGAACCAGAGCAGCGTGAGCGAGAGAGAGAAAGTTCTTCCATGACTCTTTCGGTGGCCGCCGACGGTGCTTCGATACTCGAAATCTTGAACCGAACGTAGATCCGGAAAGCTCTCAACGAGAGCTATGCCATCGTGGTAAAGTTTTTCCCTTTTCTTGAGTTTTTCTCGTTAGGTTTTTGTCCCTAACTTCTATTTCGACCATTCTTGTTCAAATTTCGATTTCTCTCATCTTCTTTATCCCCGATCTGCGACAAGGAGTGATTTGGAGCATTTTTCCGGCAAAATCAAGGCAGGTGATGGTTTCTCCCCTCTTCCTTCCTCTTCCAATCTTGGTGTAAATGTTAATCTTCCTTATTTAGTGTTGTTATCATGATTGACTTGCTGATCAGTGGTACTGTTTTGATCTTTTACTTAAGAACCACTTATATTTTTATGTTCATGATTATGTTAATCCTAGCTTGTAGAGTGGTTAGTGATTTACTAATACGGTTGAATCTTTATTTTTAATCGTCTCTTAACTACCATGTAGGACGAGATATAATTTATTTAAGGTCTCGAATCTTTCGTAAAGGTTGATCAACTGTTTCCAACCTAGCGATGTTTATTAGAATCTGATGTGCCATGTCTTGAGATTTATATCATGGTTTTCCATGTTGCGGGTGTTAGTGGATGACACCACCGCCGCAATGATTTATATCATGGTTTTCCATGTTGCGGGTGTTAGTGGACGAAACCACCGCCGCAATGTTTGATCCCTTTATTAGTACTTTGTGGAACTCTACCGGGTGATTGGGCGTCTGCGGTGAATGGTGGAGTGTTTGAGTCTCCCCTGCTGTTAGATGGAAATTATATCTATGTGGGTGTGTCCGGATAAGTGACCACCTCGCCAGTGTTTTTTGGTAGAGTTGACCACATATGGCTAATAGAGTTATACAATTCTTCCTTATGCTTTAATCGTGTCTTTCCCCCTTATAGTCTTGTAAATTTGGAGTATTCTTTTGTACGCGATGATTCACATAAATGTTCCTTTCTGATTTTTGTACCTTACTTTTGTACTTTACTTCAGTACTTTTGGTCTTGGGTTGGTACCCCTTATGACACGTGATTGCTTTTGTTTAAATTTCTACCATCACTTTTACATTCTTGCTGAGCTGTTCTGTGTTTGGAATGACTCAGGTTCAGAGCTATAGCAGGTAGTGTAGCTGGTTTTGGAGTTCTTGAGCAGCAGTGTTGGCTGTGGTTTTATCGCCATTGCGAGGTAGTTTGTTGTTTTAGTTTACTTTACCTAGTTCATACATACTTTTTAATTATGTGGGTTTGTGTCAGGTTGTTGACGCCCACGGGGTTGTTGAGCTTTTTGGACACTTTGCTAGCTGCTATTTGTTTTCTTTCTAACTGTTTGGATTACATTCTCTATGAGTCATTTTATGCTAGGACTACATGTTAGATATTTTAATATTATAAAACCTTATTAGTATATCATACATGTCATCAATTTCAAAACTAACTCAGTACTTTCTAGATACCATAAAGACTCTTTCCTATACTTATTATAAATCTAGAGTTATGCATAGGATGAGTTATCCTTTGGGGATGTTTATACTCATGTAGGATGTTAAAATCAACCTAATCAAAGTATTTTTTCGCAGCGTATAACTATATTTTTATTCCTGGACTAGTTGTTCCACTAAACCGAGGGATACGACTAACTACTTAACTTGAAACTTGATTTTTTTAACTAACTTATAAATTTTTAAAAGAACTGTTAAGTTGAGGTCTCGCCGGAGTGTCTACAGTTATCCCCTGCTGACGTGGATCATGACTCATGTTTTCTCCTTACTCTGATACATCCTTTAATGCTAAGAAAATGTGGTTTGTGACAGTTGGTATCAGAGGGAGGTTGGTTTGACAAGTTGGTCGAACAAGCCAATCTCTTATAGTTTTGATTTCATCCATTCATTTGCATACACACACTGATGTATTATCAGTACGTCTTAGTCAAAGCATAGTCACTACACTCATAGCATGATAAGAAGTATACGGGGCATATTATGTAGTATGGGACGCATAAAATGTCTTTATGTATGGATCCACCATAGGTGGCAACATGTGATGGTTATGTAGTATGGGATGAATAACCACCATCACATGGGTGCCCATTAGCACGTTTTCTTTTCTCGTTGCATGCGATATTTGTAGTATGGGATGCATAACATTTCATGTGTACACCGCTCATACATGCATTAAGGCCTTTTTAGAATGCATAGAACTACATACATATCATATCATCGCATAAGCATGCATGCTAAGTTAAGGTTTACATGATGACGCATGTACACACATGATTTTTTTAAAAAACTTGATTAAAGAATTCATGCATTCATATCATAGGCACATGAGTTAATAGGATAAGAGGGTATCATCCTAAGAAGGGCATATCATCATTATAACATCCCTAGGCAAGTTCGAGCATAAACAAGTGTCTTTTAAGTATGGTTTGAACTGAGTTGTGCGGCCTAGTTGTAATCTAGGATTTTGATGACTCGTTCGTTACTTTGCTAGAAATGCCGGCTAGACATCCTGCGACTCAGTCGACTCCCCAGTCTGAGGGTGAGTCGTCAGGTGCGCAAAGTGATGCGGTGATCGAGAGTTTGCGTTTGAGTAACGAGGCTCTGTCGAGAAAGTTGGTGGCGATGCAATCGCAGATTTAGTACTTATTATATGTCGCTCCCGCACAACAACCCTTAGTGCAAGACCATGCCATGGGTCAAGCTATGCTCGTTATTCCTCCTCCTCTGGTGCCCACAGTGACGCTATACCAGAGATGAATTTTATTTCGAATTTCCAGCGATTGGGACCTCCTACCTATGACGAGAGTGCTGACTTTATGTATTTGGATGATTGGATAATCGTTATCGAAGATATGTTCTCGTATTTGGGGATTGCAGAAGCCCAAAAGGTGATGATTGCGGCCTACCAGCTAAAAGGACTGTCGAAGAGCTGGTGGATTCGAGAAAAGGAGAGTCTGAAGGAAGGATGCTCTTGGGAGTCCTTCAAGAAGATGCTGCTTAAGAAGTTTCTATCCTCGGTCGAGCAGGACAACATAATGAATAATTTCCTGCATTTGAAGCAAAGACAGCTCACGGTGAGTGAATATGAGATCGAGTTTTGTAAGTTGAGCATATTTGCTCCAGATATGGTAGCTTAGGAGGCGAGACGAGTGGAGCACTTTCTCGGAGGACTAAGAAGCGATGTCCAACAGTTTGCATGCGCTTATAGAGCAAAAAGTTATGCTAAGGCAGTGGAAGCCATTCTGAAAGATGAGGCAATTGAAAATGCCAAGAATCGAGGTGTTATGGCGAGAAAAGAGAAGAGGAAAGGCGATGAGGATGGAAGATCTAGGGCTTCTGGCCCTTCCTTGAAGAAGAAAAGTGGAGAAATATGTACCTTCTATGTTCGATCTTGCCACCCTTACGAAAGGTGTTACAAAAGGACTTCTACTTTGAAGCAGCAGCAGATGCTCGCCATCCAAGGCACACGCAAAGGAGATCTGGTGTGCACGTTCTGTGCAAAGAAGGGACACGACGTGAGTCGTTTCTGGTTCTAAGGAAAAGGCATGCCTCCTGTGCGGGCAGAAGGGGCACCTGACATCTTCATGCCCCCAGGCTCAGTCTCTAGTGCAGCCTACCTCACTTCGGGCTATGCCACTGCCACAAAACCAGGACAAAGGTAAAGTAAAGCTGAATGCGGTGATCAGGGAGGAAGCTCGGACCTCTACTCAAGTGATAACAGGTTAGATTACAGTGTGGCTTTTAATCTACATTGTTTCTCTAGTTCCTCGTTTGCTTTATTTACGTATTCTACGGTTATAGTGGAGTTTAAGGTGCGGAATAAGTGGGTGTGCATTCTCTTTCATTTGGGTGCCACCCAATCCATTGTAGCTGGGAGGTTTGTAGATAGGCATCGTTTGGACGTGGATCAGTTAGAAGATTCCTTCAACATCAAGCTTCCCTCCGGAGATCTAGTGATATCAAATCAAGGAATTCAGAGGTGTCCTATCTGTCTAGGTGAATTCCTAGCCTTTGCGGATCTGAAGTTATTGAATCTGTCAGACTTTGATGTGATTTTGGGCATGGACTGGCTGTCCAAGTATGATGCGATCCTCCAGTGCAAAGCGAAGCGACTGGACTTCAAGATGGACAACGACCAACCTATGAGTGTTTATGGTTTTCAGGATAAGGTTTCCCCAATTATTTCTGTGGTACGTGCTTGTCGAGCTATAGAGTCTGGTTGTGAGGTGTATCTTGTTTTTATTTTTTCTTTCGAAATGGCTTTTGTTACACCACGTCTCGAGGATGTCTCGGTGGTACGAGACTGTCCGGATGTTCTTCCTACTAATCTTCCAGGACTTCCTCCTGAGAGAGGGGTAGAGTTTGTGATATACGATGAGCCAGGTACCTGCTCTATTACCAAGGCACCATACCGTATGGCTCCACGTGAGTTGGATGAGTTAAGTACTCAGCTTGACGAGTTGCTGTATAGTGGATTTATTATGACGAGTTCTTCCCCATGGGGTGCTCCTGTATTGTTTATAAAGAAAAAGGATGGATCGATGAGACTTTGCATCGATTATAGAGAACTGAATAAGGAAACCGTCAAGAATAGATATCCCCTGCCAAGGATTGATGACCTGTTTGACGAGTTTGCATGGTAGCTCGGTGCTTTCAAAGATCGATCTTCTTTCAGGCTACCACTAGTTGAGGATTCGCGAGGCAGATATTGCACGGACTACTTTCAATTCGTGGCACGGACATTTTGATTTCCTAGTAATGTCCTTTGGTTTGATAAATGCACCGTCTGCTTTTGTGGATTTAATGAATAGAGTGTTCAAAGATTTCTTGGACCGTTTTGTGATTGTGTTCATAGATGACGTCATTGTGTATTCCCGCAGTGTTGAGGAGCATACTCAACACTTGCGATTAGTTTTGTCGACCCTAACGGAGCATAATTTATATGCGAAGCTAAGTAAGTGCGAGTTCTAGTTACCCCAAGTGTCCTTTCTGGGTCATGTTGTGAGCAAGGGTGGTATCTCTGTAGACTCGACCAAGATTTCTGTTGTGATGGAATGGAAGAGACCTTCTACACCCAAGGAGATTAGGAGCTTCTTATGACTGGACAGCTATTATAGAAGGTTCGTGGAAGGGTTTTTTGTATTGTCTGCTCCTCTAACTAGACTTACCCAGAAGAACACCACGTTCATTTGGAGCGATAAGTATGACGAAGCTATCCAAGAGTTGAAGAAGAGATTATGTACTGCTCCAGTTTTAACATTGCCTACTGAAGGAGTTGAGTACGATATGTATGTGGATGCATCACACATTGTACTTTGTTGTGTTTTGATGCAAGAAGGAAAGGTGATCACGTACGATCAAGGCAATTAAAGATTCATGAATGAAACTATCATACACATAATTTAGAGTTTGCTACTATAATTTATGCACTAAAGCTTAGGAGACATTTATTGTATGGCACGCTCTGCAAGACCTACACATACCAAAAGAGTTTGAAGTACGTCATCACTAAGAAGGAGCTGAATTTGTGCCAGCGTAGGTGGTTAGAATATGTGGCCGATTATGAAGTGGAGATCCTCTATCACCTAGGAAAGGCTAACGTAGTAGCTGATGCTTTGAGTAGGAACACTGCCAAAATCTTCAATCTATTTGTTCAGTCCCTGGTGGAAGAATTCTTATTGATAGACATCAAAGTTAGGAGTAGTATTGTGCCTGCTAGTTTGATAGCAAAAGAGCCCTATTGGATTTCCCTTGCCAGAGTGCACCAGATGGATGACCCTAATTTGTTGAATCTCCGGAATAGAAGTGAGAGGAGTGAGGTACCTGATTTCTCTTTGGACGAGCTAGATACTCTGAAATATCGGGGTAGATTTTGTATCCCCGCTGTTGGTGATATTCATGCAAAGATTTGTAATGAAGCTCATGGTTCCAGTGTTGCCTACCATCCCGGTTCCACCAAAATGTATAAAGATTTGAAGCAAATTGTTTGGTGGCCGGGATGAAGAATGGTATAACAAAGTTTATGTCAGAATCTTATACCTGTCAGCGTGTTAAGGCTTACCATGGATGGCCTGGTGGTAAATTAGCACCGCTTGATATTCCAAGCTAGAAGTGGGAGAGTATTTTGATGGACTTAATCACCAGTTTACCAAGATCTCCCCGTGGGCACGACTCTGTTTTGGTGATAGTTGATAGATTGACAAAGTGTGCTCACTTTGTGCACTTTAAGATTAGGTAATTTACGAAAAAGATAGCTGAGTTATATCTTGATGAGGTCATCAGATTACATGGAGTTCCTGTTAGCATTGTATCAGATCAAGACTCCAGGTTTACGTCTCGCTTTTGGAAGAGTTTACAGGAGAGGTTATGTACTGATTTATGGTATTCCACCGCCTATCATCCGCAGACAAATAGTCAGACGGAAAGAGTAAATCAGATCGTGGAAGATATGATCAGGTGTTACATATTGGATCATGGTGGTACTTAGGATGACCGTCTCAGACTCATGTAATTCACATACAATAATAATTATCAATGGATCCTGCAGATGGCCCCATTTGAGGCAATGTATGGGAGGCGTTGTAGGACTCCTTTATTTTGGGCCGATGTTGGTGAGAGTCCATTCCTAGGTTCAGAAGCCCTTTACGAGATGAATTGTGTTGTAACTCATATTCAAGAGAAGCTATGTGTAGCACAAGAGCGTTATGAGAAGTATGCTAATCGACAAAGGGTCGATCTGGAGTTCCCCATTAGGGACTCAGTTTTTCTGAAAGTCTCACTGATGTTAAGTGTTAAAAGGTTTGTAAGGAACCACAGGTTAGATCCCCGGTATGTGAGACCTTTTCAGATTCTTCAGCGCATCATAGCGTCAGCTTATAAACTGGATTTGCCTATTACCTTCCCTGGTGTCCATGATGTGTTCCATGTGAGCCAGTTGTGTAAGTGTGTTCGTAGTGATTGTCAATTCCTTGACTCGATGCCCCAGATTCAGCCAAACTTATTTTATATGGAAGAACCTGCCTGTGTTTTGGAATCTCAAGATCGAGTGTTGCAAAGAAAGACCATCCCGAGGGTTAAAGTTCTCTGGCAAAATCAAGACGTCGAGAGAGCGACGTGGGAATTGGAGTCGGCGATGAGGGAATCTCATCTGCATCTCTTCCCTTAATTTTTGTTATCTCTCAATGCTTTTGGATGTTTTCGATTTTCTCATTTTGGTTTGGTTTTGGAGTTGTGTTAAGTTTTGGGACGAAAGTTCTCTTAAGGGGAGTGACTGTAACACCCTCAATTTTCCGATGATATTATTTGATTTGGTACCGTCATATTTATGACGTCAGGGCGTTACCTTCTTATGTTATGTTGACGGCGCTGCACCGTTAGTGCATTTTCGTGTTCGTTGGGTCTGTTTAACCAGATTTTTGGGGTTTTTGATGAGATTGAATGTTTTCTTGTTGGAAGAATTAAATTTGTGACATGTATGCTTATAGTAAGCATTTGATGTTAGTGTCTCAAGAATAGCACATTGGATTCTAGTGTTGTCCTCGCTGTTAAATTCGTAGAGTCGATATTTTATTCCGGTATAGAAGACAAATCCGAGTTTCTGAAAAATGCTTTGACATGTTCTCGAGAAAGCTTTGATTTTACCGATAAGTGTTCTTTTCCCGGAAGTGTTATTCTTTCCCGTGTTGGCCAACTCGATTTTACGAGAAGCGGGGAGTTCCCGATAAATCTTACATTATATCTCGAGAGGTTTTGATTTGTTCAAGGGAAGACTTTCTTCCTTCTCAAGAAATCTTGCCTAGTTCTCGAGAAGTCCACGTTGTTCTTGAGAAATCCATCCTGAAGTTCTCGAGTAATCCATTCTCAGTTCTCGTGATATCCTTTATTGTTCTCGAGAGGTCCACGTTGCTCTCGACAAATCCATCCTCAACCTTTCTCGAGAAATCCTTACCGTTTCTCGAGAGGTCCTTATACTTTTACTCGAGAAGATTTCCTCATTTCCCGAGAAGCCCTCTTCAGAACTCGAGAAATCCATACTTCAACTCGAGAAAATCGGTTCAGCCAACTCCTGTTCATTCTCTTAAGTGTAATGATTTTAATATTGTATTTATTATATATATAAACATATATATAAATACACCTCTTCTTCCTCTTTAAGTCGACCGAACTTCTGTTCATTTCCCGAACCAGAGCGGCGTGAGCGAGAGAGAGAAAGTTCTTCTGTGATTCTTTCGGTGGCCGCCGAAGGTGCTCTGGTGCTCGAAATATTGAACCGAACGTAGATTCGGAAAGCTCTCAACGAGAGCTACGCTCGTGGTAAAGTTTTTACCTTTTCTTGAGTTTTTCTCGTTAGGGTTTTGGCCCTATCTTCTATTTCGGCCATTCTTGTTCAAATTTTGATTTCTCCTGTCTTCTTTAGCCCCGATCAGTGACACGGAGTGATTTGGAGAGTTATTTCCGTCAAAATCAAGACAAGTGATGGTTTCTCCCCTCTTCCTTCCTCTTCCAATCTTGGTGTAATTACTAATCTTCCTTATTTTGTGTTGTTATCATGATTGACTTGCTGATCAGTGGTACTGTTTTGATCTTTTACTTAAGAACTACTTATGTTTTTATGTTCATGATTATGCTAATCCTACCTTGTAGAGTTGTTAGTGATTTACTGATGCGGTTGAATCTTTATCTTTTAATCATATCTTAACTACCGTGTTGGATGAGATAGAATTTATTTAAGGTCTCGAATCTTTCCTAAAGGTTGATCAATTGTTTCCAACCTAGCGTTGTCTAGTAGAATCCGATGTGCCAAGTCTTGAGATTTATATCATGGTTTTCCATGTTGCGTGTGTTAGTGGACGAGACCACCGCCGCAATGATTTATATCATGGTTTTCCATGTTGTGGGTGTTAGTGGACGAAACCACCACCGCAATGTTTGATCCCTTTATTAGTACCATGTGGAATTCTACCGGGTGTTTGGGCGTCTGCGGTGAATGGTGGAGTGTTTGACTCTCCCCAGCAGTTAGACAGAAATTATATCTGTGAGGGTGTGTCCGGATGAGTCACCACCTTGCCCGTGTTTTTTTTATAGAGTTGACCGCATGTGGCTAATAGAGTTATGTAATTCTTCCTGATTATTTAATCGTGTTTTCCCCCTTATAGTCTTATTCATCTGGGGTATTTTGTTGTACGTGACGATTCACATAAGTGTTCCTTTCCGATTTTTGTACCTTACTTCTGTACTTTACTTCAGTACTTTTGGTCTTAGGTTAGTAGCCCTTATGACCAGTGCTTGCTTTTATTTAAAATTGTGCCATCACTTGTACCTTCTTGATGAGGTGTTCTGTCTTTGGAATGCCTCGGGTTCAGAGCTGTAGCAGGTAGTGGAGTAGGTTTTGGAGTTCCTAAGCAGAAGTGTTAGGTGTGGTTTTGGAGTTCTTGACACTGATATGCCAGATCTTGAAGAAGATTCTTTTGATGCAGTAATAAACACTGTTGGTGATTTCATTATCCATCCCACAGTGGATATTCATTCTTTACTCCATTCATTTGATACAGTTTATAGTTGCACTTTACCAGTTTTTGATATAGTTGATATATTTTCTGACTACTTTAAATCTATAGTAAGTTACACTGCACCAATAAGTCCTCAAGTCTTGGAACAACTTAGGACTAGTTTTGTCGTTATAGAAGATATTATAGATCATATAACTATTCCAGAGCCAACTCTTGATCCAAAGGCCTTTTCACCTCCAACATTTGTCTAGGCTGAGTCCCCCATGCCAGATCTTGATGAAATTATGTTTATAGATATGGAAGCAGAAAATGATATAATTCAGACTCAACAAATTACATATATTGCATCTAAACAGCCAGAACTTCAAGTACAGCCTCAGGCTGAATCCATACAGCCACATGCTCATCCAATAGTGTTTGATGCATTGCTTAAACAAATTCATGCTTTATATGATAATCCTGCTGATGATTCTGATGATGATAATGATGAGTCAGATAACTCTGAAGATTCAAATTCTAAAAAGAAAAAATTTAAGAAGAAAGTACCACCAAAGACAGCACCAAAACCAAATCCCACTACTGCTAAACCTTATTATATTCTGCATAACATCACTCTCACTCCAGATACTCCTAACTGGATGAGATATTCTAAAAATGAAATGAAAGCTAGGAAGAAGAGCAGGAGATACTCTCCGCCTCCACAGTATAGGAGAGGTCCTCCTCCTCCTCCTCCTGCAGCTGGATCAGCTCGCAACATTGCTCAAGGACAAAGGTCTACATCATCTTCTCATTCTTCCTTACCATCTTACAACAACAACAAAAAACAACACAGTTCTAAAAGTAGTCAACAACAATACAAGAAACATATCAGTCAACAACAGAAATCTGAAGATAATCAAAAAGAAGTTTCTAGTCCAGAGAGGCCACTCTCTCCAACATATGATCCTGAAATGGATCCAAATTCTAGAATGGACATATTTAATGAGTTGATAGCTCTTTCACAGATCAAAAAAGCCAAGGAAGAAGGCAAAGATACTTCTCAATACTCAACAATGTCATCTTACAGCAAGAAAGAACTGAATAAATATCAGGTAGAAAAACTTTTCAATGTTGATTCTTATATGTCTTTACATCCTGAAGCAGTTGTGCTAAAAGCTGCTTCTGCCAAAGTTCTTGGAGCAGAAGACATGAAGATAACTGTAAGAGAAGCAGCTGATCCCAAGGGAGAAATAATCTTTACTAAAGCTTCTACTGAAACTTCATAGGAAGCTACAAAGAAAGCTTGACAGATTTATCAATTCTTTTGAACTTAATTATTATTTATTATAAATATTTCACAAGGCACCTTGTTTATATATCTGCTGAAACATTATAATTCTGCCAGATTTTATTTTATGCTTTGTGATTTTTCTTTTATGTTGTTCATAGTGACCTCACCCAAATAGGGGGAGATTGTTGGAACCCCACCTATGTTTAAGGTTGATTTGGGCTAGGTTCACTATTAGGATTGTTAAATGACCCAACATGTATAGTCTAGGGTCATAGGTTTTTATCAGGGTCAAGGTCAGTTAACAACCTAGATTGTTTAGTTCTCATATTCAGAAGATTTAGATACAGAATACCTCCAGAGAAAAGCAGTTTTCTAAGAGATAGAAAGTCATTCGAAGATTAGCTGAACAGAGCTCGACCATCATCGATCTCAGATCGACGAACTCAGGTTTCTTCTCTGAGTTGTGTTTGACGAAAGTCTAGCTGAGATCAAGGAACATCGATCCCACCTCAGTAGTTCAGCTCGACGAAAGTCTATCTCTGTTTGACGAACTTGGAGCTCAGCTTGGCAAGTTAATTTTCTTGTCAACGATCTTGAAGCTCAGCTCGACGAAGGAGAGGTTCAGTTCGATGAATTTTGGATCTCAGGATGACGAGAATTTGTTGAGTTCGACTATTTTTTCCCAGGCTCAGTTAGACTATTTCTCTGATTGATTTCAGTTCGACTAAGGCAGATGAATTTCAAATTATATTATAATATGTTTGTAATGCTCTGATAATTAATGCATAATATTTTTATTAATATAGTCGTTCCATGGCAGCATTAATTATGGTCTTCACAGAGTTATTACTTGGCTTATTTTATTTGGACAGTTAGGGAAATTCATTAAAGACAAATTTCAGCCGTTCAACCCCCAAAATTTCGGCAGTCAGTCATGGAAAGGTATTTAAAATTCAAAGGCTGAAATCTGCATGGAATATATAAGGATTATTTTTTCAAGAAAGAATTAGAATATAGAAGATAGTCAGCTGTAACAGAAAGAATTTTCTACAGAAAACTGAAAGAAGAATAGCTCTCATATACAACTCAAGTTCTTCACAAGTTTTTGCTTCAGGGCTTTCAAGAGACAATCCATCAACATCTATTTAAAAGCTTCCTGGAGATCAACAGGTAATCTGAAGGCCTACACCCTGAGCAAGCTTCCATTTTCCTGAACAATTCTACATCTTAGGGGGAGCTTTGACAACAACAGCATTCCACTAGTCTTCTCAAAACATTGAGAAAGAGAAGATAATATCAAATCTCTTTTTACCTCACTGTAAAAGGGTTTCTAACTCCCTTCAAAAGTTATATCTTTGGTTGTTAAGTCTCATGATCAAAAGTCTTAGTTTGGTTTTTGGGCACCTGATCAAAAGCTCAAAGGGTTGCCAGATCTCCCTTAAAAATAGATCTCGTGGTGACATAGCACCTAAGCAAAAACCTATGGTGGCAGGGCACCAGATCAAAAACCTATAGTTGATTCCTACCAGGGTGATAGAAGAGTGGATGTACCCAGGTTTATTAGGGAACCACTATAAATTTCCTTGTGTCGTCTGGTTGTGTTTTATTTCTATATTTTGTTGTGTTGTAATATACATATTTTCTTTTCTTATATATATATATATATATATATATATATATATATATATATATATATATATATATATATATATATCACCTATTTTAATCCGCTAATAAAAATAACTAAAAGTTTTCTATACTCTATTCACCCCCCCCCCCCCTCTAGAGTAAAGATAAGATCTATCCCATTAGTATCAGAACATATCTGATATCACTTTCAGTAAACCTGCTGAAAGGGAAACTGTTAAATTCTTTAAAAGAGCTGCTCTAGTTGTAGACTACACCATGGAAAAGCTGGATATATCAGTCCAGAATATTGTCGTTGTCATAGAAAACCAAAAGATTCAGGCCAAGAATAGTGTGACCATTCATGAAAATGATAAAATTCTGAGGGATCAATAGAACACATAAATCTTCACCAAGATGGATGTCTGCACTAAACTTCTTGATGATCACTTGTTGGAAGTCAAAAATCATGTTACTGCTGCAGTGAACTACATAGAAATAGAAAGAAGCAAGGCCTGCACCTCCCAGACCATTCAAATAATTGAAGAAGACAAAAGGGGGAGAGAAAAGCTATAAGGACTAACACAGAAAATATGGTCTGGGCAACTAATGTGGTGAGAGGCTCATTGGGAATACAACCAGTGCAATATGATAACTTCCCAATGATGCCTGCTCAGGTGCTACAGGCGTTAAACAAAGAACCTGCTCAAGATAATCAGTAGTATGGACTATGTATAAAAGAAGGTGATAATGCTGGTAATCAGTGGGGAGTGCAGTCCACTGTTGCTGATATTCCTTCCTTCAGCCCCACTGTAGAGCAGGTATTACAGACCAAAGAAATGACGACAACTGATGAAACTAAAGTGGAAGTCAGGTTAAGGAAAAAGAGATACATGGAGGAAATAGAGAAAAGGCCAAATTTCGAGTAGTGGAGCCTAGAGTACAGATCTATCATTCTACTTACTTGAGATCAGGTCAAAAATAAGAGGTCAGATAGAGGAAAATGGTATAACAAAATGGAATGGGACAAAATGGAGAAGAGGGACACAAAAATAAGGATTTACTGGAGGAACAAAAATACCAACCTTCTAGCTCCTGATGTTGTTGAACCCTCCAAATACTTCCCAAAGCCCTTCAACTATTAACAACGATAGGAAGACATAGCTGAAGCTGAAGCTGAAAAGGAAAAGGTAACTAAAGCAAAGACAGCTGATAAAGCAGACAAGAAGAGAAAGAAGATAGCTAGACCAGAAGACAAACCTGCAAATAAATTCAAGGGCAGTGGGATTGTGATAAGGGATCCTGAAACTTGAAAAGTTTCAGGTTCTGCTTATAGGGCTAAGGGATGAGACATTTTGTTTCATGCACAAATATTATAATTCCTTATATGTTAAATGAAATATCATTTGCTATGATTATAATTTTTTTTTATTTATGCTATGATAATATTTTTTGTATATGTAGCATAAGTTTGTTAGTGTATACATTGGCATAGGTTTTGACTTCTTCAAATAGGGAGAGATTGTTGGGTCCATTGATCTCAATGTCCTGAATTTGAAGAAGGCCTATTAAACAATGTATACACATGTGGTGATATAACCTGTACTCAAGTTTAATGATTGCAGGATGTCCTAACAACATTGATGCGACAGATATCCTAAGTGGCTAAGTCAAGAAAACACTTACCTAAGATGTCGATAGATAGAAATTTGTCCAATTCCACATGCATTGAGTGAAGGTTAATCACTCAACACTAGATGATTTATAGCACTGAGTGGAGCCTATACAATCAAAGCCATGAAGTGGCAAGCTGAGAAAGTGGATAAGTCCACATGCATTGAGTGAAGTCAACTAACTCAATGTCATACAACAAAAGGCTGTGAGTAAGGCTAATGCAGTAAGAGGCTAACGAAAAATGGGCAGAAAAGTGGCTAAGTTCACAAGCGTTGAGTGAAGATCATTCACATAATGTCATAGCTCCATAATCGTTGATTATAACTTAGTTAGTCAATGGTACAGGAAAACTATGAATATTTACTAAGTCTGCATGCATTGAGTGAGACAAGCTCACTCAACGCCATGTGATAATGTGTTGACTAATTCTCAAAGTCAGTGTTGTTTATTAGACACAAAAATTTGGCTAGTCCAAATGCATTGAGTGTAGCTCATTCACTCAATGCAAGATAACAAAAGAAAATATGTTAAGTAGTTTGGCATTGAGTGGAGCTTACTCACTCAATGCCAAGGAGGACAAAATCTAGCTATGGCAGAAAGCGTTGAGTGAGGCGAGCTCACTCAACGTTCTCAAAGCCATGACACAGAAAATCTACCTAAAGTAAAAAGCGTTGAGTGAGGCATGCTCACTCAATGCTCTCAATGCTTAAGATGCTGAAGAAGCAGAAAATCAGTTAAGGAAGAAAGCGTTGAGTGAGGCATGCTCACTCAACGCTCTCAACGCCCAAATTATAGAATGTATGGCTAAGGCAAAAGGTATTGAGTGAGGTGTGCTTTGTAACATCTCCCCTGTAATGACCGTATAATATGGGTCCGGCCGCGGCCCCACAACATACGAACGCCACAGCTTTAGTATTATAAGATGATATATCTACCCAAACTCAAAACACTAGCGCAACACAGCGGAAATAAAGCACGACTAGAAGTTATCCACTAACCATAAGAGTTACAACAATAGTCTTAAGGCCTACAACAAAAGTCCAAATTCAAGAAAATAACAGTCATGAATGTGCATAACACTCCTAGTCTACCTCGGCCTGCAAGCCGGACAAAAGAGTCTCAAATATACATCATCATAAATGTAGCGCTACAAAAGAGGAAACACTTCATGGGGCTTAGGCCTTTCTGGCCGGCGCGCTAGCTCCTGCATGCGATCCTTGCCCTGTAAAAGTTATTAGTAACGTGGGTCAGCAAAGGCTGACCTCAAACTGTGTAACAACACATCTCCTCCCGGCCGTCCCTAACGGACCCCGGGGAACCCTCCAACCTGCAAGTCAGCACTTCATATGCAATATAAATATCTATAAACTGAAAAGCATTAAAACAGGCTTGGATGTCTTAATCATCAAACATGTTCTCTATTGGTTGAGCATATAATAAGAGGGCCTACTATGCAACATGAATGCAACACCCGGGCTTCACCCAAGGCACCCTACTGCGTATGCATCTAGCACAACATCACATCATTTGGGTACTCACATTTCCCCATTGGCATAAAGCCGCAAACAATGAGGGAGACACAACTCCCTCAAACGGCGCACAAGCCGCCACATGGAATTCTTGCCAAGGCCCCACCCGCTCGTGGGCTTAGCCCCGGGCTTGCTTGCAAGCTCTGACGTCTCATGTCTGGATTCCAACAAACACAGACTAACCGATTCTAAGAAGCCTTGCTGGACCCCACCCGCTCATGGCCTCATTGCCCGGGCTTGCCCCGAGCTTGGCATTCTCGTCAGTCTCACAGAAGGGGACTAGTCTCGTCGGGACACTCTCCACACATGACGCACATGTCACGGGATAGCCAGCCGACCACGGAGACATAACCATGCCTTGGCACATCACAATCCAAGACTAAAAACACCATAATCCCTCATTTGTACTGCAGCGTTCCCGCGCACCAAGAAAACCATCTCCAACTCGTGCGGAGCTAACCTTGTCCCCCAAGGAAACCATCTCCAACTCATATGGAGCTAACCTTGTCCCTCAAGGAAACCATCTACCGCCACGAGGAGCTAACCTTGCCCGGTTCCGACTACACGTACCTTTTCAAACAAAAAGGGAATTCACCACCACAACACAAACGGCATCTTGCCGCAACGGAATCTCTACGAATCCCTAAGTTTGTATGCAACATCACCGAGTCGGACTAACGGTCGCGACTACGGCTTCACCCACCATGCCTAATCCACTAGCGGAGCGGATCTCTAATGCATAAATATGCCGGGGACGGAATCAATCGACCCGGAGGTTCCTCTTGAACCTTAGCAACCAAAACCCCTATCATTTGGGTGGTTGGTGCCCAAAATCTAGAAGAAAACGATGCTAAAAACAGGCATCCTAAAGACCGAGAGGAGAGATGTCGTTACCTTCCGACTCCTCTTCCTTGCCATGGTAAAATAGCCGGATGAAAACCTTCGCAACGATCTAAGCTCCACAGATCTGGACTCGGTTCGCGATTTGGAGCACCAAAAACCTTCCTACAGCCCAAGACCTTCTTTTCCTTCCTCCTTGCTCTAGCTTCTCTTTAGAACTTTGAAAGAGAAGACTTGGAAAACAATGAGGGTTTCCAACCCTAAAATCGGACTTAACTTCCCAAGAGATGGCCTGAACCGTTAGATCCCAAAACCAGAAAATAATGGTCACGATTCGCCTGGAAAATAGAAAATCTGGGCCGAACACGGCCTGGCACACGCCCGTGTCCAGGGCCGTGTGCCTCATTCGCCATCTCAAATCGACGCGCCTGGAACCGCACACGGGCATCCGACACGCCCGTGTTCAATCCGACACACCCATGTCCCCAGTTACACGGCCGTGTGGCCGGCCGTGTGCCTCCAACGACACGGCCCCGAAACCAGCCCGAGAGGTGACACGGCCTGGGACACGCCCGTGTCCCAAGCCGTGTGCCAAGTCTCGACACTCGTCGACAGGCTTTGTGTCGACACCGCAGAAAAACGTCGAGCGAAGATCGTCGACCAAGCGGGACACGCCCTGTGACACGCCCGTGTCATAGGCCGTGTGCCCCAGTCTCGACACGCTGTCGAGCGAAAGTGTCGGCACTTGGGCCGAGTGTCGACACGGCCTCGACACGCCCTGCGACACGCCCGTGTCGCAGGCCGTGTGCCCCACTCTCGACACTTTGTCGAGCGAAAGTGTCGACACTTGGGCCGAGTGTCGACACGGCCTCGACACGCCCTGTGACACGCCCGTGTCGCAGGCCGTGTGCCTCCTGCCAGAAACCCAAAATTTTCCAGAACTGCACACTGACTCTCTTGCAAAACTGGGGTGTTACAACTCTCCCCCACTTAACAGAATTTCGTCCCGAAATTTCAAAACAAAAGAGGTACAAAACTTAAATTGTACCTGACAAAAAGAGTTCTGGATAGTCTTCTAGCATGGCCTGTTCTCGCTCCCAAGAGAACTCCTCACGACCGCAGTTGTCCCATCGAACTTTCACGAGTCTAACTTCTTTATTTCGCAACTGTCGAGTCTCTGAATCCTCTATAGCAATTGGGAGGACTCGCGTTCTCAAGTCTTCCTCAATCGGCACCGATGCCGGCTCAATCACTACGCTAGCCTCCACCAAGGCCTTCCTCAAAACGGAGATGTGGAAGACGTCATGTAATCCACTCAATTCTGCGGACAACGCCAACCTATAGGCTGCTTCTCCTACCCGCTCAACAATTTCAAAAGGCCCCAAAAACCTTGGACTCAACTTCTTGAGTCGGCGAATCCGTGAGACGCCTTTGAACGGCTTGACCTTCAGATAAACCCCATCACCAACTACAAATTCCAACTTCCGGTGACGAGCATTTAAATATTTTTCTCGCCTGTCTTGCGCCAACTTCATACGCTCTTGGATGGTCCGTACCAACTCACCAGCGTCAACTACCACATCCTTTCGCAAAAGTTTGGTGTCTCCCGCCTCTGCCCAAGACATTGGCGTTCGACACCGCCTCCCATACAAAGCTTCGTATGGCGCCATTTTTATGCTTTCTTGAAAACTATTGTTGTACGCGAATTCTACCATGAAGAGGTGATCCTCCCACCTCTTGCCAAAATCAAGAACGCACATCCTCAACATATCCTCCATAGTAGGGTTCGTTCTTTCAGTTTGCCCATCAGTTTGAGGATGGAACGCTGTACTGAACTTTAGCTTCGTGCCCAAGCTCTTCTGAACCAATCTCCAGTCCTTGGACGTAAACCGTCCATCGCGATCACTGACTATGCTTTTAGGAATTCCGTGCAGTCGCACAATGTTGCGAACATACAACTCCGCCAGCTTCTCTACGCTGTCCTCTTTCCGATTTGGGATGAAGTGAGCCACCTTGGTTAGGCGATCCACGATCACCCAAATAGCATCATTACCATGCTGCGATCTAGGCAAACCATGCACAAAGTCCATGGAGATGTCCTCAAATTTCCACTCAGGAATTGGAAGGGGCTTCAGGAACCCGCCCGGTTTCTGACATTCGGCCTTCACCAAGGCACATGTTTGGCAACGATTCACATACAAAGCTACATCTCGCTTCAACCCCGGCCACCAAAAGGATTTCTTCATATCCAAGTACATCTTTGTACTTCCTGGGTGAATGGAGTACTTTGAGAAGTGAGCCTCAAACATCAACTCCTCACGGAGATTGCCAAACTGCGGTACACAAACCCTTCCATCCTTTCTCAAGATTCCACCAATCATCTCCCAGGCGCTGCTCTCGCCCTTTTGAGCCTCCAACACAAAAGGTTGAAACTCCACATCCAATCGAGTCGCTTCCCGAATACGATCGGACAAGTCATTTTGCACTTTAATCCAGTTCAACCGAGCCACGCTAGACTCGCCTCTCGCAACACATTCCAATCCAAGGGACTCCCATTCCCGTACCAACCTCTCATCATGAGCTTCGATCCAATTTCCATGCCCCGAGTACTTCCTACTCAAAGCATCCGCCACCACATTAGCTTTACCCGACGTATACTGAATCGCCACTTCATAGTCTCCAAGAAACTCAACCCATCTCCGTTGCCGCATGTTCAAGTCCTTTTGGTCCAGAAGGTACTTCAGACTTTTGTGATCCGTGAAGATCTCCACCCTTGCGCCATACACATAGTGTCGCCATATTTTCAACGCGAAGATTACCGCCGCCAACTCCAAGTCATGGACGGGGTAATTCCTCTCATGAGGTTTCAGCTGTCTAGACCCAAAAGCTATCACCTTGCCATGTTGTACCAAAACGCAACCCAAACCGCATCCCGATGCGTCACTGAAAATCTGAAATCCATCGGTCCCTTGCGGTAAACTCAGGATTGGAGCCATCATAAGCCTCTCCTTCAGTGCCTCAAATGCTTGACTGCACTCTTTGGTCCATCCAAACTTATGGTCTTTACGAGTGAGAGAGGTGAGGGGTAGAGCTATCTTCGAGAAATTCTCCACGAATCTCCTATAATACCCGGCTAGTCCAAGAAAACTTCTGACTTCCGCCACGGTCCTTAACACCGGCCAATCTCTGATGGCTTCCACTTTCACTGGATCCACTGCCACCCCATCACCACTAATCACGTGGCCCAAAAACGCCAACTTGGCTAACCAGAACTCGCACTTTGAGAACTTTGCAAACAATTGGTTCTCCCTCAACACTTGCATGACCACTCTCAAGTGGGTCTCATGCTCCACTACAGACTTGGAGTACACCAAGATGTCATCAATGAAGACAACCACAAACGAATCCAAGTAATCCCGAAATACTCGATTCATCAGATCCATGAACACCGATGGTGTGTTCGTCAACCCGAACGGCATCATCGTAAACTCAAAGTGTCCATACCTTGTACCAAAGGCAGTTTTGGGTATGTCCTCATCTCGAATTCGCAGTTGATAGTAGCCTGACTTCAAGTCCAGTTTCGAATATACCACTGACCCCACCAATTGGTCGAACAAGTCGTCCATCCGAGGGATCGGATACTTATTCTTGACGGTCAGTTTATTCAGCTCTCGGTAGTCTATGCATAGGCGCATGCTACCGTCTTTCTTCTTTACAAACAACACGGGTGCGCTCCACGGTGAAGAACTGGGTCTAATATACCCTTGCTCCAACAGTTTCTGTAAGTGTACCTTAAGTTCCGCCAACTCCTTTGGTGCCATCCTAAATGGAGGACGCGACACCGGTCTAGCCTCCGGCACTAACTCGATCGAGAAGTCGATCTCCCGCCGAGGAGGCGCTCCAGGAAGTTCATCCGGAAACACATCCTTGAACTCTGCCACCACAGGCACTTCCTCAAAAGGTAGCTGGGAGAGACGAACCTCCAACAACGCTACCAGCGCCACACTTCCCTGGTTAACCGCCCGCATCATTTGCATGGCCGTAATTAGGGAATGGGCTACTCCACAAAGGCCCCCAAATTTGACTTCCGCTTGCCCCTTACTCTTTAGGGTCACTACCTTGGATATACAATCAATGCTGGCGCGCTGCTCTGCAAGCCAGTCCATGCCCAAAATGACATCGAACTCTACTAACGGCAACACTGCTGCTTCCAAAACGAAGTCAACCCCGTCTAGCTCCCAACAGATGCGCCCTTTAGCCTCGGTGGTCATAGATGACCCATTGGGCATGCGCACTTTCAGTTCTGCGTCCGCCGAAAAAGACTCAACTCCTACCCTTCGGATGAAACTCTCCGCAAGAAAAGAGTGCGAAGCTCCCGTATCGAACAATACCCTAGCGGGGCATCCAGAAACTAACACGAAGCCTACAACAAGACATCTCACAAAAGGGGTCTAAAAATTATGGAGCACAAATGCAAACTTAAATTTTCTTCATACCTGTCACCACATCGGTTTGACGGATCGCTTCTTGCTGTCCAAGGTTGTAAGCCCTTGGTTGCACCGGTTGGAACCGAGAAGCGCTCGACTCTGCCATCTTTCCTTTCTCTGCAGCACTGGGGCCCGAGCGCACAGACTGCTCCTGCTTTGTATCTTGCCCCACTCCCCCTTGCTGACAAGCACGGGCTATGTGCCCAACCTTCCCACAGTTGTAACACGTCGGCGGTCCCCTAGAGTGAGAACCCCCAGGCGTCCAATTGCTCCTCTCACCCGATCTGGAAGTGTGAGGCTTCCTCCTCCACCTACTCCCATCAGACTTTACATGAGATTGGGAGGGCTTCCCTTCCCCATGCTTGGGAGTAAAACCCTTTCGACGCTGGGTTCACTCCAGATCATTCTCCAAACTCCTGGCGGCTTCAACTAGTTCATTAAATCCCTCCCTCTTCATGGAGATGAGGGGTTGTCTCAGATTCTCCCTCAACCCTTGGTAGAAGAGGTTATCCCTCTCTACATCATCCGCCATTGTCGTTCCCGCATAACGACCCAAACGGGTGAACTCTTGCACGTATTCGTCCACCGTCTTATCTCGCTGCATTAGATGTAGAAACTGCCTCTGCAGGGCCAACCGAGTAGAAACTGGAATATATCTCTTTAGAAAAACGTCCCCAAATTCCTCCACCGACGGGGTGCGTCCAGGGAACTGGCGGCCACTAAGGCTCACCCACCACAACTTGGCGTCTCCTTCCAACATGAACGCCGCATACTCAGATTTCTTTTCCTCTGGAGTCTCCGCCGACCTCAAAAGTTCTTTAATACGAACCCACCAATCCTCCGCATCCGTTGGCGTTCCAACACCCTTGAAAGACGGGGGATGGAAACTCAGGAAATACTTCATGTGTCGGTCTCCATGTCCTACCACCACCCTTTCTGCCAACGGCTCCACTCGCCTGGCTTCTCCGCCTGGCACAGCCGTCGCCGTGTCCGGTGTAGCAGGGGTTGCTACCTGGGCTGCAGCCGCCGCTTGGGCTGCCACCATCGCTTCTGCAAGCATACGGCAGAAGTCGGCCGGATTTACACCCGTGCCCAAAAGGCCTGGAGCAGTAGCACTGCTCGCCGAGAGATCATCCCTTGCTCTTGAAGTGCCCGCCTCGTTGCTTGCACTCTTTAGGAAAACAAGAAATAAGGGATTACTCTCCAATCTCAAGACTAAAACATAAGGACACTCACGGTCCCGCGTTACTCTTGTGTGGATTACTTCTCTACGCACTGACCTTGAATCTAACCTCCCTCTGATACCAAATTGTAACACCTCCCCTGTAATGACCGTATAATATGGGTCCGGCCGGGGCCCCACAACATACGAACGCCACAGCTTTAGTATTATAAGATGATATAGCTACCCAAACTCAAAACACTAGCACAACACAGCGGAAACAAAGCACGACTAGAAGTTATCCACTAACCATAAGAGTTACAACAATAGTCTTAAGGCCTACAACAAAAGTCCAAATTCAAGAAAATAACAATCATGAATGTGCATAACACTCCTAGTCTACCTCAGCCTGCAAGCCGGACAAAAGAGTCTCAAACATACAACATCATAAATGTAGCGCTACAAAAGAGGAAACACTTCATGGGGCTTAGGCCTTTCTGGCCGGCGCGCTAGCTCCTGCATGCGATCCTTGCCCTGTAAAAGTTATTAGTAACGTGGGTCAGCAAAGGCTGACCTCAAACTGTGTAACAACACATCTCCTCCCGGCCGTCCCTAACGGACCCCGGGGAACCCTCCAACCTGCAAGTCAGCACTTCATATGCAATATAAATATCTATAAACTGAAAAGCATTAAAACAGGCTTGGATGTCTTAATCATCAAACATGTTCTCTATTGGTTGAGCATATAATAAGAGGGCCTACTATACAACATGAATGCAACACCCGGGCTTCACCCAAGGTACCCTACTGCGTATGCATCTAGCACAACATCACATCATTTGGGTACTCACATTTCCCCATTGGCATAAAGCCTCAAACAATGAGGGAGACACAACTCCCTCAAACGGCGCACAAGCCGCCACATGGAATTCTTGCCAAGGCCCCACCCGCTCGTGGGCTTAGGCCCGGGCTTGCTTGCAAGCTCTGACGTCTCATGTCAGGATTCCAACAAACACAGACTGACTGATTCTAAGAAGCCTTGCTGGACCCCACCCGCTCATGGCCTCATTGCCCGGGCTTGCCCCGAGCTTGGCATTCTCGTCAGTCTCACAGAAGGGGACTAGTCTCGCCGGGACACTCTCCACATATGACGCACATGTCACGGGATAGCCAGCCGACCACGGAGACATAACCACGCCTTGGCACATCACAATCCAAGACTAAAAACACCATAATCCCTCATTTGTACTGCAGCGTTCCCGCGCACCAAGGAAACCATCTCCAACTCGTGCGGAGCTAACCTTGTCCACCAAGGAAACCATCTCCAACTCATACGGAGCTAACCTTGTCCCTCAAGGAAACCATCTACCGCCACGAGGAGCTAACCTTGCCCGGTTCCGACTACACGTACCTTTTCAAACAAAAAGGGAATTCACCACCACAACACAAACGGCATCTTGCCGCAACGGAATCTCTACGAATCCCTAAGTTCGTATGCAACATCACCGAGTCGGACTAACGGTCGCGACTACGGCTTCACCTACCATGCCTAATCCACTAGCGGAGCGAACCTCTCATTTAGGTGGTTGGTGCCCAAAATCTAGAAGAAAACGATGCTAAAAACATGCATCCTAAAGACCGATAGGAGAGATGTCGTTACCTTCCGACTCCTCTTCATTGCCATGGTAAAATAGTCGGATGAAAACTTTCGCAACGATCTAAGCTCCACGGATCTGGACTCGGTTCGCGATTTGGAGCACCGAAACCCTTCCTACAGCCCAAGACCTTCTTCTCCTTCCTCCTTGCTCTAGCTTCTCTTTAGAACTTTGAAAGAGAAGACTTGGAAAATAATGAGGGTTTCCAACCCTAAAATCAAACTTAACTTCCCAAGAGATGGCCTGAACCGTTAGATCCCAAAACCAGAAAAGAATGGTCACGATTCGCCTGGAAAATAGAAAATCTGGGCCGAACACGGCCTGGCACACGCCCGTGTCCAGGGCCGTGTGCCTCATTCGCCGTCTCAAATCGACGCGCCTGGAACCGCATACGGGCATCCGACATGCCCGTGTTCACTCCGACACGCCCGTGTCCCCAGTGACACGGCCGTGTGGACAGCCGTGTGCCTCCAACGACACGGCCCCGAAACCAGCCCGAGAGGTGACACGGCCTGGGACACGCCCGTGTCCCAAGCCATGTGCCAAGTCTCGACACTCGTCGACAGGCTTTGTGTCGACACCGCGGAAAAATGTCGAGCAAAGATTATCGACCAAGCAGGACACGCCCTGTGACACGCCCGTGTCACAGGCCGTGTGCCCCAGTCTCGACACGCTGTCGAGCGAAAGTGTCGGCACTTGGGTCGAGTGTCGACACGGCCTCGACACGCCCTGCGACACGCCCGTGTCGCAGGCCGTGTGCCCCACTCTCGACACTTTGTCGAGCGAAAGTGTCGACACTTGGGCCGAGTGTCGACACGGCCTCGACACGCCCTGTGACACGCCCGTGTCGCAGGCCGTGTGCCTCCTGCCAGAAACCCAAAATTTTCCAGAACTGCACACTGACTCTCTTGCAAAACTGGGGTGTTACATGCTTACTCAACGCTCTCAAAACCAAGCATGCAAAAAAGGCTACAGAAATGGTTAAGGTAAAAAGCGTTGAGTGAGGCTTACTCACGCAACAATGTCAACACCTAGATAGACAGAATTCTGTCTAAGAACTTTGGCGTTGAGTGAAGCTCATTAACTCAATGCCTATTATACTGATGCTTGATTTTTGACTAAGTCCATAGGTGCGGATGTCAGTAAGTCAACAAGTAAACATTATTCAAATTGTTAGCGACAAAGTTACAGTACATAACAAAAGGCACCGCAGACCTACTGTACGGCAGTTAGGCGTTAAATCAAGGATTCAGCTTGCATTAAATATATGGTGCCCACTGCTAAAAGAGTCATTGAGTTGCATTCAATAAAAGGAGATGCCTTTTACGGAAGAGGCAATTGTTGAGATAGTTTGTTCTTATCGCCATTGTTGTTGTGAAGAGAAGAATAGAGAGCAAAAATACTGCAGGTCTAAAGGCTCAACAAGTTAGCTTTTGTTTTCATCATCGACTATAGCAAGATCAGAGCAGATCTCTAAAGAGGAGAAAGAAAGTTAGCTGGTGGCATTTTTTGTCTGCACCAGTAGGATCTTCCCAGTTCCAGCCATACAACTCAGAAGAACATCTATTTAAGGCTATGGAGAAGAAGTGAGGGTTGAACATCTTCAACCCAAGAAATAAAGAAGCAGAACTGGTTTCTGCCAGTTACTTCTAGCACAAGTTAGAAATGTTCTGTATCCTTATTACTATGAAGAAGTTGAGCTGAGGATCTTTTCAGCCCAATTAACAGCAAGTTTTGTTGTAGTCACTTCACAGATCCAGCAGAAAAAATCCCTAGTGTTATGAAGAAGAAGTTAGGAGTGAGTGTATCTCAATTAAAGTAAAGGTAGACTCAGGAAATATATTCCTAGAGTTATACTTGGGCAGAGTCAATCTCAGTCAAGGTAGATTGGCACAGAGAAATTTCCCTTGTGTCCAATCAAGACTCACCAACTCACCTTTCTGTAGGATCCAACTAGATCTGAGTTGTATGGCTCTCTGAGCCTGTGGTAGGGCAATATTTCCTGAGTTGTAGGAGAGTGATGCTCTCTAAGTTGTAGGATCCTACAGGATCTGAGGTGTAGGACTTGGTTTCAAGTTTGAGGTAGGTTGTCAATTAATCAAAGATCTATAGGAGAGGAATACTCTCTGAGTGTAGGACCCTTGGGTCTGAGGTAGGATCCTTAGTGGATCTGAGGTAGGGCTATCCTCCCAGCCTGAGCGTAGGGCACTTGGCCTGAGGTTGGTGATCTACTTATCACTGAGTTGTAGGCCATTGTGGCTGAACTGTAAGTCTTAGAGGAGACTGAGCGATCCTGAGGGATTTGAGGTGTAAGCTCTTCAGAGTAAAGTTTTGGATAAGTACCAAGTCCAACAAGATTGTTGGATAGATGGGAGGGAAAGTGGATGTACCCATATTAGGGGAACCACTATAAATCTTGTGTGTGCGCTTTTATTTGTTGGCTTTATTGCAGGTTGCATGTATTGAAAGCATAATATAATCAACTAATAAAGCATCCAACTAAAGGAAAATAAAAAGATAGTCACTAAGGACTAAAAAACCTATTCCTCCCCCCTCTAGGTGATTTAGCTATCCTTAAACTCAAAGAATTTCATGTATCGCTACCGTTGACGGTAGTGTGGCATTCTACAGAGACTGGTAGGTCTGTGAGCTACCGCGACACGATAGGTAACTACCGCTCGGCGGTAGTGGATGGAAATATTTTCATAACTATTGATTTTTGGCTGTCCGACCTTCTTAGAATTTGATCCTATGGCCCAGAATCCTCCGTCCATGAGCCTTAAGTAGGGCTGAGGGACTATTTCCTCTCATTTTTTTCTCATCTTGGAGTGAGATTTAGGGTTTGAGAGATGGAGAGTTTGGAGGAAGAAGAGACTTTTTACACCATTGACGAAGCTTCAGAGCACCGTTCGTCGATCCGAGGCCGGATTCATTGAGAGGGCTTGAAGGCATGCACTTTCAACCATGAAAATCAATATCTCCATGGTTAGGAAGAGAAGTCATAAGGTAATGACATTTCTCATCTCGGTTTTAACGATACGAGCATTGCATCCGTTTTGTTTATGCTTTTATTCAAGTATTTATGCACTGGATCTCTCAATTGAGAGGGGTTCGGGTCGCGATGGTTCAAGAGGAGCCACTGGGTCGATTGAGTCCGTGCCTGACATATTGTTGCAGAAGAAATCCGCTCCGTTAGTGGATTAGGCATTGTCAGTGAAGCCCTATTTGCGATGAGTGGTCCGATTCGATGATGTTGTAGGACTTGCAATATAGGGATATTGCTAGAAATCCAATTGTGGTGAAGACGTCGTTTGTAATGCCCTCTCTTTCTTGTGAGAACGAATGGTGATTTATGGAGAAAATGACATTGTTGTTGAATGTTATTCAAAGGCATGGCTTTTTTTCTATGGTCAGCTAACTAGCCCGAGACGTTGCAAGTCATGTGTGGAGAGTGTCCCGATAAGATAAGTCCTCTTCTGTGAAAACTGACGAGAATGCCAAGCTTTTGCACAAGCCCGGGTGATGAAGCCCATGAGCGGGTACGGTCAAGCAAAGGTTCTTAGCATTATGTTTATTTGTGTGATGGAACTGACATGAGAGTTAGAGCTTGTTGGATTCCTAGTTTGATTTGGGCTAGGTTCACTAACTAGGATGTTTGACCCACCATATATAGCTAGGGTCTTGTCATTGTATCCTAGAGTTTAGGCTAAGTCCTTAGAATACCACACATGGACCAACCATTAGAAGACAGTAGAAGACTAAGACTTAGAAGAAAATTAAGTTCAGGAAGTGAGTTCGACGTTCGTCGAACTCATCTCGACGAACTCAGAGTTAATTATCTGAGTTGAGCTCGACGATATTCGAGCTCAGGTCGACGAATTCTGGAAGATCAACTTCAACACATTAAGTCCAGAATAATTTCGCTGAACTCAGGTCGACGAACTTGAATCTCAGGTCGACGAACAAGAATTATCTGGTCAACATACATGATTTCTTAGGTGGACGAACTTTGGACTCAGGTCGACGAAATATGTTCTCTGGTCGACGATTCCTGTGCAGTTCCAGACTTGGAAATTTCCCTTATTTTGTCCTTATTCTCTTACAGTAATTCTTGAGTAATTAATGCTTATATTCTCTTAATATAGTCGTTAGTGGCAGCATTGATTACGGTCTTCATCAGGTATATTACTTGTTGTTTTTAATGGTACAGTTAGGGAAATTCATTAATGTAAATATTCTCTCGGGCCGCATTTCATTCTCAAGTCGGTCAACATTTAATGAAAAGGAATTAAAATTAAAAGGAGAATTCGACGAAACATAAACGAAGAGTTTTTCTCCTTCAGTCAACAGAGAAGAACATATAAAGAACAATACAAAACTGATATACATAGAAGACAGGAATTTATTCAAAAAAAAAGAATTCTGCTCTGTCTTCATCAAGTGTTCTTCTTCGAACAAGCTTCCAAGAGACAATCAACTTCAATCTGTCTATAGCTTTCTGGAGAACTTTTCAAGAAGTCCTACTCACCCTGCAAAGCTCTCAATCTTCCTGAACAGTACTTCATCTCAAGGGGAGCATTGAAATCATCAAGGATCCACAAGTCTTCTCAGTTGATTTGAGAAAAGAGAAGACAACATATAGTTTTATTTGTTTCACCCCACTGTATATAGGGTTCTAGCTCCCTTCAAAAGTTGAACACTTGGTTGCAAGTCTCCTGATCAAAAGACTTGATTTGGTTTTTGGGCACCTGATCAAAATCCAAAAGTGTTTCCTAATCTACCTGAGGTCGATCTTGTGGTGACAGGCACTGGAGCAAAAACCTGATTGGTGGCAGGGCACCTGATAAAAAACCTGAGTGGATTCCTAACAGGGAGGTAGAAGAGTGGATGTACCCAAGTTTTAGGGGAACCACTATAAAATTCTTGTGTCATCTGTGACGTTATCTTATTTTTACTGTATGCTGCTTGCTAAATAGTTTAGATTTATTTCTGCACTATTTCATTACACATATAAGTATTACTACTTTAATTCTGCAATAAAAAATCTAATAAGTGTTTAAAATACTCTATTCACCCCCCCCCCATCTAGAGTTAAACAGTCTAACCCCTCAGGTGGTATCTTTCATACAATCCTTCAATTGGTATCAGAGCGTGTGTTTTTCTTTGTATTCACAGATTCACATCTGGACCAATATTTTTGTTAGATTGTTTCTCTCTTCTTTAGTTTTTCTATCATTACAGTAATGGCACAGGATAAATATTATGCTAGCACCAGACCTCCAGTCTGCATCTTGAACAAATTTGCACTCTGGAAGGAAAGAATCAAGCTTTACATGAATTCTATTGATGAGGATACTTTCAATTCTATTTTGACAGGTCCTCCTCAACCAACAGCATCTACATCTACAATAACCTCTAGCACTCATGCAATTCCACCACCTGAGTGGACTGATGCTCAGAAGAAAGCCAAAATAGCTGATGCAAAAGCTATGAATATACTGGCTCAAACTATGTCAGATGACATATTTTAGAAGGTGGCTGAATGCACTTCTGCCAAAGAAATCTGGGACTCTCTAAACCAGATGATGGCAGGTTCAGCAGATGAAAGAAAGGACAGAAGATCCCTCCTAATATCTCAATATGAGAACTTCAAGAAGGAGGAATCTAAAACAGTGGCTGAGATGTATAACAGGCTTTATGTTATCATCAATGAACTAAAGACCCTAGATAAAGATATCTCCTTAACTGAGATTAATGACAAGATCCTAATATGCTTCCCCAGTACTTGGGATTCTAGGATCTGGCCAATCAAAGTTTGAATGAGATATCCACTGAATCTCTCCTAGCAAAGCTCAAATCCTATAAGCAATTAATCAAGACCAGAGAGGCTGCTGAACTGAAAGCCTCAACCTCTTCAAGGAAGGAGCACAACATTGCCTTTAAAGAAATAGAAGAATCAGAAACCCTTCCTGCCAATGAAGAGTTGATGAGTTTGCTGGCCAAAAGGTTCTATAAACTGGCCAAGAAAGATTTCAGGAGAAGACCATCTAAGAGTGATGATAAACCTAAGTCTGATAGAACTCCTACCAAGGAGATTGTCTGCTTTGGATGCAGAAAGCTTGGGCACATTCTTCCTGAATGCCCAGAAGCTCAGAAAAGAGACAGAAGAAAAGAGAAAGAGAACAAAAAGAACTCAAGCAGGCACTCAAGCAAACACTCCTCCAGCAAATATAAAAGAAAGGAAAAAGTCTTAATTGCTGAAACTTGGAGTGAACAGATGAAGAGACATCATCTTCCAGCTCCATTGAAGATGAAGAAGAAGCCAAGGCAAGAGAAGTTTGCCTCATGGCAACCAATGCCTCATGCAGCAGGCCTAATGCAGAAGACCAAGCAGAAACTCATTTTGAGGAATCAATAGAGGAATCAGAGACAGAAGAGGATCAGCTAATCTCATCCATTAATTTCAATTCTATTGATTTTAAAAATGAATTCAAAGCTTTATGTAATGATCTAATAAAATCTGAAAAAGAAATCAAAATGCTAAGAGATAGACAAGCTGAATTTGATAATATATTTGCTGAAAACACTAAGCTCAAGGATGATTTAGTTTTAGAAAATGAACAAAATATTTCTCTGAAAACAGAATTATGTGAGGCCAAGCAACTTGAGGAATCTCTCAATGGGAGAAGCCTTAAGCTGATGGACATCACAAGTACAGTCAATGCCAGACAGAATGGCAAGCTGGGCTTAGGTGCTTCATCAAGCTTACCTCCCATACTTAAGAAAAATATACTTTCAACCCCCATAAAATTCGTTTTAGAAAAGGGAAAATAAGTAATGAACAATAAGCAACCCACAGAAGACTTACTTAACTCTAAAAATCAAAAAAATAGAAACAAGAAAAATCTAAATAAAAACAATGTTCAATAGATTTCGTCGAACTCAGATCGACGAAATGTGGCTAGTTCGTCGAACTCCGATCGACGATCTATGAACGCCAACATTATCCATAATAATTCATCTTACTGCGATCGACGAACCATGTATAGTTCTTCGAGTAAAGATCGATGAACTTAGGGCACAGAAAATGAATATATTCATTCTCTGAGCAGAGATCGACGATCTCATCCAATCTCGTCGAACTTCGATCCACGAACTTATAACAATTCGTCGAACCCAGTCAAACTTAACAAAAATCATAACTCTAACAGAAATTTTAATCAAACTAGAAAACCTGTTAATTCATTTGCTAATTAGGAAATTCCACCTAGGAGATACCATCCCTTAGGATATAAATCTCAACCTGAATTTTCTGTTATATCAAGTTTCTCATATCAGAAAAACAAAGGGCCCAAGGTAATCTGGGTCAAGATCCACTAATTTTTTACTTTGCAGGTAAAGAGATATCCAGCTTTAAATTAACAATGGTATCTGGACAGTGGATGCTCCAAGCATATGACTGGCAGCAAGGAAAACCTAAATTATTATAAGTCCAAGTTGGGACCAAAGGTGATCTTTGGTGACTCAAATTGTGCCCAGCCTGAAGGCTTTGGAGAAGTTAAGATTGGAGCCGTCACTTTCAAAAAGGTTACATATGTAAGTGGACCGAAACATAACCTCATCTCCATAGGTTAACTATATGATGAAGGTTATCAGGTATCTTTTAACTCAAGCTCTTGTATTATTTCTACTAAAGAAAACCAAATTATTTTAATTGGAAATAGACAAGACAACATATATGTGGTTAATTTTCAATCTGCAACATCAAATATTTGTTTGTTTAATCTTGTTAGCAATCAAAATGATTTATGGCATAAAAGATTAGGACATGTTAATATGAAAAACATTGCTAGGTTATCTAAAGACAACCTTGTTAGAGGATTGCCCTCTGGTCCCTACAGGAAGGAAGGACTCTACAGGGCTTGTCAATTAGGAAAGCAAACTAAATCTAGCTTGAAATCAAATAATAAGAGTGATTCACCTAGTATCTTGTACTTGCTACACATGGACCTTTTTGGCCCTATTGTTGTACATATCCTAGGAGGGAAATCTTATACTCTAGTTATTATAGATGACTTCTAAAGATTCACTTGGGTGTTCTTTCTAAGATCTAAGTCAGATACATTCAAGGTTCTTACAGATTTTCTCAAGACCATACAGATTGAGTACTCTACTCAAGTTGCATTGATCAGAAGTGATCATGGTACTGAGTTTGAGTCTCTTCTTATGCTTGAGTTTTGTGAGAAGGAAGCTATTAGGCATTGCTTCTCAGCTCCTAGAACTCAACAAAATACGGTAGCTGAAAGGAAAAATAGAACCTTAATTTAAGCTGCAGGCGCATTACTTGCAGATGCTTACATGCCCCTATCCTTTGGGCAGGGCTGTGAGCATAACAAATTATGTGCTGAACAGAAGTTTAATACACAAACTTAGGAATAAGACTCCCTATGAATTGCTTAAAGGGAAGTAACCTAAAATCACCTATTTTAAAATATTTGGTTGCATATGCTATATTCATAACAATAACAAGAAATATATTAGAAAGTTTGAAGCTAAGGTTGCAGAGGGAATTTTCTAGGATATTCCCAAGTTAGCAAAGCTTATAGGGTGTTTAACAAATCTACTTTAAAAATTGAGGAATCTGTTCATGTAACTTTTGATAAAGCTAACATATCTTATAAGGAGAAAAAAATTTCTACCAACAGCACATTACAGGTAATTCACTTGTGTGAGAGATTGGATGATCTAAGCCTCACCCAAGAGGTTCCAATACATCCTTCTCCACAAGTTGTAGAAGAAAGTGAAGAAGAAACTATAGAGGTGACTGAACCCTATCCAACAGCTAATGAAATTCCACAAGGGAAATTTATTCCCAAGCTGTTGCCCAACCAGCTCCTTCCATTGATTTTGTCACACTTAGAGATCATCCTAGATCTCAAGTGATTGGAGACATTTCAGCTGGTGTGTAAACAAGGCATCAACTCAACCCTGACTTGATGTTTGCTTGTTTCCTCTCTCAACTTGAGCCTCAATCCATTAAAGATGCAGAGCAAGATCCCCACTGGATAATTGCAATGCAAGAGGAGCTCAATCAATTTGAGAGATGTAGAGTTTGGGAATTGGTTCCTAGACCCAAAGACTACACAGTCATTGGAACCAAATGGGTGTTCAGAAATCAGTTGGATGCAGAAGGCAACATTATGAGGAATAAGGCAAGGCTAGTGGCTCAAGGCTATAGGAAAGTGGAAGGCATTGAATATGATCAAACATTTGCTCCTGTTGTAAGGCTTGAGGCTATAAGAATCTTTCTTGCATATGCTGCATTCAAAAAGTTCAAAGTCTATCAAATGGATGTTAAAATTTTTTTTCTAAATGGAGATCTCGAAGAAGAAGTATATATGGATCAACCACCATGTTTTATCTCTCCAACCTATCCCTCTTATGTCTTTAGATTGCATAAAGCTCTCTATGGTTTAAAGCAAGCTCGAAGAGCTTGGTATGAGACCTTAGCTAGCTTCTTGTTAGAGCATAAATTTTCTAGAGGCATTGTAGATATGACTCTTTTTATGAAGCATCATAAAGATAAAATCTTATTTGTACAAATTTATGTAGATGATATTATCTTTGGCTCAACTGATCCCAAACTATGCAAATGGTTCTCTAACCTTATGCATTCAAAGTTTGAGATGAGTAGCATGGGTGAACTTTCATATTTCCTTGGTCTCCAAGTGAAGCAATCATCTGATGGTATCTTCATCTCCCAATCTAAATATACTAAAGAGTTTATTAAAAGATTTGGGATGTGTGATGCCTCAGCTATGAAGACACCCATGGCTGCAAATGCTGTGATAGATTCTGATGAGCATGGAAAATCTGTTGATCAGAAATTATAGAGGGCCATTGTTGGGTCCCTATTATATCTCACAGTAAGTAGACCAGATATCATGTTTGCTATATGCATTTGTGCTAGGTTCCAAGTGAACCCTAAAGAATCTCACTATATTTTGCTAAAAAGTATTTTGAGATATATAAAGGGTTGTCCAAATCTAGGACTTCTATATCCATCAGAGTCAGAATTTGACTTCACTCGATTTTCAGATGCAGACTATGCTGGATATAGAGTGGATAGAAAAAGCACAACAGGAACATGCCAGTTCCTTGGTGATAGGCTAGTGTCCTGGTTCTGTAAAAAGCAAACCTCTATGTCCACATCAACTGCAAAAGCAGAATACAGAGCTGCTGGCAGTTGCTGCTCACAAGTTTTGTGGATACAAAACCAACTACTGTATTATGGATACAACTTAAATAATTCAACTATATATTGTGATAATACCAGTGCTATATCCATAGCACAAAATCCAGTGCATTATAGTATGACCAAGCATATTGAAGTAAGACATCATTTCATAAGGGATTGTGTAAACAAAAAGAAAATTAATCTTGTCTTTATTTCCACTGATTTAAAAAAGGGCAGACATCTTCACCAAGCCATTAGATGAGAAGAAAAATCCATTTTTATTAAATCAGTTAGAAATAATCAATGGAGATGAGTTAATTTAAATTTTGTCTGTGGTCGATGATTTGTGGACAGTTCGTCGAACGAAGATCGACGATCTATGAACTCCTCGTGAAGAGTTTGTCGAACGGAGTTCGACGATCACTTCTTAGAGAAACAGTTTTCGTCAAAAGGAGATCGACGATCCCTGCTTCAGTAAATTTATCGTCAAACTGAGATCGACGATTTATTCATCTTCTTCAGACGGAGATCGACGAACTAATTTTCTATTAAAATACTTCGTCGAACTTAGATCGAAGATATTTTCTTTTTTCATCAAATGGAGTCTGCCGGTTCATATTCTGAAAACCTTATATCTAGGTTTTCTTCGAGCTCCATCCAGCGCTTTAAGTTCCTCTGCACTTGATCTTTTTTTCTCTCTTGGAAGCGAACTCATGGCAATTCCGGCGAGCGCTCTTTCCTCAATGAAATTTGACATGGGTTTTGATATAGACTTCGAATCTTTTCAACACTCTGACCCAATCTTCATTGAAATTCTGGAACTATTTGTAGCGTAGAATCTGCAGAATTTCATGACCCGCCGCAATGCGGAATGAAGTGCGACACCTTTGTTAGACGATCTACGACCACCCAAATGACGTCGTTCCCTTTTTGCGACCTTGGCAGCCCGTGCACAAAGTCCATAATAATGTCGTCAAACTTCCACTTCGAAATAGGAAAGGACTTCAAGAATTCTCCCGGCTTTTGGCACTCCGCTTTCACCAAGGCGCATGCTTGACATTTTGCCACGTACAGTGCCACATCCTTCTTAAGTCCTTGCCGCCAGAACAATTTCTTCACATCGTGGTACATCTTCGTGCTCCCCGGGTGAATCGAGTACTTGGTATGATGCGCCTCGTACAACAATTCCACCCACAAATTTCCCACGTTCGGGATGCACAGACGACCGTCCTTCCAAAGCAATCCAACCTCAACAACCAATTGAGAATTTGAACCATCCAAAGCCTCTATCATGAGTTTCTTCATGCGGACATCCATATCTAAAGCCTGCAGAATCCGATCAGCCAGGTCACACTGAACTTCAGTCCAGTTCAATATCGCTTCATAACTTGTCTGCTTGTCTATGCAAGAGATCTCCAACGCCTCCAACTCCTGAATTAGGTGCTCGTCATGAATCGACAACCAGTTGGCCCGCGCAGGGGCCCTGTGACTCAATGCTTCCGCAACCGTATTACCTTTACCAGGCACGTAGTGGATCTAACTGTGTAGTCCCCCAGGAACGCCATCCATCTACGCTGCCGTATGTTTAGATCTTTCTGATCCAACAAATACTTCAGGCTCTTGTGATCGGTGTAGATATCAATCTTCACATCGTACAAGTAATGCCTCCACAGTTTCAAGGCAAAAATCACGGCCGCTAACTCCAAGTCATGGACCGGATAATTCCTCTCGTGCACTTTCAGCTGTCTCGAGCCATATGCTATCAAACTTCCGTGCTGTAGTAGAAAACATCCTAATAAACTGCCCGAAGCATCGCTATAGATCTCAAAATCTTCGGTCCCACTCGGCAAACTCAGCACAGACGCCATGGTCAACCGACTCTTCAGCTCTTTAAAAGCTCTTGCGCACTCCGGCGTCCATACGAACTTCTGCTCTTTCCTCGTCAAAGTCGTGAGTGGTAACGCTATCCGCGAGAAGTTCTCCACGAAGCGCCTGTAATAGCCGACATGCCCCAGAATACTCCGGACTTCCGCTAACGAAGACAGCACAGACCACTCTCGTATCGCAATAATCTTTGCTGGATCCACCGCAATGCCTTCTCCACTCACTATATGACCAAGGAACGCCGCTGAGGACAAGCAAAACTCACATTTGGAGAACTTGGTGTACAGTTGATTCCTCCTCAGTGTCTCTAACACCAAATGTAGATGCTTGAAGTGATCCTTCTCACTCTGTGAGTACATCAATATGTCGTCGATGAAGATGAAAGAATTAGTTCCTAAACACCTAGAGGGAGGGGGGTGAATAGGTGTAATTCCTTTTTCTTCTAAGGCAGAATATCTATTCAGTTAATTAATCAGAAATAGCTAAATCTACAACTAACACAGCACAGAATTCACAGAATCACACAATCACAGATTGCACATATTTTTTATAGTGGTTCCCCAAGGTCTGGGTACATCCACTTTCCCCCTTCGCCTATCTAGCAGTGTGCTAGATTCGGCCTAACTTATTTCCTTCACCTCAGATCCTCAGATCTTACAACAGCTCAGAACCTAAACAAGGCTCCTACAACTCAGAGTGAGTCCACACTGCTATAGCTCAAGCAATCTTCCCTACCTCGGCCTTCAACAAGGGCTACAACTCAGAGATAACAATCTCCTACAACTCAAGCTCACAGCCCTACCTCAGCCTTCAATAAGGCCTACCACTCAGAGATCTAAATCTCCTACAACTCAGCCTTTATAAATCAGACTTACAGCTCAGATCTTAAAAAGATCCTACAGAAAATAGATTTAACAATGTATTTTACCACCACCCTGGTAGAGAGAGAAAGGATGGATGACTTATTGATCAGTTCTTGGAAGAATCTGATGGCAAAGAACAACCACTCTTAGCTTTCTTCAAAACTTCTTGAATCTGAACTCAGTAGGGTTGAACTCCCTTGAAGTTGATCTTCAATCAGCTTCTTTCTTGAAATTCAGATCTCAATCTGAATCCTTCTTGGCAGACTGGTTCAAAATCTACACTTGAGGAACTTGTTGATGTAAGTCCATTTCTTCACTTCAATAGATGGAGCTCTCTCTCTCCAACTTCTTTTTATTATTCTGTGTCAGTGTTTAACTTCTATCAGTATGTATGTCTTCCATTGTCAATCACTATCCCGTTGAAGGAGAATGCCTATTTATAGACTTTCTCCATGGTAACCGGCTGATCCAGTTTCTAACAAACCTCTGATAGCTCTGACAGTTGCAGTAGACCGGTTGGTAATGGCATCTGTCGAGATTTAACTTCATCATGTGTCGACACAAGTAGCCTAAGTATCGACACAGGCCTTGGTGGTGTCGACACAGCTCCTTTGGTGTTGACACTGATTCTCGACACAGCTTCTGTAGATTGTGTCGACACTAGTTCTGTGGTGTCGACACAGTCACTTCTTTTCTTCACACAAATTGATTAAGGTGAGGCTTCTTCAAATCTGGTACACATTTTCCAATGTACCCAACAATCTCCCCCTATTTGGAGAAGTCATAACCCTTAGTCTATGATATACACCATTCATAACAAAACACATATTATGATGTACAAAACATTATATGACAGGGTAACTTATAAACAAAACATATATAAGATATCATCACAGAATAATAATGCTAACACAATGAGCATTAAACATTGTTTTGTTTCAACTTTCAAAAGTTTCTTTAATAATATTTTACATAGATTTTTAACACTAAAGTTTACGATGTTATAAAATCTAGTGAATGTAATCTAAGGCTGCTCTGGCTCCTTGATGACTATTCCTTTGCCTGATTGGATCTTGGCTTGAACTGGAGCATCAGTATCTTCAGCTAGCTTCTTGCCCTTCAGATCCTTCTTATTTTGTTCTTCAGCTCTTATTCTTTGCCTTTCAAAATAGTGAAAAGGCTTAGGGAAATATTTGCTAGGCTTCTGAGCATTAGGAGGTAGCTTCCCAGCTTTTACCTTTCTTCTATACTGTACAATGGCTTCCTGTCTAGCTTCATGCTTTTGTCATTCTTGCTCAGTGTACCATTTGCCCCTATCATGGGACTTGTCTTTCACAGCTTTCCAGGTAGTCAATATGATATTCCTGGAAGTTGGACTCCACTGCTCAAAATCAGGCTTTAACTCAGCCTGTTCTCTTAATCTCTTCTTTGACAGTTGAGCTTCTTGCTCCTTATTCACATCTGCCTCTGACAGGTCAACTTTCTCAATGATAACATTTTTATTACCCTCTGGAGGGCTGTACATTGACTGTACTTCTTGGTGAATCATTTCAAAATCTGCTGGAGGATAAATGACCTGAGCAACTTCAGGTTGATCACCTCCAAAATAAGCAGGGTGTATACCTGACTCAGCTACATTATCATCATCACAGAGGGGTGGATATCCAAGTGTGGCTCTGATTCTATTAGATATCCATTTAGCATGATCTGAGCCAGCTTTGACTAACACTCTCTCCCCCTTTATGACTTCTCTAGCAATATGACCCTGAGGTCATCTTTCTGAAATATGATTTATTCATCAAGATAATTTACACCATCTTTATAGAATGACCTTAACTTCAGTAGTTGTGCAGAAATAATCTTTTGAGATTGCCCAATAGCTGCTTGTACAGTAGCTAGGCCTTCCTGTAATTGCTTATCAAAATTTGCCTTAGCCTTAGCCCTTGCTTCAGTCTAGGTAGTAGTAATATTCTTGAACTCTGTAACAATCACATTTTGTGATTCAGTCAGATTATCATTCATTCTAAGTTGATTCTCTAGGACATAGCCTTACTTAAGAGCTATATCATCAACTTGAGTCTTGATTTTTTCTTGATGTGTTGCTAGGAAAACCACAGCATTGCCACCTTTGTGAAAACAATCTGTCATTTCCTTCTTGTTTTGATTAACTTCAAATCTTATTGATTTTATATCCTGAGCCAAGGAGAATTGCAGATCTTTATGGGTCTCATCCATATATTTCTCCATGACAATCCTTTGTTCATCTAATTTTACTTGCAAGGATATCAACAAAGAACTATAATCAGTTACTAGGGCGGGTTGTGGAGCAGTTTGTAAAGCCCTTTTATAGTTTTGGCTTCTCCCTTTGAAAACCATCAGCTTCCTCTTTTTGGCTTGAATTTCTGCTTCATCTTCTGAAGCTGAGGTACTGGCAATATTAAATCTTTCCTTAGGACTAGGAGTCAATTCATGTGCAGTCCTAGGTAGCTCCCCCTGAGTCCCTTGCTCCTCACCCACAGTACTTACTTGCTCCTCCTCAATGTTAACTTGCTCCCCCTCAAAGTCTGCTTTCTCCCCCTCAAATTCAGGTTGCTCCCCCTCAGTTCTTGCTTGTATTATATCTGGAAACAACTCCTCTAGGGTAAACTCTTGTTGAGTAGTGACTTGAGGCACCACCAACTCAGGAGCATCTGCAGCAGTAGATGTATCCTCCATGATAACATCTTGTGCTTGACTGTGTAGTTGTGTGTTCTGGTCAACATCAATCAAGGACTCAGTTAGTATTTCATCCTTATTAATGAAAAATGATTGATTAATTTCTTGGATTACTTCAAGTATAGTCTGTGTAGCCATTTTACTTTCCAAGTGGGTTTGTTCTTCCTCAAGATGAGGCTCCCCCTGCACCTGAGCACCATCTGCAATTTCTTGTGCAGGAGATTTTTCAGGAATCTCTTGCCTTTCTTCATCAGGCATGTCCTTTGTTAGGACTTTATCCCATCTGGAGATAATCCTTATATCCATCCTTCTCATATGGTTGATCTTTGAACCAGCAGTTTGTTCCATTACTTCAGGAATCGTTCTAGCCAAGTACAGACTCATAATTCTTCCCATATTTGGCTTCTTAATACTTTCCTTAATCTTTTCAAAAATTACTGCTGACAAATCTGTGTTTAGTCTGTAGATAATCCTGGTCATCAGGCTGAACGTATAGGCTGATATCCTACCATGCCCCCTGGCTTGCAGATAATGACTTTGCCAACCACTTCTGAAAGAAATTTGCCTTATAGATTCATCCCTTTTCTATTCTTTGCTGATTCAATCTTCAAGGTGGGATCTAATTCACACTATTGAAGTGCTTCCCTAGTCTTTGATGAGGGTACTTCTTCCTCTTCTTGAGTTCTTGGAAGTTGAAGAGTTTTCCTCAAGCTCTTCAAGGTTAGTTTAACTTTAGCTACTTGAACTATAGATTTGATCTCTTAAGTCCAATTGAATCTATAGTAGCTGCTCCATAGAATTCCAGAATTTCTTTCTTCCATATATTTATTGGTTCAGATACCAGAAATTCCAACCAATTTTCAGCAATTAGGGTTACTACTGCTTGAATTTCGGGTTCCGCATTATCAAAGGCGTTGTGTACCAGCTCATAAGCTTCGTTGACACTATCTTCTAGCTTTGGCGCCATTAGGGTTGAGTGAAAGCTTGGATTAAGAAGAGAGAAGTTGTCGACACAGGATTTTGGTCTCGAAAATATGGAGAGTGTGTCGACAGAATATGTTGTTGACCTATTTATACCTTTGTAATCATGAAGGTCAAAAGTCGCGTCAAAATTCTCTAAATGTGTCGACACAGTTGAAATGTGTCGACACAGACTTCAAATGTCTCGACATCAATTCTATTTGTCTTTATCGAGTTCGACGATCTAAGGTCGACGAATCTAAGCTCGACAATATGTGTCGATTCTGCGCTCGATAAAATCTGTGTGTTTACTCTAAGTGTCGACACCACTTCTGGATGTGTCGACACCACTTCTCTGAAGTGTCGACATGGATTCTCTAGATGTGTCAACACCACTTTCCTGGAATGTCGACACAAATTTTCTAGATGTGTCGACACCACTTTCCTGGAATGTCGACACCAACTACTATGTGTCGACGCAGACAACTTCTGATGTCGACACAATTTTACTTAGCCAAATTTGTTAAACTAATTTATGTTCAACATACCTATTTCAATTTTGAAATTGTTGAATTTAGTTTCATCTAAAGGCTTAGTAAACATGTCAGCTAGTTGTAAATCAGTACTAACAAATTCTAAAGAGATATCTTATTTCTCTACATGATCTCTAAAAAAATGGTATCTTATTTCTATATGCTTTGTTCAACTATGAGAAACAGGATTATGAGCAATAGAAATTGCACTAGTAGAATCATATAATAATGGAGTTCTACTTACCTGAATACCATAATCTTCTAACTGATGTTGTATCCACAATAGTTGTGCACAGTAACTTCCAGCAGCAACATACTCAGATTCAACTGTAGAAATTGCCACACTGGTCTGCTTCTTATAGCTCCAAGACACAAATCTTCCTCCTAGAAATTGACAGGTGCCTGTTGTACTTTTCCTATCTACTTTGCAACTTGCAAAGTCTGCATCTGAATAACCCATTAGTAAAAAATCTTTATTCCTAGGATACCAAAGGCCTAGATTAGGGGTGCCCTTAAGATATCTCAAAATCATTTTGGCAGCAGTAAGATGAGATTCTTAGGGCAGGATTGGTACCTAGCACAGACACATGTAGCATACATGATATCTGGTCTACTAGCAGTCAGATATAGGAGGGAGCCAACTATTTCTCTATACAAAGTTTCATCTACAGGTTTCCCTGCATCATCTTTGCTAAGAGATACACTTGTCCCCATAGGAGTTCTCATGGTAGTGGATGACTCCATACCATACTTCTTAATTAAATCCAGGGTGAACTTAGACTGAGATATGGACAGGCCATCATCAGTCTGTCTTACTTGGAGACCCAAGAAGAACTTAAGTTCTCCTATACTGCTCATTTCAAATTTCCCTTGCATAAGTTTTGCAAACTTTCTACAAAGGTTATTCTCAGTAGAACCAAATATTATGTCATCAACATATATTTGGACTAGGATAATCTTTCCTTTGGATTCCCTAAGGAATAGAGTCTTGTCTATTTTTCCCCTTGAGAATTTGTTCTCAATGAGGAAAGTAGACAGGGTTTCATACCAAGCCCTTGGGGCTTGTTTCAACCCATACAAAGCTTTCCTAAGTCTATAGACATAAGTAGGATTGAGTGGATCAACAAAACCTGAGGGCTGTTCTACATAGACCTCCTCTTTTAAGTCTCCATTTAAGAAAGCAGACTTAACATCCATCTGGAACACTTTGAAGCCTTGATATGCTGCATAGGCTAGAAATAGCCTGATAGCTTCCAGCCTTGCCACTGGGGCAAAAGTCTGATCAAAGTCTATGCCCTCCTCCTATCTGTATCCTTTGGCAACTAGTCTTGCCTTGTTCTTCACTATGATCCCACTCACATCAAGCTTGTTTTTATAAATCCACTTTGTCCCTATGACATTGTGGCCCTTTGGTTTTGGAACCAAATCCCAGACCTTGCACCTTGTGAATTGATTTAACTCCTCCTGCATAGCTTCAATCCAGTGAGGGTCTTGTATTGCTTCTTCAAATCTCTTGGGTTCCACTTGAGTTAAGAAGCTAGAGCAAAGAACTGTGTTCAAGTTCCTGCTCCTTGTTTGTACTCCTTGTCTTGGATCACCAATGATCTGGTGTGCAGGATGATCCTTCAACTGTCTAACTACTGGAGGTAATCTATCAGCAGTTTATCCTTCTTCAATCTCTTCATTATGCTGCACCTCATGGTCTTCATCAACATCTTGACTGTCTTGTACTCCCCCTGGACAGCAACTACCATTTTCCACATCCTGCTTTGCAGTTGGATCTTCTCTGATAGTAAGCTGGTCCATCTTCTGCTGTATACCTGTGGAGCTACAAGAACTACTTGGCAACTCACTGTTAATAAGTCTAGTTTCATCAAAGATGACATGAACTGACTCTTCTACAACTTGAGTAGCGAAATTGTAGACTCTATAAGCCTTACTATTATTGTTGTACCCAACAAATATCCCATCTTGGGATTTGGCAGCAAACTTATTTAGGTGAGATTTGCCATTGTTAAGTACATAACATTTGCAACCAAAGATCCTAAAATAGGATAAGTTTGGATTTCTGCCTTTCACAACCTCATAGGGTGTCTTTTTGTGGCTTTTGGTGATGGAAGCCCTATTGAGCACATGACATGCAGTGTTTACTGCCTCAGCCCAGAAATATTCTGGGAGAGTAGTGTCACTCAATAGTGTTCTTCCAGCCTCAATCAATGTCCTATTCTTTCTCTCAGCAATGCCATTTTGCTGAGGTGTTCTAGGTGAGGAGAATTCCTGAAGAATCCCAATTTCTTCACACAGCCTTGTCATACTTTCAGATTGGAATTCAGTTCCATGGTCACTTCTGATTTTGACCACTGAACTATCTAATTCATTCTGAATTTGCTTGACAAAATTGTAGAAGACCTTTGGAGTTTCAGATTTCTATCTCAGAAAGAATACCCATGAGAATATAGAATAGTCATCTATAACCACAAAAGTGTAGACCTTCCTACCTAGGCTCTGAACTAGCATAGGACCAAATAAATCCATATACAAGAGGTATAAGCACCTCACTGAGTCTTTGGTTTCAAGGCTATGAAATGAGGATCTAGTCTGCTTGCCTTTTTGATAAGCTGAGCATATCCCATCCTTATAGCACTTAACTTGAGGACCATTCCTCACTAACTCTTTACTAAAGAATTGGCCAATAGTCTTGTAATTCAGATGAGCTAGCCTCTTGTGCCATTTGACACAATGAGATGCTTTCTTATCAGCCATAAGACAGATAGGAGAATTCTTATTCTCACACACAAAATCTAGGAAATACACATTTCTTTTTCTATAGCCAGTCAACATGACTTTTTAATCACTTGACCTCTTGATAAGACACTCATTCTTGGCAAATGAAATGCCATATCCTAGATCACTCATCTGGCTTATGCTAATTAGGTTATGTTTAAAACCCTTTACATAGGACACTTGAGTGATTGTAATTGAGTGGTTAGAAATGTTACCAAAACCTTTGATGATTCCCTTTTCAGAACCACCAAAGATTACTTTAGGCCCATTCAGCATTGGTGAGTAGTCCTTCAGCAATCCCCTTGTTCCAGTCATATGCCTGGAACATCGACTGTCCAAGTACCATATAGGGGCATGGCAACTTGGACTCACCTGCAACAAAGATTACTTAACCTTAGAACCCAAATAACTTTTGGGTACTTGGTTCAAGTTAGTCTGAAACCTAACAAATCTGCCTGCAGCTCTTCTAACAGGCAGACTGCTATTCTCCTTAACACTGGTATTGTGCCAACAGTCTAAGGAATAATGGACTATCTTGCCACAACACCAGCACTCAAACTTATTATACCTCTTTTTAGGTATAATCTTAGCTGTATTGTTTACATCAGGTCTTTTGTTTTGGGTCGGGGCTTTGCCTTTCTTATTGGACTGTGCAACCCATGCAGTGCTCTTAAAGCTTATTCCTGCCTTACCCTTTTGTGACACAAAGTCATCTATTAAGGGTAGGATAGACTTTGGCTTAGAGAAACTAGCCACAATCTACTTCTCTTTCTGAAGTCTATTTTCCATACTTTTAACCTAATCATTTTTGAAAGTGATTGTTCCCATTTGAATAACAGTTATGCTCTTCAATTTGGCAATCTCATTCATCTTTTGATCCAGAAGCCTCTCTGAATCTGATGCAGCCAACTTAAGAGCTGTAATTTCCTTAGCCCGATTTTTGGCCAGGTTTTTGCTACTCTTAAGTGCCTGCAATATATCTCTATATTCATCTATCAGCTGATGAATATCTTCTTCAGATTCAGACCCATCTTCATATCTTGATGGAGATGCATCTGATTCTGACTCAGTGAAGTAATCAGAATCTACAGATACACTTTTTACCTTACTGGGGCCAGGCTGATCCTGGCACTGGTCTTCTTCAGACACTGCCATCAGTCCTTTGCACTGATGGTCTTCCTGCTCATAGATAGAGTCCAATAATTGTATGAACTCATCTTCTTCTTCTACAAACAAACCAATATATGCCTCAGCCTCAGATTCAGACTCTGAAGTTGATTGATCTGTCAAACTTTTCTCTTTCTCAGCAACCAAGGATTTCTCCTTCTTGCTCTTGTCCTGAGACTTCTTTCTATTAGCAGACTACTTCCTTTTGTCTGGACAGTCAGCCACAACATGTCCAGCTTTGTTGCAGTAATAGCATATGATCTTCGATGTAGTTGACTTGCTAGGTTTTGTCCCATTCCTGTCCTTCCTGGATGATTTCCTCTACTGATAATAGTCATCCTTGGACTGAGATGTGGAAGGCTTAGATTTTCGTTGCTTCTTCTTTAAGAATCTCTGGAACTGTCTTGTGAATGTTGCGAAGTCTTCATCAGAATTACAGCTGTCTGAACTGGGATTATCTGAATTTTTAGAGATCATTTCTGCATCTCTCTTAGGAAAAGATGGAGACATTCTCCTATTCTTCCTTGTGGCTTCTACCTTGAAAGCCACTGACTTTTCTTTATAGTCACCCTTTGTATTTTTCTCTTCCTCCTTTCAGGCCAACAACTGCATCTCATAAGACAGCAATTTTCCAAATAATGTTGGAGGAGAAATCTCAGCCAGTCTAGCCACTTCCCTTATAGCACAGATCTTAGTATCCCAATCCTTAGTCAAAGACCTAAGGAATTTGTCATTCAGCTCATAAGTACTGAATATTCTTCCATAAGACATTAGTTCATTGACAATCCTATAAAACTTCTTATAACATTCAGTTATACTTTCAGACTTGGTTTGTCTGAAACTCTCATATTCTTGATTAAGCATAGACTTTCTATCATGCCTAACCTCTTTAGAACCCTCCATGTAGACAATCAATGTGTCCCACATCTCCTTGGAGGTTTTGCAGTGAATTAGATTCTGGAATGCTGAATCATTAATGGCACTTACTATAATATTCTGTGCTCTTTTATCTATTGTTGCCAAGATGATCTCATCTTTAGTCATCTCAGAAAAATCCTTAGGAATTCTTTGATTTGCATCAAGAATAGAAATCTTCATTAGAACATATTGTCCTTCCTTAACTGTTATATAAATTCTGGGATCAGATGCCTCCATGAATAATCTGACCCTTTCTTTCCATATTCCAAATATTTCTTTCCTGTAGATGGGCAATTTCATTGAACTAAGTTCTTTATGGTTTTCTCCTGAACCCATCTTCTTGATCTTAATTTTGCCTTACAGATCTCACTCAGACTGTTAAGTCTAACTTTGAGGAACCTCCCTCTGATACCACTTGAAATAATTAGTTCCTAAACACCTAGAGGAGGGTGGGGCGGGGTGAATAGGTGTAATTCCTTTTTCTTCTAAGACAGAATATCTATTCAGTTAATTAATCAGAAACAGCTAAATCTACTGCTAACACAGCACCGAATTCACAAAATCACACAATCACAGATTGCACACAGTTTTTATAGTGGTTCCCCAAGGTCTGGGTACATCCACTTTCCCCCTTCGCCTATCTAGCAGTGTGCTAGATTCGGCCTAACTTTTTTCCTTCACCTCAGATTCTCAGATCTTACAGCAGCTCAGAACCTAAACAAGGCTCCTACAACTCAGAGTGAGTCCACACTCCTACAGCTCAGGCAATCTGCCCTACCTCAGCCTTCAACAAGGCCTACAACTCAGAGATAACAATCTCCTACAACTCAAGCTCACAGCCCTACCTCAGCCTTCAACAAGGCCTACCACTCAGAGATCTAAATCTCCTACAACTCAGCCTTTATAAATCAGGTTTACAACTCAGATCTTAACAAGATCCTATAGAAAATAGATTTAACAATGTATTTTACCACCACCCTGGTAGAGAGAGAAAGGATGGACGGCTTCTTCATCAGTTCTTGGAAGAATCTGATGGCAGAGAACAACCACTCTTAGCTTTCTTCAAAGCTTCTTAAATCTGAACTCAGTAGGTTTGAACTCCTTTGAAGTTGATCTTCACTCAGCTTCTTTCTTCAAATTCAGATCTCAATCTGAATCCTTCTTGGCAGACTTGTTCAGAATCTGCACTTGAAGAACTTGTTGATGTAAGTCCCTTTCTTCACTTCAATAGATGGAGCTCTCTCTCTCCAACTTCTTTTTATTATTTTGTGTCAGTGTTTAACTTCTATCGGTATGTATGTCTTCTATCATCAATCACTATCCCGTTAAAGGAGAATGCCTATTTATAGACTTTCTCCATGGTAACCGGCTGATCCGGTTTCTAACAAACTTCTGACAGCTCTGACAGTTGCAGTAGACCGGTTGGTAATGGCAGCTGTCAAGTCATCCAGTCACTTCTTGAAACTCTGTCTTTGTCAGCAAAATGTCGAGACTGAACTTCATCATGTGTCGACACAAGTAGACTTAGTGTCGACACAAGCCTTGGTGGTGTCGACAAAGCTCCTTTGGTGTTTACACTGCTTCTCGACACAGCTTCTGTAGATTGTGTCGATACTAGTTCTGTGGTGTCGACACAGTCACTTCTTTTCTTCACACAAATTGATTTTTTTGAAATTCTGCCATGTGTCGACACAAGTCCTGTGTGTCGACACAGTTGATGTTGACAAAGTCTTCTGTGTGTCGACACTGCCTCTGTGTGTCGACAAAGTTGATGTCGACTAAACTTTCTCTATGTATGGACACTGCCTCTGTGTGTCGACACAGTTGATGTCGACTAAGCTTCTGTGTGTCGACACTGCCTCTGTGTGTCGACACAGTTGATGTCGACTAAGCTTCTCTGTGTCGACACTGCCTCTGTGTGTCGACACAGTTGATGTCGACTAAGCTTCTCTATGTGTCGACACTGCCTCTGTATGTCGACAAAGTTTCTTCTGGTGTCGACACAGCCTTTCCAAGTGTCGACACAATTAACTCCAAGTGTCGACACAGCTTTTCTCCAGTATCGACACAAGCTTTCATAAGTGTCGACACAGCTTCTTCTGGTGTCGACTCATGGACTTAGAAACTTTTTCCTGCATTCTTGCATTTTCTTAACCTGCACATATAAACTCAAAACAACATCAAATACACATTGATGCATATCATTGAGTAAGGTGAGGCTTCTTCAAATCTATTACACACTTTCCAATATACCCAATAGAAGACGATCACAAAGTGGTACAAGTACTCCCTGAAAGTCCTGTTCATTAAATCCATGAACACTGACAGCGCATTCGTCAGCCCAAACAGCATGACCATGAACTTGTAATGCCCGTATCTCGTATTGAATGTTGTCTTAGGGATATCACTCTCCCTTATTCTCAGCTGATAGTAACCGGACTTGAGATCCAATTATGAATACACCGTCGACCTGACTAACTGATCAAATAGATCATCAATCCTTGGCATGGGGTACTTGTTCTTTTCCGTTAGCTTGTTCAGCTCCCGATAATCAATACAGAGTCTCAAGCTTCCGTCCTTCTTCTTAACAAAGAGGACCGGTGCGCTCCAAGGCGATGAACTTGGACGCACATACCCCTGCTCCAGCAACTCTTGCAGTTGTACCTTCAGCTCCGCCATTTACTTAGGCGTTAGCCGATACGGAGAGCCTGACACAGGTTTCGCACCTGGCACTAGCTCAATCGTGAAATCTATCTCCCGTTGAGGCGGGGATCCAGGAAGATCGCCAGGGAACACATCAAGGTACTCCGATACCACTAAAATACTATCCAACGTAGGCTTAGGCTTTACAACCTCCACTAGCGTAAAGAACAGCTCTGCACCAGCATGAACCGCCTTCACCACCTGAAGAGCAGACATCAAAGTCTTGCTCGACCCTTTCAAGCCCGTAAAAGTCGTCTCACGACCTATTCCCAACTTGACTTCCTTACAACCACAATCAATATAAGTTTGCTACTCTGAGAGCTAGTCCATGCCAAATATCACATCGAACTCCACCAGTGGTAGTAACGACGCTTGCAAGTCGAATTCTTGACTCCTGATGCGAATCTTAACGCCATAGATTCTATATGCGTGCATCAAACACCCATTGGGCAACAACACATCCAGTTTGTCCTTCACCATCGAAGAAGGTACTCCGATGCGCAATATGAATCCTTCAGACAAAAAGGAGTGCGAAGCTCCCGTATCAAAGAGTGCTCTCGTCGGATTCTCACAAATCAAAACAAATCCTAAACAAGCAGTGGTAAGGTAATACGCACATAACAAGCATTTAAAAATTAACTTGCTATAAATTAAACCGTACCTGTCACCACATCCGCTTGCTTAATTGTCTCCTGTTGGCCAAGATTATAAACTCTCGGTTGATCTGGAGCATAATGGGACGCGGTTGACTCCAACGCCTTGCGCTTCTCTCTATATATTGCTCTCGGCTTCCTCTCGGACTTGGGACGTCCGCTCCAGCAGTCACGGGCAAAGTGCCCCGGCTTTCCACAAGTAAAACATGCGCCCGGGGTTCGACCTGTAGTCGCCCCAGAAGCACCAGGAGAGGGGGCTCGACCCGTAGTCATAGCCTTCTTGTTGAACTTACGGTACCCAGACTTGGAGTTTGTTGGCACCTTAAACTCAGTCTTCTTATCACCAAAGCTTTTCTTCCCTTGTACATTATTCAAGTCCTTCTCCAAAGACCGGGTCGTGTTGACCAGGGTCAAGAAGCCTTGCGTCATAGGCCCCGAGAGCAGTAGCCTCAAGTCATCTCTCAGACCTTCGTAGAAACGGTTCGTCTTGCGCTCCTCATCCGCGAATGTGGAGCTAGCGTACCGACCCAAACGAGTAAACTCGTGGAGATACTCATCCACGCTACTCTCTCCTTGCACCAACCTCTATAACTCGTTCTCCAATGCTATCCTCTGAGCCGAAGGGAGGTAACTTGCCAAGAACAATCTCGAAAACTCCTCCATCGAGACGTCTGTCAGTTGCCTTCCCCTCAAGAGATGCAGCTCCAAACCCTCCCACCACAGCCTAGCGTCTCCATCCAAAAGTAACGTAGCTATAGTAGTCATCTGCCACTCCTCCGTCTCCATCGCTATCAAGACTCTCTTCACACGAGAGAGCCAATCTTCAGCTTGGGATGGGGTTCCCGTCCCCTAGAATACTGGAGGGTTGAATCACATAACATGTTTGAGTTGTCTCTCGGCTGCTCTCCTAGGCACCACAGGCTCCACCACCACCTGCTCCACCCTTCTCTACTCAGCCTCTTGAAGAGGTACATGCTCCATCGTAGGAGAGGGTTATTGCATTTGCCTTGTAGGTTGCGCGTTGATCATGGCAAACACTGCTTCGGCCACCAATCGTATGGTTTCAGCCGATGGAGGTGTTGCAGGAGCATCATTTGGTGCGCTACTAGCCTCAAAAATCGGGCGTTCTGACGGCCCTGCACCGCTTCTGGTCACCTATAGTTGTATAAAACACCATTAAGCGACCATACAAAATTGCAAAAAGTAATTATAGGAACACGCAGGTTCCTCAAACACGTGTATTTTCATTCCTAAGTGGACATTCATGGGTTCTTTTGATGTTATAACGATGACGCACACACATGTGCTCACCACCCATTAAAAGAATTCGCCCACGAATTCATTTAAGCCTGACCAAAACCAGTAGTCTGATACCAAATTGTAACACCCCCTATCCGTCACATAGCATATAGCAGTAGGTCCAGCCGAGGCCTGACGCTATATACCACAGACAGACCGGGTGGTTACTCAATGGAAACCATCCAACCAATAGCATATGTTCTACACAGAGTCATTATAGCGGAAGCAATTTAAAGTTACAAGTTAAATAACCCAGCCATAAGCATGAATGTCCACTAAAAAACCCAATAGGAATGAAATACAATACACAAGTATTAGCCTTATGGCCTTTCAATGGTTTACTCAAATATAAGTGTCTTCCAAACCTCGGCACGCAGGCCGGTCATACATGAGAATAAAAGAAAACACTCAAATTAGGCCTTTGAGGGCCGGCTCAGCAACTTGGGCTTTTGCCCACTATTTACCGTTAGGCTCCACAACACCTGCAAGCAACAATCTACCACAATGGTGGCAAACAAAAGCAACGGTCAGCTATGCTGACCAAATTATAACGATCCCTCACCCAAACTCGCAACGGCAAAGCTCCTTTCCCTGCACTTTTTTAGCATAACCAAGAAGTATAGTGAATAAACACTTCATCACAAACGTGGGCACCCACGGCCACACACCCCATGCTCTCAGGGCATATTCTCTGTGAATACGGTCAAAGTTCGTTGACTCACCACCGCCCCTTGGACGGTAATATCTTGTGAGCATTTGGTCTTTCTGGCCTCTGCCTAAGACCCTCCATGTATGCCAACGGTAAGTGTCAAGTACCTTTAGGTCTCTTTAACCGAACAACATAGAGCGGGTACGGTTCCGCCTGACCCGTTGCTCACACCGCAACGTCAACTTAAGCTGTCTGCGCGGGTCAAGCTTCCCCGAGTCCCAATCCAATTACACACTACACATAACCCAGTTATGTGCAAGTTGGCTCTCATGCCACCATGTTGGCAGAATCACTCATCTGCCCAGTTTTCCTGGTGCACCTTGGAGTTAATCCCTAAGGCTCCCTGTTGCAATCTACCACGTATAAAACCTGAAAAACAAACATTTGCATGGAGTTTTCTCTGGCCATTCATGCAATGCAACATCACCAATCCAGAACAACTTGTTATGGTAGGCTTCACACATCATGCCTATGTCTATTCTCGATTATGGAGTCTACATGTACACAACGGGGATTATTCATGTCTACCCGAAGGAACGCCTCAAACTCACCGCAAACTCGTGAGAGCGGGCCTCCTATGCAAAGATAAGAGGACTTCACATGTCCTAGGATGTGAATCGTTACCCTAGCATTTTTCCTTGGAGCCATGGAAATCTATGCAAATGACAAGCACTGCAATCTCCTTGCCTCCGTAGATCTGAAGTCGGTTCGCGATTTGTAGCTTCGAAGCTCCGCTGGTGACCGGATCTATCCTCCTTCTACTTCTTTGCTCTCCCCTCTCTCTAGATCTTAGAAATAGAGCTACCCAAGTAAAATGAGGGTTTCAAAGGCCTATTCCAGGGTATAACCCAGCAGGAACAACCCCCAGCCGTTAGATCCCAAAATAAGGAAACGAACGGCCATGATTCGCCATTCAAATCCAAAATCTGGGCTGAACACGGCCTGTGACACGCCCATGTCCAGGGCTGTGTTCCCCATTCGCCGTCGAAACTGACGCATCACGAAAAGAACACGGGCTCCTAACATGCCCGTGTCAGGATCGACACGCCGTGTTAACCAGTACATGCTCGTGTTCTCGAGCATGTTCTTCCATCGACACAGGACCAAGAATAACCCGCAAGGGACACGGGTACTTCGACACGCCCGTGTCGAATTGGACACGCTCGTGTCTACCCGACATGGCCCATATGCTAACCCGTGTATCACCCCCGCCACGGCACGACTTCACCACGTGAAGTACACTGCCTATGACACGCCTATGTCACAGGCCGTGTTCGCTGCTCCACGATCGTCGACTCCAAAATTCGTCGACCACTTGGCCAGATTTTCGACCCGAGCACGACACTCTCTGGGACACGCCCATGTCCCAGGCCGTGTAACCACTACCAAGTTCCAACTGAAACGCTACCCGTCATTCTTTTGAGTTTCGGGGCATTACAATAAGGACCAGGGGCAACCGATCATGCTGTTCTATGAGAGAAAAATATTGTGGATTTTCGGTCATATGATTGGTAGCACCAGAGTCGATCAGTCATTTACCTTTAGTAGCGACATGGCACTACCTGAAGACATGACCACGGAGGCGGACAGGTTGGAAGAAGAAGTGTAAGCATCCCCAGATGGTCGAAGATGATGATGATTCTTCCAGCAGTGATCAAATTTATGTCCGGTGCAGCCACAGTGAGAGCAGAGAAAGAGGGAAGCACCATGTTCGTTGGATAGGAGGTGGCGGCCAATAGAGCCACTTTGCTGAGTATGGTGAGCGGAGTTGTCTGGTTGAGGAATGGAGGATAACAACGGACGTTGTAGTAGAGAGGTAACAGTGGGTATGCGGGCAGCAGTGGCATCCAGGGTGGGAGACTCCGACTCCCAAAGGATTTATTGACGTATCATGTCATATGACTCAGGAAGTCGCAGAAGATAACACATAACAAGAAGCTCCTAGAAGTGTTTGTGTTACTCAGCGAGATCTGCAGAGAAGGGGTGATTTTGGAGAATTTCGGCTCCGAGAACCTGAACTTGTTGGTAAGCAGCAGCAGGAGACATGGAAGGATAAGCAAAAAGGTCCGCATACAGAGTATAAATGCGGGACGTTTGAGCCCCCTTAGAGTAGAGAGCGGCGATATGTAGCCAAGCAGCCTTGACCGTTTCATCATGATGGATGACGGGTAGGCATTCATCAGAGAGCTTGTTAGCCAGCCATGTGCGGTCAAGAGCGTCGTTGGCATCCCAATCGTCAAAGAGAGGGGAATCATGCGGACGAGGGTCATCGGTGAGATGATGACGTTTGCGTTGAGTGCGGATAAGGGAGGTGGGGGAGACACTCCAATCCGGGTAGTTGGGACCGATGAGTTTGGAAGCGGTGTCAAGGTTTCCAGAAGGAGTGGGAGGAGTAGGAGGAGGAGCGGTAACAGGAGTAGTGGTGGTAGAGATATCAGAGGTTGCCATAGAAGAGAGCTGCGAGAAGAACAAGTCACGAATAGAAGGAGAGGCTGCGACGACAAAGAACAAGTAATGGCGATAAAGATCAGGGCGCGGCTAGAAAAGGAGGTCCCGGCGACTACGCACGATCGCGACAAGAATAACAAGTTGCGACGACTTAAGAACTGATCGCGGCGACGTAGGAGAGGAGCGGCTAGAAAAGGAGGGCGCGGCGACTAAAGACAGTCACTGCAAGAGGAACAGGTCGCGGCGACTTAATAACAGGTCGCGGCGAGAAGAAAGAGGAATCAAAGAGGTTGCGGACATAAAGGGCAATGACAAGGAGAGAAAGAAATCGCGTGAACAAGGCGAAAGCAGGCGGAAGAAACAAGTCGCGAAGACAGGTCAGGAGAGGAAGAAGCAAGCTGTGCGGAGAGAGAGGGCTCACAGAATCAGGAGGAAAAGATCAAGTCCTCTGATACCATGTGTGAACAGAAAACAAACAGACCGAAAATTTTGAATAACAAATTTTATTATCCAAAAAAGGTGTGTATTACAAAGGTATAGCCTCCCTTTTATAGAATGGAGGAGATGAGAGGGATTATAAATAAACAATGTGGGACTAAATAATTATAAGTATATGCGGCTTTACAAATAAACAAACCGAACAAGTCGCGCGGTTAAACGAGTAGGCTAACCGCTCGACAACCACCAGAAGGAGAGAACAAGCTGCCACAGAGAACAAGCCGCCACAAGAGACCGCCAGACCGCCGGTCTCCAAGTCACCTGAGACAAACCGCCAGGCCGCTCGGATACCAAACAGTAACAGCCCGGCAGACAAGCCGCTGAGATAAACCGCCAGACTGCCCGGCCTCCGAACAGCAACAGACCACCCGGCCTCCATACCGGAACAACTTCTTAACGTGATCCGATTATGACATTCGACCACGAATACTTACCTTGTACACTAACCTCGCTCTGATATCAAATTGTAACACCTCCCCTATAATGACAGTATAATATGGGTCTGATTGGGGCCCCACAACATACAGATGCCACAACTTAAGCATTATAAGATGATATAAACTACCCAACACAAAACTAAGACTAAACACAGTGGAAACAAATAACAAGATTAGAAATTATCCACTAACACAAGAGTTTCAAAATTGGCCATAAGGCCCAACATCAACAACAAAGCAATGTGCATAAGCACTCCTAAACTGCCTCGGTATGCAAGCCGCATTACATTATGCAATAAGCAAAGCATTCACCAAAACAAAGCTCCTAAACAAAGTTCACTTCATGAGGCTTAGACCTTTTTGGCCGGCAAGCTTGCTCTTGCTTGTGATCCTTGAACTGTAAACATTTGTTGTAATGTGGGCCAGTAAAGGCTGACCTCAACTCTATAACCAACACATCTCCTCCCGGCCATCCCTAGTGGACCCCAGGGAACTCCATCACCATGCAAGTCATAACTTCGTATGCAAATATACATGAACATAGAAAGCAGTAAAATAGGTTTGGATGTCTCATACAACAAACATGTTTCTATGTTGAGCATATAGTAAAATGAGCCTACAATACAGCATGTATGCAAATATGGGTTTCACCCAAGGCACCCTATAGCGTATGAATCTAACACATCATCATGCATCGATAATCGAGTACTTCTAATTTTCCCTTCGTCGTTCAAGCCGCAAACACATGAGTAACTCCATTTTCCCCAAACGGCATACAAGCTACCACACGGAACTCTTGCCTAGGCCCCACCCGCTTGTGGGTATCAAAACTCGGGCTTGCATGCAAGCTCTAAATTCTCGCGTGAGGACTCCGCCACACAAACAAACCGATGCTAAGAACCCTTGCTAGACCCCACCCACTCGTGATGACCCAGGCCCGGCTCTAATATCGGGACCAAGTCCACCGAAGGAGACCCAACGGGACCCAGCTGGTATCGTCTGGGCTTGTCCAAAGCTTGGCATTCTTGTCAGTTTCATAGAAGGGGACTTGTCTTGCTAGGACACTCTCCACACGTGACTTTGCAACGTCACGGGCTAGCCAGCCGACCACAGAGACAAAGTCGCGCCTTAGCACATCGCAATCCCAAGCCATTCCTGACATAATCCAACATCTGCACCGTACCATCCCCGCGCCCCAGCGTGTACTCTAATTTCCACCTGGTCAGGTTCTGGTTACACGTACTCACACGAAAGAGTGGGGAAACAACATCACAAATGACGTCTTGACGTTAATCGATTTCTAACAAAATCCTTAAGGATCGATATGCAACATCACCGAATCAAACTAACGGTCGCGACTACGGCTTCACTAAAATGCATAATTCACTAACGGGGCGGATTTCTAGTGTAATATTATGCTGGGGATGGACACAATCGACCCGGTGGCTCCTCTTGAACCATGACAACCCGAAACCCTCTCATTTGAGAGATCCAGTGCATAGAATGCTTGAAAGAAAGAAAGAAAAGTATAAATATCATGCACGCATCCTAAAGACCGAGAGGAGAAGTGTCATTATCTTATGACTCCTCTTCCTTTCCTTTAAACTTTGCTTTGAACGAATGAGAATGTGCGCTTCTAAGTCCTCTCCATGGATCTGGCTCGGATCGACGATTGGAGCTCTGAAGCTCCGTCAATGGCGAAAGAAAGCTCTCTTATTCATCCTCCTAACTCTCTCTTCCAAACCCTAAGTCAACTCCAAAATGATAAGAAATGAGGGAGAAATCCTGCTCAGCGCTACTTAAGCTCTCTGGAGGGAGAGTCTTAGGCCTTAGGATGAAATCCTAAGAGAAATCGGACGGCTAAAAAGGCAAACAACGAAACTTCTTCCGTGCACTATTGTCAAGTGGTAACTTCCTACCATCGGGCGGTAGCTTCACGAGAGCTCGACCAAAAAAATAAGTTCGCCCTAACGCCAGCGGTAGTACTATCTCCATGCTATAGATCTCTCAACGCTTTTCGCTCAATGCCTCGAGCTACCGCCAAGTGATACCTAGATAATGTCGCGCCCTATCACTCAATGCTCTCAACGCCTAACCACTCAATGCTCTCAACGCTTAGCTACCACCGGACGATAACTACTATCGTCGGGCGATAGCTTCCAGAGGCTCAGCTCTGGAAACTGGGGTGTTACAATGTCAGTGATCAAATGGCTGAAATGTTATGATAATCAGATCTAACAGTCCAGATTAATTGGATGGTATTGCATGGTTATGCAGTATGGCATGCAAGTATTTGTTCGTTTGGTGTATATAAATATATATGGATATATCTCATATACGGGCAGCCTTCTGTGCGGGAGTACGGGCAAGTGTTTTTAGGGGTCAAGATTTTTTCAAATCAAAAGTGTTCAACATGAACGTTGTAGATCTCGGTGAGATGAATAACTTTCATGTTGATCACTGTTTGATTTGGAGCGGTTTTGACACTCATATTTGTACCCGAAAATCTATTTTTTGGGGCTTTACTGTAGTTGTCTCGCCACCCAGATTTCGAGGCAAAATTGAAGGTCAAGACAGCTGCAAATCAAAAAGTGATCACCATGAAAGTTGTTCGTCTCGCCGCGATCTACGACTTTTATGATGAACACTTTTCGATTTGAAGCGTTCTTGAGTCTTGCCCGTACGCCCGCATAAGCTCAACTTTCATGATAGGCACGGGTCTCCGGCCCGATGGTCACGCACCACAGTACCCGGCCAGCGACGGCAGGCTTCGCCCGCCACCTGACGGCAGTAAAACAACCGTCACCCCCCCCCCCTCGACGGGCTTCGTCCGCATCCATCCCTACAGCGCAGCGTGATAGTACCCGGTCTGCGGCGGCGGGCTACGTCCGCCCCGACGCCGTGGCTTGTTTAATTATATATATATATATATATATATATATATATATATATATATATATATATATATATATATATATATATATATATATTTAATTATATATATATATATATATAACCTATTTTTGTCATTTTTTAAAAGCTAAATCTTTTAAATTTAAAAAATGTAATAAAAAAACGCATGTCACAGGTGGCTCTGCCGCCGCCGGTGGCCCAACCGGAGACCCCCGGGGGGTTCGCCGGAAGCTGCCGACGGTAATCGGGCGGTGGCCCCGCCGGAGCACCGTCGACAGTTTTGCCGGCGAACCCGCCGAGGGTCTCCGGTCCGGCCAGCAGTTGTAGAGATGTCCATGAGTGGGGGAGGAGCGGAAATGGCGTGGGGGGAGGAGCAGAAATGGGAGTCGGGTTTTAGGAAAGAGAATGAGGGATTTTTGGGGTTTTTTATTGATAGACCAAATATGTTATTTGCAACCCCAGATCCAACGGCTTTGAATCAAAACAGTGTAATTTGACGACCCCTGTTTTCCCCCTATTTTCGAACTCTTTTTTATTGGCAGACCACCATATATATTTTTAGAATAGTATAGATATCGATTTAATGTAAAAATGCGGAACTCGTTTTTAGCTAAAAATGAGTTCCCTGCGTCATTAGAAAATATGTCCACTTTCATGTATTTTTAAGAAAATTGTTCAATATAAAATTTGTAGATCTCGATGAAATATACAACTTTTATGTTGATCACTTTTGATTTGAAGTCATTTAGGACCATGAGGGTTTGGTGTGACTTTTTTGGCGCCCAAATCGGGGGCATAACTGCTACAAGTCAAAAAGTGTTCAACATCAAAGTTGCAGATCTCGACGAAATCTACTATTTTTATGTTGAACATTTTTCCTAAAAATATATGAAAGTAGGCATATTTTCAAAAACCGTTTATTCCGCATTTTTTACTAAAACGGGTTATATATATATATATATACATACACACACTGTCCGATTAGGACCTAAGGTTTCAAATCAAAAAGTGAAAGAGAAATCGGACGGGTAAAAAGCCAAACGGGTTACAAAAAAACTGTCGTTTTTTAGCCGTCTGATTTCTCTTAAAAATTGATCCTAAGGTCTAAGCTCTCTGGAGGGAGAGTCTTAGGCCTTATATAATTCATTATATATGTACATTTATATTTACAATTTTAAATTTTGTTATTTATAAAATTATATTTATATCTTTTTCTTAAATTATCGTCGTGGGCGGGCGAAGTCTGCGGGGGCTGGCTGGGAACAGTTGCGCGAGGTCGCAGTGGCGGGCCGAGTACAGTCGCGCGGGGCTATAGGGGCGGGTCGGGTACAGTTGCGCGACGTCGTAGTGGCGAGCTGGGTACAGTCGCGCATGGTCGTAATATAGGTGGGCCGGATACTGTCGCAATAGACAGTAGGGGCGGAGCCCCGTGTCGGGCACTCGTATCTATGTATATATATATATATATATATCTATATATATATATATGTATATAGATATATATATATTATGTATATATATATATATATGTATGTATATAGATATATATATATATGTATGTATATAGATATATATATATGTATGTATATAGATATATATATGTATGTATATAGATATATATGTATGTATGTATATAGATATATATATGTATGTATGTATATATATATATGTATATATATTATGTATATATATATATATATATATAATTATATATATATATATATATATATATATATATATATATATATGTTTGTATGAATGTGTATATATATATGTAGGGGGCTATTCTAAAACGGGCGTATGGGTGTAACACCCCCTATCCGTCACATAGCATATAACAGTAGGTCCGGCCGGGGCCCGATGCCATATACTATAGACAGACCGGGTGGTTACTCAATGGAAACCATCCAACCAATCACAATGTCCTACACAGAGCATTATAGCGGAAGCAGTTCAAAGAGTTGCAATTAAAAGAACCCAACAACAAGCATGAATGTCCACTAACAAGTCAAATAGGAATGAAGTACATACACAAGTACTGACCTTAAGGCCTTACAAATGATTTACTCTTATTACATGTTTTCCATATCACGACACGCAAGCCGGTCATACATGAACAAAAGCAAGTAAACACTCCAATTAGGCCTTCGAGGGCCGGCTTCGCAATTTGGGCTTTATCCCGCTATTGACCGCTTGGTCCAGCAGCACCTGCAAGCAACAAACCACCGCACGGTGGCAAACAAAAGCAACGGTCAGCAATATTGACCAAATAATAACGATCTCGCCCTCAATCCGGGCGGTGATGCTCTTTCCCTGCACTTATTAGCATAACCAAGTAGTATATAAATATACATTTCATCACAGGCATAGGCTCACACGGCCACACATCTCGTGCACTCAGGGCACATTCTCGGTGATCACGGTCAAAGCCCGCCGACTCACCACCATCCCTTTGGACGGCCAAACAATGAGCAATTTGTCTTCCCGGCATGGGGTCACAGTAATTTAAACCATAGACCGCCGAAGACCCTCATCTATGCCAACAGCTCTAATCCGAATGACATAGAATGGGTACGGTTCCATCTAACCCGTGCTCACATCGCAACATTAATTTAAAACATATGCGCAGGTGAAACTTCTCCCGAGTCTCGTTTCCGTCACACATTTCACATAACCCGGTTATAGTCCTTGGCTCCCAGGCCACCAAGTTGCAAGATCACGCATCCGCCTAGTTTTCGGGTGCACCTTAGGTTAATCCCCAAGGTCCTCTGTTTGCAATCTACCACGTAGAACCGAAAACCAAACATTCGCACGTATTCTTCTCCAGCATTTATGAATGCCACATCACCAATCCAGACCAACATGTCCGATAGGCTTCACACATCATGCATATGTCCGTTCTCGATTACGGACTCTACACAACGGGGACTTCACATATCTACCTGAAGGAACGCCTCCAACTCACCGCAAACTCACAAGAGCGGGCTTCCTATGCAAAAGAAGGAAAGCTTCACATGCTCAAGTAGAGAATCGTTACCCTAGCGTTCTTCCTTAGTGCCATGGAAATGTACGCGGATGAAAAGCACTGCAATCTCCTTGCCTTCGTAGATCCGAAGTCGGCTCGCGATTTGGAGCTCTAAAACACCTCCAAAGACTAGATCTAGACTTCTTCTTCCTCCTTTGCTCTCCCCTCTCTCTAGGATTTAGACAGAGAACACGCCAGAAAAATAATGGTTCTGAAACCCTTCTCTCGGGTATAACCTCTTTGGGAATAACCACAGCCGTCGGATCCCACAAAAAGGGATGCACGGACACGATCCAGGTCTGACCTGGACAAATGTGGTTAAACACCGCATAGTTCACCAGTCCCGAGCAAGACACATCAGCGACCAATTAAATTATGTCAGGACATTTATTCAACTCCCGCCAAAACCCCAGCGTCAACACTCCGCGTCGACAGAATCAAACACGCCACAATCCGCCCCGCGCTCGACGATCGTCGAACCAAGATCGTCGACCGCTGTCAGATCGTCGAACGGAGCACTCTGGACAAATCATCGAACGGAGATCGCTGGCCCGATCGTCGAACCCACTGCCCGATCGTCGAACCCACAGCCCGATCGTCGAACCATCGGCCCAATCTTCAACGGCAGACTAACGACAGATCGTCGACCGCAGAATTGTGACCAGATCGTCGAGCGCCGCTCGACGATCGTCGAACCTAGATTTCTGCCTGATCGATTTGCCAACTTTGAACTACCCCGAGACGCCCGGGGACAGGCCCGTGTCCTGGGCCGTGTTTGCGGCTCGACGATCGTCGAACCCAATTTCGTCGACCTCTCGGCCAAATCGTCGAACCCAACATGACACGCCCTGGGACACGCCCGTGTCCCAGGCCGTGTACCTCCTGCCAAATTCCAAATTTGACCTAGAATGTCTCCCGTTGCTCTTTTGAGTTTTTGGGCGTTACAGCTCTCCCCCTCTTAAAAGAATTTCGTCCACAAAATTACATAAAGGAAAGATAAGTACAAAATCAAAATTTGTACCTGAGGGGAACAACTCCGGATAATCGTCAAACATAGTCTGCTCTCGCTCCCAATAGAGCTCCTCTCGACCGCAATTGTCTCATCGGACTTTGACCATCCTGATACACATATGTATACACAGATATATACATATATATATACACACATATACATATATATACACAGATATATACACATATATATACACACATATACACATACACACACACACACACACACACACACACACAGATATATATATATATATATATATATATGTACATATAGGGGTGATCTCAAATGCGGGCACCCTAAAATGAGGGTGTACGTGCAAGTCATTTTGGTGGTCAAGATGATCTCAAATCGAAAAGTGATCAACATGAAAGATATAGATCTCGGCAAGACTAACAACATTCATGTTGACCACTTTTTGATTTGGAGCCGTCTTCGACCTCGATTTGGGACACTCAATCTGGGGCAGCGGAACGTTTTATTTTAGCAGTTCCGCCGCCCCAGATTTCGGAGCCCAAATCGAGGTCCATGACGGCTTCAAATCACAAAAGTGATCAACATGAAAGTTGTTCGTCTCGCCGAGATCTACAACTTTCATGTTGATCACTTTTCGATTTGAAGCCTCCTTGACCCTTACCCGTACGCCCACACTAGAGTAACCCCTATATATATATACACACACACACACAAGTGCCTGACACGGGGCTCCACCCCTACGGCCAGGCGCGACAGTACCTTCGCCTGTGACGGTGCAGGCTGCGCCCGCATCAAGTCGGGCTCCGCCCACAACATATGTATATGAGTACTTAAAATGATCATAAAAAAATATACATTAAAAATACAATTTTTATTTTGTGAAAAAAATCAATTCGACTTAAAAAATATTAATTTCGCTTCCACTGTCTCTTTCCCTCTTTTTCTCCTCCTGCCTCCCCCGCCCCTCTCATTTATTTTCTCTCTCTCTCCTCCATCTCTTTCTCTATCTAAGCTCTCTCTCTCCCCTCCCTGCCACAATCTCTCTTTTCCTCTCCCTTCCGCCATATATTTAATGTTTACATATTATTTAAGTGATCCTCTCTCTATGCCTCTCTCTAAATCACCTCCCTTTTCTCTCTCTCCCTCTCCCTTTCTCTCCCCATGGACAATCCCTCCATTAGCTATAGACTTAGGTGACCTAGTAATTTTTAGTATTTTAATCATCAAATAACTAACAGATGCAAAAATATGATTTCAAATCAGACGGTCGTAGTCTCTTCAATGAATTTATAATTCATGGATTCGATATTTCTTTATATATAGTATAAATATATATATATATATTACTATTCTAAAAAGATATATGGTGGTCTGTCAATAGCGTGAGTTTAAAAATATGGGGAAAATAGATAGCCGTCAGATTTGACTGTTTTAATCCAGAATCGTTGGATCTGGGGCTGCAAATAACATATTTGGTTTGCCAATAACAAAATACCCAAAAAAACTTTAGTTTTTCTCTCCCCTAATTCCTGATCCCGCGTTTCCCCCCCCCCCCCATTCTCACGGCCGCCCCCACCGCCGGCGGCGGAGCCTCCGGCGGCCTGACCGGCGGCCCCAGCAGGTTCGTCGGGAGCAGGCGAGCCTGCCGGGCGGTGGCCCCGCCGGAGCGCCACCGGACGACCGCCGGCAGGCTCGCCTGCTCCCGGCGAACCTACTGGGGGCCGCCGGTCAGGCCGCCGGAGGCTCCGCCGCCGGCGGTGGGGGTGGCCGTGAGAATGTGGGGGAGCGGATTTTACTTTTTTTATATATAAAAATTAAAATATTAAAATATACAATATATTAAAATTATAAAAAAGTTATTAATATATAAAATATTTTTAAAATATAAATTAAAATTAATATAAAAACTTAAATTATAAAAAAGTTGTCCCGTCGTCATAGGGTGCGGGCGGAGCCCGCCGGGGGGTGCGGGCGGAGCCTCCCGGGGGTGGTGGGGCGGGCGAAGCCCGCCGTCGGCGGCCAGGTACTATGGCGCGTAGCCATCGGGCCGGAGGCCCGTGCCTGCGACTCGTGTGTGTGTGTGTATATATATATATATATATATATATATATATATATATATATATATATATATATATATATATATATACAACTCAATAAAATTAATGACACATACGACTCAATAAAATTTCAAAAGAGTTCAAAAATACAGGATCAATTACGTACAAACACACACCCCGCCTTTATTCACGGACTCCTCATAATGCCCTAACCTAAATCAAACCCGCACTCCTCCCGCGACTTCACATTGTCAAGCTCGCCTTCCGTCTTCTGCCCCATCCATCTCCATCCGGTGAATCTTCTTTCCGCAAGCTAGGGCAGCCTCTCCTCCTCCCGTCGCAACATCTCACGATGGCGCACTCCTCGCTTCCCTACGCCGCTGCCGCTCACGCTTCTCTCGCGATATCCCTACAGCCGCCGAACACATCAACACTCTAACCTCTACCATGGAAGTCATCAACGTTCCCTGATTCCACACCACCGGCCGAACACATCAACACTACTGTTGAAGCCAAAAATGACCTCAGCGGGAGTTCACAACAGGGGTGCAGCCAACACCTACTTCTCTCAAGCCTCGACCCTCAACTAGATTCAAAGGACCTAAGACTAACTCAAAGCCTCAGTAGGGAAGTCTCACCTCACACCCGGAAGATCTCTGAGAGCTTCCCATCCAAAGCCAAAAGCTGTGCTAGGAGCTCCTCAGAAAGCACTGGAGATTGGAAGATAATGAAAGCTTGCTTTTTAAGGAGCCCTTATGGGTCTATTTATAGCCTTTTGCTGACCTGAGATTACTGAAATACCCTTAGTTGACCTACCAATAGCCAAATCCCGTGATTTATCCTCAGGGTATCGGGGTAATTTTACCTGATGGTAATTAGGTCATTTTACCCCGGGCCCTGGGCACCACTCGGCGAGAAATCTAAGCCGAGAGCCTTCCTGTCCAAAGCCCGGCGCAAGCGGTCTCGCCTGCTTATAGGCGAGAGCTCCTCCAAAGCAGGAGCTTGGCGCGAGCACGAGCGTTCCCGCCCATTCATGGGCGAGAACTTCTTCAGGGCGGGAGCTCCTCTGGCTAGCACTTCTTCAGGGCGGGAGCTCCTCTGGCTAGCCTAATCCTGACCGTTGGTGTCTCCGGGTCCGACTCAGCGAATATGGGGTTGTACACAATCCCCGCTCTTTTGGAGCTAGCTCTGCGCTCGAAAAGACACGTCCAACCCGTAAATATTCGTTGAGCACGTGTCAACATCAAAGAATCTTTTGGTGGGTTGTACCGTGGCTATATATATGTGCTGATAGACGGCCATAAATCCGCCCCCGAATCGTTGTTCCTTGTCTGAGTTCTCGCTTAGCTTCGGCGATGAATTCCAACTGTGTTGACAAACCGCTCCCGCAGGACCTCCAAGACCGTATTGAAGCGGCACAGGAGCGATCCAAGGCTAACTGCGCCTTGGTTGACCCCTGGCTGGCGAGAAAGTCGTCAGCCGCTGAGCCCTCTCAGCTAAAGAAGAAAAAGAAAGAAAATAAGAGGGCGAAGGTGGTCCAGCGAGAACTGTCTCACGAGAACAGGAGCTCGCCTACCCCGACCCCAAGCCGTGCGGATGATCCCTCTCCGTAGAAGGTATGTCTCTCGACTCGCTAATCATTGAAACCACTAGATGTTTACGAGGGAGGATTTGTAGCTGACGCGATACCTCTCGCAGGAAACGGCCCCGGACGACGCCAGGCCCCCGCGGGAGCCCTTGGAATCAGCATATCGTCCTCCTGAGAAACCACTACGGCTCTCGGAGGTCGCTCCTCCGCCTGACTCCCCGAGAACTGCAGGTATCTTTTCTACTCTCACTCCTAACTCAGTCTCAGATTGCTGAATCGACTTCCCGCAGCATCAGCTTCCGCCAAACCGGGTCTAGCCACCCGGGAGAACGAAGTAAGGGTCGCTAATCGGCCTGCCCCTACGGTTGATTCCTCCCTACCGGCGGGAGGAGTGGCTGTCGAATCTTCCGTAGCTCCCCAGGATGTCAGCCATCCCGCAAGAGAGGACAACTCCCCCTGCTTCCGGCCAAGCCGGGATCACCACGCGTAAAATCTCCCCCCCCCCCCCCCCGAGAAAAGGAAAGTCGCTCCACCTCCTCTTTGGAACTGAAGGGCGGGGGGGGGGCTTGGCCTTCTCCCCTGCTATCGGCCGGTGGTTCTCGCCATACGGCAGGTATGCGGTATGCTTATCATAATTATCGCTTAGCTCTCGCCATGACCGTGGAACTCTTTTGTCAGGGCATCCGGTCTCGCGGTCGGGAGCTGACGTAGAGGATGAAGATGAAGAAGACGATGAAGACAGAGAGGGGGGCGATGGCGAGAGCTCCCCCTTCCCTTCATCTGACGAGATGGAGGAAATCTTGACCAGTGATGGGAGCGCTAAAAGGCGGGGGATGAGGGTTGTCTCCGTCCTGTCGAAGCTTATACGGAGGGAGTGGGCCCAAGACTCTGCGGCGAGGGAGTTCCGCCAATCGGTGGAGAAGAGGATGGACGCTCTAGAGCGAGACTACTTCATAGGAGAGACGGATCGGTCAGGTGGGCCTACCGCCGGGTCCTCTCCCGAAAGGTGTATTGCGTGGATCCAAGACCTGTCCCACCGAATAAACCTAGGATGCACCGTCTTATCGTCTTATTTCAAACCGCAGGAGCCACCGAGGACTAGGCAGTGGGAACGAGGACGATGGCGGTGGGAACCTTATTGATTCGCGAGATCTCATCCTCTCTTACCCCCGGCCTACCCCTTCCCCAATGTACCCTGTTATTTTTATCAGTATGTAACTCATAACCTTGTTGTTATTATTATTATTCTTTATTCGGTTCTCGCTCGACGAGAGTAGCCCCTGCTTCCGGCTCATTTTACTTGTCGTGTGTCATCTCAAAATGTTTGCGCTAATCAGATTTATCGGTCAGTCGCTGTCAACCTTGGGCGGGAAATCGAGGCGTCGCCGACTTCGGGTGTGACGGTTGTACACCCGCCGCCTTTTTGGGAATAGCCATGATGACCACGGTTTTCTATAAATAGGGAAGTCCACCCACCAAATTTATTTCTCCGATCTGAAACCCTTGATTTTCTTTCTCGTTGCTTTCGCGGTTTGCCGAGAGCTCTTGCTTGCTTTCACTTCCCTCTCCCATTCTCGCTCAGTTCTCGCTCTCGCCCCTCTTCTGAAGATCTCGCCCTCAACCTCACAATCACGATGTCGGGCGGAAGCGAGGGACGCTCTAATTGCGCAGAAGCCTTCCAGAAGCATCAGTTCCCCTTTTATAGCCTGACCATGGAGGAGTTCCAACTGATCCAGACCCATTACATTCCCGCCGGCTTCACCGCGCGAAACCCCGGCAACCACGATAGGGTGAACAGTGTGGGGAAGGGGGAGCTCGTCAACCCCGTTGAGCACTTTGAGGTGGGCTTCCGCCTCCCCCTCTGGCCAGAGATGCTCCAGGCCCTCCGGTACTATGAATTGGTTCACGCGTAGTTGAATCCTAACTCGGTCACGATCCTTATGGCGTTCATCTGCTACATGCGATCCGAGAGGATCGAGTTTAGCCTCCCTATCTTCCGGAAGTTGTTTATCTTCCGTGCTAAGGGAGGGGTTGTCTTCTTTTCGGGGCAGCTACTCAAGACCACCGGTCTCGCCAACAAGCACCATCACTGGGGCGAGAAGTTCGTCTTCGTTTCTGGCGATTTCGGGAATGTTCCTCTCGCGCCCATTCAGTATGAGGACGCCGCTTACAAGCCGCCCTCCTTGGGCTCGCGCGAGAGCGCCCTCCTTGAGTTCTTCAGAACCAAGGATTTCGACGTCCAGTTCCTCCGGCGGGGTGTTGATTCTCTCCTCCCCGTGCCTCCGGGCGAAGGTACGGTCTCTCCTTTGACTCGCTATTTGTTGGGTATTGTATCCACAACGTACCTGATTTGAAGAAGCCCCTGAACAAGCTAAGGTAAATAGACAATGTATTTGATGAAATCTTTTAAGTTGTGCTTGCAGTTATTCCACGCTAAGTACACACCAATGTCAGGGTGCAGTAGGTCAATATACACGGGTCTACGCGACGTAATCCCTCGTTGAGCAGATCAGTGTGTTGGCCTACGTGTACTCTCTCTATTGGAGTGTACTTATTTTCAAGTACAGGGCTGTGATAATGCAAGAGCAGACAAGGAGCAAGGATGGGTCAAAGAGCAGCTCATGGGTGGAAAGTCGAAAAATCGTCTAAGTAATAATCGACTAGAATCACTAAGTGATTCTCGCCGAATCATCGAGAATCACTGGCTGATTCTCGCTGTCTCTATCCGGCTACCTCAGAGCGTGCTTATCTGTCGCTAAGTCAAAATCGTCGAGAATCACTGACTGATTCTCGCCGAATCTCTGAATGAAGATCGCTGAGCTTTGTTGACTTATTGCCTTCGACGATCGTCGATCTCCGTATGATGATCGTCGATCTCTGAACAACGATCGTCGAGCTCAATTGGCATAATCCCTTCGACAAGAATGACCTTCGATTCTTGCTGACTTTGCCTTAGGAGAATTTTTTGGAACCCGCTGGACCGAACTCAGCCGCTGGCGCTGTTTTGAACCGGGCTTGGGGTTTCTTGTTGGTGGGGCCCACAACGGTCATCTTGAAGACCTAATGTATAAATACATCTTTATTTTTGAACAGTAATATAAGAAAGACAGGAAAACGAATACACGATTTTGAAAAAGGAAGAAGCCGAGCCGCCGACGTGACCTAGATCGGAAATCCTTCTCCGCCGCCGTCGTCGTCGCTCGTGCAGTTGATCGCCGTCGTTGATCTTGGTTTCTTCCAGATCTCCCGTCGACAGAAGCTCAGCTAAGCACTGCGTCTCACGCGTCTAACCAGAGATCCTTTGTCTCTTGATTCGTAGATCGGGAAAACCTTCCCCTTCCGAATCGATCGTGACGATCGATCCTAGTGTGACAGTTGGAAGATCTTGCTAGCTTTGCTACGAAGATTGAATCTCCAAAGAACAGCTGCAGCACGCCGTTGTCGCCGCCGATCCCGAGAACCAAGCCGCCGCCCTTCTTGCCGCCGCTGGTTTCGAGAGAGATTCTCTCTAAGTGAGATTTAGGGTTGTGGACTCTTCGTTGACTTCAGGAACACGTCGTCGAACGAAGAGGGACACCTTATTCTCCATAAGTAGTTTGTATTTCTAATACACTCCAATTTCTATTTTGTTGTAAAGGAACGTTGGTTCCTATTTGTAAGGGTTGGGTGCAACCCGGGTGTGGGAGTGGTGACTCCTACGTGTGGAAGGGTTCCTTCCGTTAGTGTAAGGATTGGATTTCAATCCCGTTGGTGAAGTGACCGAGTCGTCCCTGGTTGGGAGATAGGTCGAAGGGGGAAAGTGGACGTACCCAAATCGGGGAACCACTATAAATTGCTTATGTCCTTTCTGTGCTGTGTTGTTTTGTTTTCTTGTGCAGGTACGATTTTCATTCTGCAAAAACGCTGCAAGACACCTATTCACCCCCCCCCCCATAGGTGAAGGTAGTTGACACTAAGTGGACTTTCAAGTGGTATCAAAGCGAGGTTACTCAACAAATAGGTTAACGCCTTGAGTAAGTTCCTGCCACTAGTGTCAAGAAGAAGGCAGACTTCTACTATGGACGGACTCAAGTACACAGGCAAGATCCCAGTGTGCACCAGGCTAAACTTTCCTATCTGGAAGGAAAGGATTAGGTTCTACATGGAAGCGGTCGATCCCCGACTCTTCATGATCGTGGAGGAGGGACCTTATGTCCCCACTAAGGCCTCCACCATTGATCCTACCAAGAAAGTGCCAAAGAAAATTTCTGAAATGGACAAGGACGAGATGGTGCTGGTGGGACTTGACAAGAAGGCGCAGAACATTCTGGTCAGCGCGGTCGATGACTCAATGATGCAGAACTTCTGCAACTGCAGGACAGCAAAGGAGATCCTGCACTGCCTGATTATCCTAATGGAGGGCACTGATGAAGTGAGGGATGATCGAAGATCCCTCCTGAACCAGAAATATGAGGCCTTCAGACAAGGGCCTAAGGAAGAGATCGGAGTCACCTTCGAGAATTTACTCAAGATTGTCAATGCCCTCAAAGGATATGGAAGAGTATTCACTGATGGTGAACTTAATGATAAATTCCTTAGGTCCGTTACTAAGGAATGGGACACAAAGATCTGCGCCATCTGAGAGTTTGGCAGACTTACTGAAACAGACCCGCAAATTCTGTTTGGGAAGCTGATGTCCTATGAGCTTCAACTGAACACCAGGAAAGCAGAAGGAGAAGAAGAAGCAGAGAAGGCTGCAGCCAAGGAAAAGACTGTGGCCCTAAAAGCCATTCACTCCAGGAAGGGTAAGGGTGCAGTTTCATACCATGCTGGGAAAAAGGATGAGGAGGAGGACTCCGAGCCATACTCCTCCAGCTCAGAGTTGTCTGAGGAAGATTTCTCCCTCATCACCCGAGAATTCAAGAAGTTCCTCAAGATGAGGAATCAAAGAAAGAGAGACGGCTCCTCCTCCAGGCATCAGAAGAAAAATTATTCTTCTGACATGTATGCTTCTAAACCGAACAAACATCGCTCCTCTGACATTATTTGTTTTGGATGCAATAAGCCAGGACACGTCATGGCCGACTGCCACCAAGGCAAGAGAGAAAAGGAGAAGGGAAAGGAGCACAAGTCCTCTAGAGATAAGAAGAAAGAGAGGAGCTACATCGCCAAAAAGCCAAAGACAATGAGTGAGTCTGATTCCTCAGACTCCAGTGATGATGAGGAAGCCTACTTCGGGCTGGTGGGTCGCTCCGACTCAGAAGGAGAATGCCCCCCATTTACTGGGAAGATAAAAGCTCACACCCCTCTCTCTGACTCTGAATCTGATCCTGAGTCTCAGGATGATGACCCTGAGGATAGCCTTTCGGCCCGTGAAGCGGAGCTTCTCGAGAAGTATGAGCTTCTGCTCAACACTTTCGAGGAGTGCCATAAGAGTTTGAAGGTCGAGAAAAAGGAAGAGAAATTCCTTAAGGGTGAGAGTGTCTCCCTAAGGTAAGAGATCACCAGTTTGATCTATCTCCGATAGGAGCACCTAGACCTGACTTCAAAGCATTCAGAGTCTCTTAAGCTCCTTGATCTTAAGCAGGAGGAAGCCGACAAGTTGGAAGAACAACTTGCGGCAGAAAGGAAGATCGCCAAGAGCTTCTCTATGCCAAAAATAGTTCTTCCATTAGTTGATACCTTCTCTGCTCAGGCAAAAGGAGCTGGCTTGGTGCATGTAGGGGTATCTGGTTCCTCATCCAGGAGAAACAGGAACCAGAGAAAGAATAAGGCCGCCAAGAAGGCCTCTGCTGCTGAAAAGGGAAAGGCCCCACTCAGTCCTGTTGCGTTCAGAAAGCCTAGCTTTCTCTGCAACCAGCATGACTTTGAGTCAACCTTGGGTCATCATTTCCGGCCCTCGGTTGCAAAGTCAAAGAGCCGATATTATGGTTGGACTTTTCCCCTCAACTTCGGTGAGAGTGTCTTCAAGGCACCTTATGAGGAAATCCACAAGGGAAATTATGGTCAATTCTCTAGCGGCCATAATAGAAAGCAGACACCAAAAGCCAAGCCTGTTATACTAAAGGAACAGAAGGTGAAGAAGTCATGTGACTGCAATCACTATGATGCCTCCAACTCCAGATCCAAGGCCCCGGCTGTACCCACCATTCCCAGGGTAAAGCAGGAGCCTAGGAAGAGGTACACCAGATTTGACTGTTGGTGTTGTGGCAAAGTCGGTCACTTTGTCGTGGATTGTTGGTTTAATCCGAGGTATAACGAGACTCCTTATGTTAGCAATGCGAGGCCGACCACTCGTAGGGTTAACCACCCGAGGGGGAGTATGCTAACCAAGAATCTAGGACCCAAGTTCGATTGGGTTCCTAAGGGAAATTAATTTTGTTTTGCAGGAATGTCCAAAGGCCACCAAAACTCCAATATGGTACTTGGACAGTGGATGCTCCCGGCATATGACTGAGACAAGAATCCTGCTGCGTGATTACACTCCAGTCGAGAATGGACCCAAAGTCATCTTTGGGGGGTCAGATCGAGGAGTCACCATAGGTTACGGTATGATTTCCAACGGTATAATCTCTATCACCGACGTGGCTTATGTTGAATGGTTAAACCATAACCTGATCAGTGTAAGTCAGTTATGTGATAAAGGTTATGACGTTAAGTTATGCAAGGATAAATGCCTGATAATATCATGTGCCTCTTCTGAGACGGTATTATCAGGCATTAGGAGCAGAAATATCTTCTGCTTAGATTTTCTTAGCTTAGATTCATCTACCCCCGTATGCCTAGTAGCAAAAGGCAGTGCATCTCTTTGTGAACAATGGCACAACAGATTGGCACATATTAATTACAAGACAATTAATATGTTATTTTCCAAAGATTTAGTGAGGGATGCTCCCATTATTAAGTGTATCAAAGATAGTCCCTGTACTGCATGCCAGATGGGCAAACAGACTCGGGCTACCTTTAAGGGCATCTCAGACAAAGACTCCTCCAGATGTCTTTATCTTCTGCACATGGAATTGTTTGGTCCAATGCAAGTTCATAGCTTAGGAGGGAAGTCTTATACGCTCGTGATTGTAGATGATCACTCTCGGTTTACCTGGGTGTTCTTTTTAAAACGCAAGTCTGATACGTTTGACATCTTCACCAGCTTTGTCAAGCAGATCCAGAACGAACTTAACTGCTCAGTGGTCAAAATCAGAAGTGACCATGGAACAGAGTTCGAGTCTGGTGCTATGACAGAGTTCTGTGAAGAACTTGGTATCTTTCATGAGTTTTCCTCCCCGCGCACTCCTCAACAAAACGGAGTCGCGGAGAGGAGAAATAGAACACTCATTGAAGCCTGCACGACAATGTTGAATGACGCTTCACTCCCAGAATACTTCTGGACTGAGGCGGTCAATACGGCTTGTCATGTTCAAAACCGGGAATTGATCAACAAAAGTCATCGTAAGACGCCCTACGAACTACTGAAAGGCAGGAAACCAACCATGTCCCATTTGAGGATCTTTGGTTGCAGATGTTATGTACTGAATAATAGGAAGTACCCGCGTGCTAAATTTGGTGAAAAATGCTTCGAAGGCATATTCATGGTCTATAGTACCCACTGTCGGGCATATAGGGTCTTCAATAAGAAAACCCTAGTGGTAGAAGAATCAATTAATGTTGTATTTGATGAAGGAAGCTTGCTTAACAGCAATTCTTCCAGCGGTATTCTTGAAGATGCAGGTGCACGACTTGAACAGCTGAGTCTCGATGAGACCGCTAAAGATGAAACTCCTAAGTACGTCAAAGTTTTCACCTCAACGTCAACTAGGAATGTTGAAGATCAAAATGGAGCAAATCTCTTAGAAGAAGGAGAAGCCCAAGAAGTAGTCGAAGCTCCAGACGCCAGACTTCTAGAGCTCCGGCACGTGAGGGATCATCCTAGAGATCAGATCATTGGAGATCCTCGTGACTGTGTCAGAACTCGAAGAGGTACTATTAACGAGATTTTGCATCGTAGCTTCCTGTCACAGGTTGAGCCAAAGAAGTTCGACGAGGCGAACAAAGATGCGGCATGGATTTTGGCCATGTAAGATGAACTGCATCAATTCGAATGATACAATGTTTGGACGCTGGTTCCCAGACCACAAAAGCAGAATGTGATTGGCACCAAGTGGATCTTCAGAAACAAAATGCATGAACATGGTGTCATCATAAAGAACAAGGCCAGGCTGGTGGCTCAAGGTTACAGACAGGAGGAGGGAATTGACTTCGACCAGACCTTTGCACCAGTGGCAAGGCTCGAGGCAATCAGATTGTTCCTGGCATATGCTTCGCACAAAGGGTTCACAGTCTATCAAATGGATGTGAAATCAGCATTCTTGAACGGAGACCTGAAAGAGGAAGCATACGTCGCTCAACCCCCAGGTTTTGTCAATCCTACTTATCCCAATCATGTATATTTTCTTAATAAAGCTCTATATGGTTTAAAACAAGCTCCACGAGCTTGGTATGAGACTTTATCTAGTTTTCTTCTTGAGAACAAGTTCTCTAGAGGTAAAATAGATAAGACATTGTTTCTCAGGGAAGTCAAAGGCAAGATTTTGCTGGTGCAAATCTATGTCGATGACATTATATTCGGCTCAATGGACAACAATCTTTGCAAAACATTTTCTAAACATATGCAAGGAAAGTTTGAAATGAGCAGTATGGGAGAGCTAAAGTATTTCTTGGGACTTCAAGTAAAACAGTCTGAGGATGGAATCTTCATCTCTCAGACGAAGTTCATAAATGAACTCCTCAAGAAATTTGGTATGGAGAATGCAACTTCTATGAGGACTCCAATGGGATCCACTATGTCTCTGGATAAGGATGAGAAAGGTAAACCTTTCGATGACACCAAATACAGAAGCATCATTGGATCCCTGCTCTACCTTACTGCCAGTATATCGGATATCATGTTCTCCACATGTGTCTGTGTCAGATATCAGGTGAACACTAAGGAATCTCACTATGTCGCTGCAAAGCGAATTCTAAGATACCTTAAAGGTACTCCCAATCTTGGCTTGTGGTACCCGAGAAACAATGATGTCGAGCTAATAGGTTTTTCAGATGCTGATTTTGCAGGGAGTAGGGATGACAAGAAAAGCACTTCTGGGACGTGTCAATTCCTCGGAAGAAGGCTTATCTCATGGAACAGCAAGAAGCAGAATTGTGTAGCAACCTCCACAGCAGAGTCTGAGTACATCTCGGCAAGCAGCTGTTGCGCACAACTCCTATGGATCAGAAACCAGTTAGCCGACTACGACCTTCAGTTCAAGGAAGTACCAATGTACTGCGACTCCTCCAGTGCAATTGCAATTGCCAACAATCCGGTATCGCACAGAAGAACGAAGCATATTGAAGTGCGCAACCACTTCATTCGGGAGCACGTGGAGAACAAGGACATCTCTCTCTATTATGTCCCCACAAACAAGCAGATTGCAGATATTTTCACAAAGCCCTTAGACGAAGCCAAGTTCAGTCTTTTCAAAACTGAATTGGGGATGCTAAACTATGAGGAATGAAGACTACAGAAGCTCCAGGCTCGTGCATCTAGGGGGAGCATCTGCTAGGAACTCAAGTGTGAGCACAGGTGCAAGAACTGAGGGGGAGCAAGGTGTCAAATGCAACAGACCCAGATTTGCAGAAGCCGAAAAGGGGGAGATTACCCTCTCGGCTAAGGCTAAGGCTAAGGTGGCTCCAAGTTTGCTCTCAAGAAATTGGTATTGGTAATGAATATCTCTCTCAACTCAATTTTTAGTTTATGATTTTCATTCCTATACGCTCTATTCACCTTAGCTTGTAGGGTTTAGGCTTCTTCAAATAGGGGGAGATTTTTGGGTATTGTATCCACAACGTACCTGATTTGAAGAAGCCCCTGAGCAAGCTAAGGTAAATAGACAATGTATTTGATGAAATCTTTTAAGTTGTGCTTGCAGTTATTCCACGCTAACTACACACCAATGTCAGGGTGCAGTAGGTCAATATACACGGGTCTGCGCGACGTAATCCCTCGTTGAGCAGATCAGTGTGTTGGCCTACGTGTACTCTCTCTATTGGAGTATACTTATTTTCAAGTATAGGGCTGTGATATTGCAAGAGCAGACAAGGAGCAAGGATGGGTCAAAGAGCAGCTTATGGGTGGAAAGACGAAAAATCGTCTAAGTAATAATCGACTAGAATCACTAAGTGATTCTCGCCGATTCGGAACTGGCTTATTCTCGCCGTCTCTATCTGGCTAACTCAGAGCGTGCTTATCTGTCACTAAGTCAAAATCGTCAAGAATCACTGACTGATTCTCGCCGAATCTCTGAATGAAGATCGCCGAGCTTTATTTACTTATTGCCTTCGACGATCGTCGATCTCCGTATGATGATCGTCGATCTCCGAACAACGATCGTCGAGCTCAATTGGCATAATCCCTTCGACGAGAATGACCTTCGATTCTCGCCGACTTTGCCTTAGGAGAATTTTCTGGAACCCGCTGGACCGGACTCAGCCGCTGGCGCTGTTTTGAACCGGGCTTGGGGTTTCTTGTTGGTGGGGCCCACAACGGTCATCTTGAAGACCTAATGTATAAATACATCTGTATTTTTGAACAGTAATATAAGAAAGACAGAAAAACGAATACACTATTTTGAAAAAGGAAGAAGCCGAGCCGCCGACGTGACCTAGATCAAAAATCCTTCTCCGCCGCCGTCGTCGCCGCTCGTGCAGTTGATCGCCGTCGTTGATCTTGGTTTCTTCCAGATCTCCCGTCGACAGAAGCTCAGCCAAGCACTGCGTCTCACGCGTCTAACCAGAGATCCTTTGTCTCTTTATTCGTAGATCGGGAAAACCTTCCCCTTCCGAATCGATCGAGACGATCGATCCTAGTGTGACCGTTGGAAGATCTTGCTAGCTTTGCTACGAAGATTGAATCTCCAAAGAACAGCCGCAGCACGCCGTTGTTGCCGCCGATCCCAAGAACCAAGCCGCCGCCCTTCTTACCGCCGCCGGTTTCGGGAGAGATTCTCTCTAAGTGAGATTTAGGATTGTGGACTCTTCGTTGACTTCAAAAACACGTCGTCGAACGAAGAGGGACACCTTATTCTCCATAAGTAGTTTGCATTTCTAATACACTCCAATTTCTATTTTGTTGTAAAGGAACGTTGGTTCCTATTTGTAAGGGTTGGGTGCAACCCGGGTGTGGGAGTGGTGACTCCTACGTGTGGAAGGGTTCCTTCCGTTAGTGCAAGGATTGGATTTCAATCCCGTTGGTGAAGTGACCGAGTCGTCCCTGGTTGGGAGATAGGTCGAAGGGGGAAAGTGGACGTACCCAAATCGGGGAACCACTATAAATTACTTGTGTCCTTTCTGTGATGTGTTGTTTTGTTTTCTTGTGCAGGTACGATTTTCATTCCGCAAAAACGCTACAGGACACCTATTCCCCCCCCCCCATAGGTGAAGGTAGTTGACACTAAGTGGACTTTCACTATTCCCCCTCCTTTTTTTAAGATTAGGGCTGAGTGTTGTCTCCTCTGCAGGAGAGCGCGAGATCCCCCTGCGCCAACCCTTCGACGAGGCTCATGCTGCCAAGAGCCAAACCGTGAGAGATCCGCTGGCTCTCGCGAAGTCCACGACTCAAGCTTGCAGGGACGAGTTGGCCCTTATTCCTTCGACCGATGCCGGGAAGCTAAAGCCCGATGCCCCTTTGCCCCCAGCACTAAAGAGGCCCAAAATAACCGCTGCCGAGAAGGGTAAAGCCGTAGCAGTTCCGCCATCCCGACCTTCCGCTCCAGGCCGCTCCTTTGAACAGATCTTGCAGGCCGCCAGCGAGATCGATGTTACCAAGAGTGGCTCCGAGGCACCTGCTGAGAACCCCCCCCCCCCCCTCCCCGTCCCCGATGGATTAGATGGTGAGGGAGCCGCCGCCGAGACCTCCGCTCAGTCTCCGCCTGGATAGGTGGCGCGGGGTCATCAAAACTTTGGTCTCGGCACGAAGTGCCTTGATGCGGAAAATAAACCGATGCTTCAGTGGGACCCTGATACCAACAGGGTCTCGATCTCATCTCTTTTAACCAGCTGGGCGGAGCTAGATGTGGTCACCAGCGAGGCCTTCTCCTTGGGCTACGACCTTTACAGCCGGGAGAACGCAAGCATCTATGATAAAATGACCACCAGGCTCCTGAGCTACGACTCCACCCGGGCCCTGATGCTTGGGATCGAGCTTGCACATATGTGCGCACGTCTGAGTATCACCATCGACCGCAACTTCCAAGATATGTTCAAGGCAAGGGAGGATGCGGTGGCTCAGGCAGCTGCCTTGAAGAAAGACCTGGCAGATGCTAAGCAACTGCTGTCCTTGCGCCCGGCGAAAAAGGTAAGCGAGTCATTTCGCGGCACTCGCTCTCGCCACTGCATATTTAAACTTTTTTCCTTTCATGCTAACCTATCGCTATGCCGGATTCCGCTCAGGCCGTGGCGCTTCGTGCGGAGCTAGCCCAGACGCGATACGAGAACGTCCTGCTGAGGGACCAGCTCTGGCGCATGGAGGCGACTGCGCCCCCTCCTCCTCCACTGGATGAAAGGTTGAAGAGTCGCCACTATTCAGTCTACGACATCGATAAGCTCCTTCAGGCCAATGCTCAAGCTACAGTCAAGCTGACCCTGGAGACGCTGCGGGACGTAGGTTGCTTGGACGGGAGAGACAAGTCCATCACCACTCGCCAGCACGTCCCTTGGCTCTTCGAGCCCATCCCGAAGCCCACGGGCGTGCCCGATTCCCCACCTTCGGATGTCCCAAAATCCCCGGCAACGGGCGGCGAGACATCCAGGGAGGGCTCAGGCGAGTGCTCTCGCGGGAGTTCAAGCGAGAGCTCGGAGGGGTACAGCGCGTCTCCCTGAAGGGCCCTCCTTTCTTCTCTTTTGGTTGTACTGAGCGAGATGCTCTAGACTTGTAATTACATTAAATACATCGTAAATATTTTGTATGTATGGCATTTTATTTTATTGTAAATGTTTTTTATACAAATGTTGAGGCCGAGTGCTTCTTAAGCATGCTTCTGCCGAGGCCCTTGGCCCCCTAGGGTTGTCTCCCTTAGTGATGGATAGGCGGGAACTGTTGAAAGAGCCCAGGGCTTAAACGTTTTGTTTCCGCGCTCTGCCGAGAACCGTCTGTCGGGAACATTGCTCGTAGGCCCTTTAAGACAAGGTCGTCCCTCTTTACCCTGCGCGAACTGTTCGAAGATTACGCCTAACACTTCCCACTGACCAAGGATACTTTGTCAGGAGCCTTTCCGCCGAGAACTTCCTTCAACGAGATCTCCCTGGCGGTTACCTCCCCGCCGAGATCTCCTCTGGCCGAGACCTCTCCTGCCTGAAGGGATCCTACCTCTTTTCATTCCGTGTTCCAGGTGCATTTCTTGCCCTGCTCAGAACATCTGGGTCGAAGTGTCTCCTAGGATCAAAAACCTCCCTCCCACAGGCGAGCCTTCGGGCCTGCCAGCTAACGAGAGCCTGCGTAGCGGGTCTACCTGGGGCCGAGCTGAGCTCGGGGTGCTGATGAAGTTTCCTTAAACCAAACCTATCCCCCACAGGCGAGCCTTCGGACCTGCCAGCTAGATGAGAGCCTGCCCAACGGGTCTACCTGGGGACGAGTCGAGCTTGGGGTGCCGATGTGTTGGGTTTCTCTATAGGGTTGGCACAACACTTGTGCACGCAGCAGAAAAATAAAACATCAAGAAAAACCCAAAGAGATGTGGATCGGGCCATGAACAGTTGAATCAAGAAGTTAGTAAAACTAGGCAAAAAATTACCTCGGTGGCGTTGAGTCACAACTCAACGGAGATGCTCCAAGATTTATCTGCTTGTTGGTGGCGAGTTCTACGTGGAATAGTATCCACGTTTCTGCAGAAGTCCACACGAGCGGGAGAACGCCGAACTTTCCGTCGCACGGAAGATCGGGATGGAGAAGACCGCACCTCGGCTATTCCACGGACTGTTAGGTCCGCGCCAGGAAGAGCAGCACCAGCGACAGTCGCCGGAGAAGAGGTGGCAGCGGAGCGAATCTGGCGGCGGAACACTTCCGGCGGCGGGATCGGGATCGGCGGAGCGAACGAGCGGAACTCCTTCCGTCGGGTTCAATTCGCACAGAGGAAATCGCGCATACTTTACCCGAAACCCTAAGTGTTATATTTATACCTAAAGTATAAAATAAACTCAGGAAAATCGCTATCCGCAGACCACCCAAAATAGGGTTCAGAATCGGCGAGTATCAACCGGTGAGAATCGGCGACAATCGGCGAGAATCACCGAACAGGTTCGGCGAGAATCAGTCGACGAGTATCAAACAGGATCGTCGAGAATCAGAGTACCATACTCGACGATTCTCGCCGATCGTCGAGCTTCACTCGACGATTCACAATGATACTCGACGATCGTCGAGCCGCGGTCGACGACAATCGCCAAGGTAGTCGATCGTCGAGATTCAACAATTGATTCTCGACGATTCTCGTCGATCGGCGAGAATCAGTAAGGTGATTCTCGACGATCGTCGGGAATCAGAAGACCATTCTCGACTAATGTCATTGACCCCTGGACGACAAACCTAACCAGCCCCTCAAGGCAACATTTGCATAACCCGATGACTCTTTAAGGCAACATTTTGCCCATAACCCTATTCAGGTCGGTGATTGGTAACCTTTGCCAACACAGTCAGTCATCCAACTTCTCCACATCTCTTATGTGCGACCTTGCAGGCTCATATCGCGTTGGCAGTGAGATTACATGTTTGACCACTTCCAGATCATCATGGTAACTTCAACAGACTCCCACTTGATCTCGAAAGTATCAAACCAAAAACCTCACAAACAATGAGCGGCATCTAGCAATGCATCATTGCTCCCCAAGCAATAAGAGTTTATAACTCATAAGCCTTAATGACCAATGTATCAGCGTTGTCTTTGTCCCTTTGTCCATTACATCCGGAAAGAACTAGAGGCATGAACCGTGTCACCCTCGTAATAGCTCAATCCAAGTTTCTTGATCCAGGACGGAATTCCAGAGAATGGTGAGTCCAATATCACATATTGACTCAACCAAGCATGGCCATGCATTTCTCAGTCCAGTTCCATCAAGGGGCCCATGGATGCAACTCCTGTCACACAGGAGGACAAATTCCATATCTGCTCACACACAAACATCCAAATGATTCGTAACATGCCCAACAACCACCCTTATCATCAACCTTTCTCAAGGAAGACTTTAGATGGCATCAGAGCACGCTCCTCCTCACTTGATGAATGCTGTGACTTCAGGTCAAAGGATCACAACACCATTGTCAATTGAGACATACTCGTGACACGATTGGATGACAATCCACAGAGTAGTCTCAGGTTGGGTCTGTCCAGTACAACTTGTTCATTAACAAGTACCCACGTGATGACTTGATATCACAATATCATGACCTGTGAGAACCAGTCATCAGTCAATGCACGTGCTAGTCTTCATGTATCATCATCACCCTTAGCTTCTATGATGATACTCGACCAGGGACCTTCAAGAATGAAGCTTCTGATAAATCATGGGCTCTCACATTCAAGTCACGTACTTGATGTCCCATGGAAGCGAACATTCTAAGGGTATCTATTATGTTAACATTTAACTATCACATAGAAAAAGACATAATAAAAGAATTTGCCATTAATTATAAAAGAAAAACTAGGTACACAGTTCATCATATGAACAAACAGCCAACAAAATACATATTTACATGCAATCCACAAGATTCTTACTAGAGTTGATCATTTAGGTATCGTATACCCATGGATCTAGTATGACCATCATGCTTTCTCTGCGCGAGAGGCTTTGTCAGCGGATCCGCAATATTTTCCTCAGTCGGCACTCTGCAAATGTTTACATCTCCTCATTCGACAATCTCACGAATAAGATGAAACCGCCGGAGTATGTGCTTGGAGCGCTGATGAGATCTAGGTTCCTTAGATTGTGCAATTGCACCATTGTTATCACAGTAGAGAACTACGGGACCAACAATGCTAGGAACTACATCAAGCTCGCCGATGAATTTCCTAATCCATACAGCCTCCTTCGCTGCATTAGCTGCTGCGATATACTCGGCCTCTGTTGTAGAATCAGCAACTGTCTCTTGCTTGTAACTCTTCCAGCTTACAGCTCCTCCATTCAGGCAAAACACAAAACCTGACTGAGACTTGGAGTCGTCTCTATCAGTTTGGAAGCTAGCATCCGTGTAACCGCTTACAACGAGCTCTTCCTCTCCACCATACACCAAGAACACGTCCTTAGTCCTTCTCAAGTACTTCAGGACATTCTTCACTGCAGTCCAGTGGCACTCACCGGGATCTGACTGATACCTGCTAGTCATGCTCAAAGCAAAGGAGACATCGGGTCGAGTACATAACATCGCGTACATGATTGATCCAATTGCCGAAGCATATGGAATCAACTTCATGCGGTCCTTGTCTTCATAAGACGTTGGACACTGGTCCTTAGAGAGATTCACACCATGAGACATGGGCAAAAATCCTTTCTTGGACTCAAGCATGTTGAACCGCTTCAACACCTTTTCGATGTACGTACTCTGGGTCAAACCCAGCAACTTCTTCGATCTATCTCTATAGATCTTAATACCAAGTATATAAGTCGCTTCACCCAAATCCTTCATCGAAAAGCAGTTCCCTAGGTTGTTCTTAACAACTTTCAGGGTAGGAATGTCATTCCCAATCAACAGTATGTCATCTACATACAATATCAGGAAGACAACAATGCTCCCACTGATTCGCTTGTAAACACAAGGCTCATCTTCATTCTTGATGAAACCAAACTCTTTGATTTTCTCATCAAAACGAAGATTCCAACTACGAGAGGCCTGTTTCAGTCCATAAATGGACTTATTCAGCTTGCATATTTTAGTGGCTTCATCTGGGGATACAAAACCCTCGGGTTGTGTCATATACACTTCCTCAAGGAGGTTTCCATTAAGGAAAGCCGTTTTGACATCCATCTGCCAGATCTCGTAGTCATAATACGCAGCAATAGCAAGCAATATCCTTATGGACTTTACCATGGCAACAGGGGAAAAGGTTTCATCATAGTCAATACCATGAATTTGCTTGAAACCCTTAGCCACCAGTCGCCCTTTGAATGTCTGTACATTCCCATCCATGTCGGTCTTCTTCTTGAAGACCCACTTGCACCCTATGGGTCGTACCCCTTCAGGTGGTTCCACCAAGTTCCAAACTTGGTTTGTATACATGGAGTCCATTTCGGATTTCATAGCCTCAAGCCATTTGTCGGAGTCCGGTCCACTCATAGCATCTTGGTAGGTTGCTGGTTCATCATCATGATCCATAAGCAACACATTACCTATTTGAGACACGAGAAATCCATATCTCTCAGGCTCAAATCTCGGTCTACCAGATCTACGTAGGACTTGTGTTCCCTGATCAGGTTCTCTAGCTACAACATCTTGTAGTCCTATCTCAGGATCCAATTCCGGTTCATTCACTACACGTGGTTCTTGAACTTCTTCAAGCTCTACCTTTTCAGTCTTTCTTGATAAGAACTCTTTCTCCAAGAAGACACCAGTCCTTGCGACAAACACTTTGCCCTCAGACGGTAGGTAAAAGTAATACTCTTTCGTTTCCTTAGGATATCCCACCAGATAACACTTATCCGATTTGGGTTCCAGCTTGTCAGGCATTTGACGTCTCACGTATGCCTCACAGCCCCAAATTTTAATGAACGACATACTAGGACGCTTCCCAGTCCATATCTCATATGGTGTCTTTAGAACCGTTTTCGTTGGAGCACGATTCAATGTCATTGCAGCAGTCTCTAAAGCAAAACCCCAAAAGGAAACAGGCAAGTCTGCATGACTCATCATCGAACGTACCATGTCTAACAAAGTACGATTTCTCCTCTCAGACACACCATTATGTTGTGGTGTTCTAGGTGGAGTGAGATGTGATACAATACCACACTCTTTCAGATGATCACGGAACTCATGACTCAGGTATTCGCCACCTCGATCAGATCGGAGTGCTTTAACCCTTTTACCCAATTGGTTTTCTACTTCATTCTTAAACTCTTTGAACTTTTCAAAGGTCTCGGATTTGCACTTCATAAGATACACATATCCGTACCTACTGAAATCATCAGTAAATGTAACAAAGTAGAAATACCCACCTCTGGCCATGGAACTCATGGGTCCGCATACATCACTATGTACAACACCCAAGAGATCCTCAGCCCTCTCAATATAATCAGTGAAAGGAGCTTTAGTCATCTTGCCTAACAAACAAGATTCGCATCGCTCAAATGATTCATAATCAAATGAGTCCAAAAGTCCATCTCTATGGAGCTTGGATATGCGCTTCTCGTTGATATGGCCCAAACGACAATGACAGAGAAAAGTAGGGTTCGAATCATTTGTTCTTAGTCTTTTATTATTTTCTACATTACAGATCAGATGGTCCAAGTTCAAAATGTAAAGACCATTAAACAATTGGGCTACAGTATAACAAACATCATTCTTAAATATAGAACAACAATTGTTCTTAATTATAAAAGAAAATCCAATCATGTCCAAACATGAAATAGATATAATGTTTCTAGTTATCGCCGGAACAAAATAACAATTATCAAGTTCTATTACAAGCTCACTGGGTAAAGAAAGACGGTAAACTCCTACGGCTACAGCAGCAACTCTTGCTCCATTGCCGACGCGGAGGTCCACCTCCCCTTTACTCAGCAATCTTCTCCTTCCCAGTTCCTGCACATTTGTACAAATGTGAGAACCACATCCGGTATCCAATACCCAAGATGAAGGAGCAGAAAGGTTTATCTCTATAACGTAAACATTAGAAGCGGAAGTCATACCTCCCTTCAATTTCTGCAGACCCTCAATGTATGAAGGACAGTTCATCCGCCAATGACCAGCCTTGCCACAGTGGTGGCATTTCCCTTCCTTCACCGCGCTTTTCTTTTTCATCAGTGCAGAAGACTTGGGCTCAAGATATGACTTAGGTCCCACCTTTGTCTTCTTGGAGCCCTTGGCTTTGCCCTTGCCCTTATGCACCATCAGTATGGGGCTGGCAGGCTTGGCCTTCTTCATGTTGATCTCGGCAGTTCTTAACATGCCTAGGAGTTCGGGCAGTGTCTTGTCTATCTCATTCATGTTGTAGTTCAAGACAAACTGCTCATAACTGTCCGGCAACGATTGCAAGATCAGATCCGTGGCCAACTCTTGACCAAGAGGAAAACCCAGCCTTTCAAGGTTCTCGATATACCCAATCATCTTGAGTACGTGAGTCCCTACTGAGTCTCGAACTCCCATCTTGCACTGAAACAACGCTTTCGTGATGTCGAACCTCTCTTGACGAGCCTGCCCTTGAAACATTTTCTTGAGATGCTCGTCAATCTCCTTGCACCCCATGTTCTCATGTTGCTTCTGAAGCTCAGAGTTCATGGTGGCAAGCATAAGGCACTCGACATCTAAAGCATCGTCAGTATACTTCTTATAAGTATCCTTCTCAGCACGGGAAGAGTTCCCGGTCGGCACCTCGGGGGCTTCTTCTTCCAAGATATAGAGCTTTCGCTCTTGCCTGAGAACAATTCTCAGGTTCCTATACCAGTCCATATAATTTGTCCCACTGAGCTTATCCTTCTCAAGGATGGCTCTTAGAGACAGCGTGGAGTGTGAAACACTTGCCATAGAATTCTACAAGAATTTATGCAGAATAAAATCAGTACCTAAATTTCAATTACAATTTATTTTAATTAGGACTTCAATTAAAATACTCCCACTATTTTATTCGAAATGATAGCCCTCACTAACAATTCGGAGAGTTCATGCGAGCTACTCTCTTAGTGGACAAGATCCGTATTTCACCAACACTATGAGTCCGCTTTGGCGTTCCTCTCACGATGTGGTTATTTAGGTAGGCAACGCTTGTCAATTGCATCCTCATGCAATTCTTGTATGGTTGGTGAATAACTCCTTATTCGCATCCATCATATGGTGCATGCCAACCCCATGCCTCTAGGCACTCAACCTTTGAGGTCACCTAGTTAAGCTGGACCCGATGTCGACAGTGGGATATCACAATTATCCGCTCGCACCCTTACCAAGATAGATTAATGCACCTTACTTTGGCAAGCCCACACTTCATCGATCGAGGCAGGAAGAGTGTCATCCATCGGAAGGCATCCGAACACTTAATATTTGATGAAGGGATTTTAATTGTAGGTTAACAATTAACCATGATCAACATTTGATCAATGTGCACATCCAAGAAAAACAATTCTAAACCACATGCATCCCTTATGTGCACATCCTTACACCATCAACAATTTGATTGAAGGAAGGGTTAAATCTGAACATCCGGAAATTTCCAAATCCTCAGATTTACATGCATTGGACAAACGCGAAGACAACTCAACTTAAAACAGTAGACAAGCTCATCTCTCTATGCTGGATTCAAAATCCAAAACATACTCGAGGGATGGTTACTGCTAAGGAGACAACAATTTCTAACACTTAGAAATTCCACCGAAATTCCAATCGTTCTCGGCGAAGTGCCAAGACTAAATCTAGACATTTAGAACGCTTCTAAATCTCTAGGTTTACACGCACTGGAATAACCAAACTTCCAAAACAACAGTCATGGCCGAAACCTCCCTCTGATACCACTGTTGGGTTTCTTTATAGGGTTGGCACAACACTTGTGCACGCAGCGGAAAAATAAAACATCAAGAAAAACCCAAAGAGATGTGGATCGGGCCATGAACAGTTGAATCAAGAAGTTAGTAAAACTAGGCAAAAAATTACCTCGGTGGCGTTGAGTCACAACTCAACGGAGATGCTCCAAGATTTATCTGCTTGTTGGTGGCGAGTTCTACGTGGAATAGTATCCACGTTTCTGCAGAAGTCCACACGAGCGGGAGAACGCCGAACTTTCCGTCGCACGGAAGATCGGGATGGAGAAGACCGCACCTCGGCTATTCCACGGACTGCTAGGTCCGCGCCAGGAAGAGCAGCACCAGTGACAGTCGCCGGAGAAGAGGTGGCAGCGGAGCGAATCCGGCGGCGGAACACTTCCGGCGGCGGGATCGGGATCGGCGGAGCGAACGAGCGGAACTCCTTCCGTCGGGTTCAATTCGCACAGAGGAAATCGCGCATACTTTACCCGAAACCCTAAGTGTTATATTTATACCTACAGTATAAAATAAACTCAGGAAAATCACTATCCGCAGACCACCCAAAATAGGGTTCAGAATCGGCGAGTATCAACCGGTGAGAATCGGCGACAATCGGCGAGAATCACAGAGCAGGTTCGGCGAGAATCAGTCGACGAGTATCAAACAGGATCGGCGAGAATCAGAGTACCATACTCGACGATTCTCGCCGATCGTCGAGCTTCACTCGACGATTCACAATGATACTCGACGATCGTCGAGCCGCGGTCGACGACAATCGCCAAGGTAGTCGATCGTCGAGAATCAACAATTGATTCTCGACGATTCTCGTCGATCGGCGAGAATCAGTAAGGTGATTCTCGACGATCGGCGGGAATCAGAAGACCATTCTCGACTAATGTCATTGACCCCCGGACGACAAACCTAACCAGCCCCTCAAGGCAACATTTGCATAACCCGATGACTCTTTAAGGAAACAATTTGCCCATAACCCTATTCAGGTCGGTGATTGGTAACCTTTGCCAACACAGTCAGTCATCCAACTTCTCCACATCTCTTATGTGCGACCCTGCAGGCTCATATCGCGTTGGCAGTGAGATTACATGTTTGACCACTTCCAGATCATCATGGTAACTCCAACACGATGAAGTTTCCTCAACGCAAACTTATACCCCACAGGCAAGCCTTCGGACCTTCCAGCTAGATGAGATCATGCGCAGCGGGTATACCTGGGGCCGAGCCGAGCTCGGGGTGTTACAAAACACATAAGTACATCCTATCATAAAAATTTTGCAATAGGCAAGAGAAAAACAAGTCAATTGATGGAGTATAACAAGCTTGATTTTGAATACATAATTACATCTTCCCCATCTCACGGGTATAAGTGTTTTAGGTCATCACCGCTCCAGGTGTAGCTTAAGGCCCTCCCCTCCACGTCCTGGAGGTAGTAACCTCCTGTTCCAAGGACTTCCTTCAATATGTAAGGTCCTTCCCAGTTTGGGTTGAGCTTGCCCACGGGAGCCGACCTTCCTGCCGCGTCAACCTTTCTCAGCACCAGATCTCCTTCGACAAACTGCTTGACCCTGACATTCTTATCAAAATACTTAGCCATCTGCCGCTTGATCTCTTCTTGTCTGATGGCTGCCACGTCCCGCAGCTCTTCCACCATGTCTAGCGAGATGCGTAACACCTCATCATTCTCCAACCTCCAAGTCTCATCTCCTTCGCCTGAGGTTGTGACCCGCGGGGACCTAACCTCGAACTCCACTGGTAGGACCGCCTCACACCCGCAAGAAAGCTTGAAGGGGGTCTCACTGGTGGCCGTGTTTGGAGTCGTTCACAAGGCCCACAGGACCGAGGGATGCTGCTCCACCCAATTTCCCTTTAAGTTTTCCACTTTCTTCTTGAGCAGGTTCACAATAATCTTGTTTGCCGCTTCCACCTGGCCGTTGCTCCGAGGGTGGTGGATAGAGGCAAATCTGAGATCTATCACTAGTTGGGCGCAGAAGTTGATGAACTCTTCACTGGCAAACTGGGGACCATTATCTGTCACTATCGCTTGAGGCAGCCATTGTCTGCATATGATCTCCCACCAGATGAAGTTCCTTATGACTTGTGAGGTGACATTGGCCAAGGCCTTAACCTCCAGCCACTTTGAGAAGTAATCGACCATGACCAAGAGGAACCTCCTCTGCACACTAGCCGGAGGAAAAGGCCTGACTAAATCCATCCCCCAGATAGCGAACGGCCACGGTGCCGCGATGCTTCAGAGCCTTTGAGCTGCCAAGAGCTGGAGGGGGGCGCAGAGCTGGCACTTTTGACACCTCCTTGCAAAATCCTCGGTATCCTTCCTTAGGGTGGACCAGAAGTACCCCTGCCTGACCACCCTTGCCTCCAACATCATACCTCCCGAATGACTGACGCACTCGCCCGAGTGCACATCTCCCAAGATTCTTGGGATCTCTTCTTCGGTTACACACCTTGCTAGGAGCCCTGACCACATCTTATGATGCAACCCCCCTTCTATCATCAGGTAATGAGCTGCCTTGCTCCTGAAGCTCTTTGCATTCTTAACCTCCTCTGTCAACCTGCCTGTGGTCAGGAAGGTTACCAATGGGTCCACCCACGAGGATCGCCGACCTACCTCCATCAACTCCCCTTTGAAAGTCCACCTAGTGTCAACTATGTGCACCTATGGGGGGGATAGGTGAAGTGTAGCGCTTTTGCGGAATTTATAATAGTACCTGCACAATAAAGATAAACAACACAGCACACAGAAAACACAGGAAATTTATAGTGGTTCCCCGACTTTGGTACATCCACTTTCCCCCTTCGACCTATCTCCCCAACAAGGGACGACTCGGTCACTTCTCCAACGGGATTGAAATCCAATCCCTACACTAACGGAAAGAGACCTTCCACACGTGAGAGTCAACACTCCCACAAAACGGGTTGCACCCAACCCTTACAACTCGGAACAAAAGTTCCTTTACAACAGAAGTAAATATAGAATGTACACGAGATACAAACTTCGTTTGGAGACTACGGTGTTCCTCTTCGTTCGACGACGTGTTCGTGAAGTCAACGAAAAGTCTACAACCTTGGTCTCTCTTGGAGAGGATCTCCCCGGAACCGGCGGCGGCAACTCGAACGGCGGCTAGCTTCGGGATCGGCGGCTACGATGATGAGCGGCTGCTGAACTTGGAGATCCAAACTTCGTAGCGAAGCAAACTAGGTCTACCAACGGTCACTCTAGGATCGGTCGTCTCGATCGATTCGGACGGGGGAGATTTTCCCGGTCAACAAATCGAGAGACAAGAGATCTATGGATAGACACGTGAGACGCAAGCTTTGCTAAGCTTCTGTCGCCGGAGATCACGAAGGAATCTCGATTGTTGACGGCGACAAACTTCCCGAGCGCGACGGCGGCGGCGGAGAGAAATCGCGGAATTAGGGTTACGTGGCGGCACGGTTTCTTTCTCTCTCTCCGTGGTTTTACTGTTCAAAATACTGGAATATATATACTGTAGATAACTCCAATATGACCGTTTGTGGGACCCACACTAGAAATCCCTAAGTCCGGTTCAAGCTAGTCCAAAGGCAGAATCCGGTCCAGCAAATTCCAGAGAAAACGCCAAGGAAAAATCGGCGAGAATCGCAGGCGATTCTCGACGAATCGGCGAAAATCACCAAGTGATTCTCGACGATTCGTCGAGAATCGTTGGTGATTCTCGCCGAATCACTTATTTATTCTCAACGAATTTCACTTTGTATACATGAGCTGCTTGGCCACTGGTTCGGCGAGAATCACTAGTGATTCTCGCCGAATCTTACTTGGCACCGTTTTGAGGTAGCCAGAGGGAGTCGGCGAGAATCACTATTGATTCTCGTCGATTCGGCGAGAATCACTAGTGATTCTCGCCGAATCGGCGAGAATCACTTGGTGATTCTCGTCGAATTTTCCTTGGACGAAATTTCGTCTTCCACCCAGGGGCTGCACCTTGATCCTCCATGCTCCTTGTCTTCTCTTGCATATGAACGGACGTGTACTTGAAAGTAAGTGCACTCCAATAGAGAGAGTACACGTAGGCCAACACACTGATCTGCTCAACGAGGGATTACGTTGTGCAGACCCGTGTATATTGACCTACTGCACCCTGACATTGGTGTGCACTTAGCGTGGAGGAGCTGCAAGTACAACTTAAGAAGTTTCATCAAATACATTGTGAATTCATCTTAGCTTGATAGGTGGCTTCCTCAAATCTAGGTAATCGTGGATACAATACCCAACAATCTCCCCCTATTTGACGAAGCCAAAACCCTACTAGCTAAGATGAATAACACTTATCAAATAATAAACATAGCATTCAGAAATTAAACATGCAGCACAAGAGAATATATGCAATCAGATCAGGACTTGAGTCATTCACAAATTCAGATATATATATCAATATAAATATATACACATATAATCCAGAATTGTTTATATGACAATAATAATCATTAAATGTTCTCAAGACACAGTGACAAGCTATAAATTTTTGACTATTTATCCTTAGCTAAGTCACCCTTAAGATTTTGAGCCAAGTACTTCTTGCTTTGCCTCTCCATGTATTCTTTAGGCTTCGGGTAATACCTAGGAGGAGGAACTTTATCTGCATCCTTGTTATTTCTGAAAAATATGTTGCGTTTCACTTCAAACGTTTTGTGCTTTTCCCACTCATACTGGCTATATACCTCGTTTCGATTGATCTCTCCTTTTTCTTGCAGCCAGAAGGTGTCTAAGATGATGTTCCTTGAAACTGGACTCCACCTTTCGTTTCGTACATCCTCCTCACTCATTCGAGTTCTCTTTGCAGCCTGTGTCTCCTTGGAGGTCCCTTCCTGAACTTTTCTCTTTCCCTTGGCTTTTGCTAAAGCCTCTTGGTCAAACATACTCCTCAGTTTAGATTTGGAGAGGGCCCTAGCATCAGCTTCATTTGTGGAAATATCTGCAGCACTTGCACTTACATCCTCAGCAACACTTACTTCCTCAGCGGCCTTAGATGTCTCAGGAACATGAATACCGGCAGGATTGTCAGGCAGAACGACGCCTAACGTACCTAGCGCCTGTTGGAGCATCCACCAGCAGCTCTCATAGACATATTTGCTTGATTGTGCGAAGTGTGTGCTCATGCTTTCTTGAAGCTCGGCCAACATAGCTATATACTCTTTCTCCCCCTTTTTGGCTTCGATAGCGATGCAGTTTGCATATGAGTGTAGGGAGTCATCAATATGCTTCGTGGTCTTGGAGAATTCAGTAATCAGGGCCTGCTGATTTGCGTTAAGAGTGACCATATTACCATCAAACTTCTGAATATTGTTGGCTACAACATGTGCATTCTGATTGACGACGGCAAGAGTATCAGTATTCTTTTTCAAACCAGCCATTAGAAGTGTGACGGCTTGTCCGGCCTCGGTGTACTTTTCTTCAAACTTCTTCTCCATTACGTCCAATTTATGGTTGATCTCCACCATATTCTTAAGCATGAGATTTTCAGAAGTCTTAAGCCTTTTCAGCAGTGTTTTCTGAGCGTTATCAAAAGAAGCTTTAAGTTCATTCACTATACCTTGAATGACATTGACAGTGTGAGTGGCCAGCTCATCTCGTAACGGTAAAGTCGGGGGCACTTCTTGGCCTTGCTCTTGCTCTTCAGCAGACGCATCGGTAGAGTTGGATACAATCACAGGCTCTAAAGGAGGAATGTTGGTGGCCTTTGTAGATTTATCTAACTCCCCCTCCACTGGTGCAGACTTGTCAGATGGAGGTTCAACAAGATCCGGAGTCTCAAATACTTCCTGGCCCTCATTCTCATCTTCCTCTCCGTCCTCATCCAAGAAATCATCTATATCAGCAGCCTCTTCCACTTCTCGGTCAGCAGTCTCCAGCACAGTGTTACATTCTTCTTGAGTGTCGGCCACAGCATCCCTGGCCACCTGGGCAATTTCAGATATTACATCTGTATGAGGGGGTAGAGTCTCCCCCTCGATTCTTGCAGTCACGGTATCAGGAATTTCACCGGGGGAGACTGCTGGAGATACTTCCTGTTGCTCTTCCACAGCAGGCTGCCCGATACGCCGCTCCCATCGATCAAACACACTTGCATCCATATTTTTCAAGTAGTGGAGAGGGACTCCTTTGCTCATGTCGAACTTGTCTCCGTTTAGCTGGTTTAGATATAGACTTATGATGCGGCCGAAACTAGGAGTGCCCAGAGTGTCCTTGATCTTCTTGAACAGCAACTCCCCCCAGTTGAACCTCTTGCGGCAGACAACAGCTATGAGGATCTTGAACATATCTCCTGAGATATGGTCATGCGAGCCCGGCTTGCAGATGAGCACTTTTCCAATAATGTCAGATAGGAGCTTCCCTTCTTCATTCATCTCCTTTATCTTTATTGATCGAGTTCCTCGTGGAAGACCGCAGAACAAGAGAGTTCTAGTTTTGTCCTCGTCCTCCAGATAGTCCTCCTGCTCCGAACTACAAAGCTGCAGGTAGCGAGTCAGCTTGCTGGCAGACATCTTTACTTTTGTCCCAGCCACCTTGCTCTTGATTATGGAGTCTCTATCTCGGAGTCTTGCGGTAGAGAAGAACTCCAGCACCTCTTTGTCCAGGATTTTGCAAGGGTGCTCCAGGACGAAGGTTAGCCCAGCCTCTTCCAGCATTAGAATGATATTGCGGAATTCGTCCGAGGCGTGAGAAAATCCAGTTCGAACCAGCTCGCAGCCAGAGACCAACCCTGCAGTCGTCCTTGGAGCCATTGTAAATCTAGAGAGAAGCCCTACTCAAAATGTTAATGAACTTTCAAAAAGAAAGCACCACTAGTGAGAGTGTCCAAGAGCGGGTGAAGAAGAGGTTACCTAAGGACTTATATGAAAGTGAGGTGAGGAGCGTCGGGAAGACCTTCGGTGGATGGAAGGGTTTCCTGTGGGGTTCGGCCTTGCTAGACGTTGCGAGAACCTTCTAGATTTGAGATGGACCTTGCGAGAACCTTGCGGTCACAGGGAGACTTCACGATTCGACGAGAGCTGCTGCGGGTTTCGGCGAGTCGGAGGGAGAGCTCCTGCGGGTTGCGGCGAATCGGCGGAAGAACTCGGGAGAGCTCTTGCGGGTCATCGGGAGAGCTCTTGCGGGATTCGTGAGGAAGGCGAGGAGTCTAATTCGGCGGGAGAACCCTTTCGGCGGGATTTGTCTAATTCGTCGGGATTCGGGGTGAATGCGAAGGGTCGGCGGGATTTGTCTGTCAGGAGATTTGGTTAATTCAGTTTCTGATACCATTTGTCTAATTCGAAATTGAGAGGTCTCTTGACTAGAAATTTTCACGTTGAGCATTTTTTGAAATTTCCTGATGTCAAGTCAATATACACATGATAAATACATGTATATTTTACAGTCAATCTATTTGGATTTTAACGAGGCTTTTTCAAAGACTTCTTGATGTCAATAGTGAGTTGTCGAGATTCATGATGACATAACTTCGTTAACCCATTATTGATGTGTAATGGTTTGCATGCATCGAGTTAATCTCTCCGTAGAGGTGCACACATACCTGATATGCATAAGTATAAATATACACATGGATAGAAATATATATATGTATATATATTTTGAATGAGGATGCAACATGACACAAGTCCTTAAACTGATCAAAATTACCTGGGATTTTGAGAGTCATCGTTTTAGTCCCACAGGTAGAACACATTAGAGGCTCAAGGTGTGTATGCTCAAACAGGTATCACATCTGGTATTGCAGACGCTTGTTCCAATTTACTCTTGAGCCACCTATTGTCTAGTTCCCATCATATTCACGGGGACCTAGACTACCCTGCAAGAAAGAATTACTTTACCTTAGGAACCCAAATCATATTGGGTCCTAGGTTCCTGTTAGCATAAGCACGCAACTGCCTTCCTTCAGAAAACCTGTCTGGAAGACTACCTCTGTCCCTAGAATGTGGATAAACCCTTGCTGTGGGCACAGAGGGGTTGTGCCAACAGTCGATGGCAAAGTGCCCCACTTTGCCGCAGCACCAACAAGGGTGAATGTTGTATCGCCGTTTTCGACCTGATCTAGTGACTGATGTAGTCACGGTCCTAGGTCTAAAAGGGATAGGGCATGTTCTTGTCACACAAATTCCTCTTCCATCGTGACACGTGGAAGGGTGGAAAGAATACATGTTGTGAGCGTTATGGCGCCGGGAAGGTGGTGCCATTCTTTCAGGCATCTCCCTTACTGAGGCCCCATGGAGCCTGACATCATGACTTCTATCCTCTCTATCCCGTGTCCTCAAGTGGTGAGAGGTCTTCTGTGAGCTGGGACATGCAGATCCACACTGTGTTGAGGCAGTGGCAGTGAATACAAAGGGCTCAGAATGAGCCTTAGGTATTCTCTCGTGGGTGGCCATGCCGGCCCTAGCACTCCGGGTGTCTCCACATGGGGACAGATCCACCTTGCAGTGACCACGATTATTCCTGAGGTCATACCTGAAGGCATGATGAGTTTCCTTCCTGCTTGGAGTGGGGGACGGAAAACCGTTTCCCCATTTCTCCACGAATTGATAATCCAGGAGATCCACCCGTTTTCTTGCTTTCTCTTAATAGCATCAACCTTGGAGAAGTTTGATACTATTATTTTCTCATTCTCTAGACTACTCTCTAGAGCTGAGATCTTAGAGTCCTTGGCCTTGTTGGACGCCAATTGGAGAACCAACAAGATCTTCAGTCGAGCAATCTCTCGAGCTTGCTCCTCAGCAAGTAGGTTGCTTTCCTGAAGGGCTCTATTCAGGGAGTCAGAATTTTCTGAAGGAGGGCAGTTCCTGTCTTCAAATATTTCAAGAGATACGGGATAGGAGGAAGAAGTTACCTGCTCTTCTATGTTATGGTCATTAGATCCAGTGACCATTGTTTCATCCACATCAGAGCTGCTTTCCTCACTGTCCTCTTCAGTCTCTGACAAGGAGACTGGAGCTCTGATGCAATCCGAGGGATCCTTGCCTTCATCTTCAGAAGTGAGGACCCCCACATACGCTACATCCTCTGATTGACAGCATATTCCAGCTTTCTCTGACCCCCCCCCCCCCCCCCCCCATCAGCTCTGAGATTAGCATCCACAGAGATTTAGCCGTTTTGCATTTTCCAATCTAGGGGGAGAGGCTCCAGACCAGATATCCAAGATAGTTTGACGAATCCTCTGGTCCAATTGAAAAAATGAAAGTTCCATCTCTGACATCTCAGCAATGCACATGGGCACTTGGATCCCAGAGTCAGAGGTCTTCATGGGAATAAACGGACCCTTTGCCAGGATGAAGGATGCTCGAGGATCGATAGCATCAAGGTGACATGACACTCTCATTCGCTAGATGGGATAATAATCCTTTGTGCAGGCGGGGAGTTTGAGTGGTGGCATCTCATAATCTAGCTCCATGCTTCTGACACTGGTGGCAGGATTCTACTCAAGGTGTTAACCTTTTTGATGAGGAACCTCGCTCTGATACCACTTGAAAGTCCACCTAGTGTCAACTATGTGCACCTATGGGGGGGATAGGTGACGTGTAGCGCTTTTGCGGAATTTATAATAGTACCTGCACAATAAAGATAAACAACACAGCACACAGAAAACACAGGAAATTTATAGTGGTTCCCCGACTTGGGTACATCCACTTTCCCCCTTCGACCTATCTCCCCAACAAGGGATGACTCGGTCACTTCTCCAACGGGATTGAAATCCAATCCCTGCACTAACGGAAGGAGCCCTTCCACACGTGAGAGTCAACACGCCCACAAAACGGGTTGCACCCAACCCTTACAACTCGGAACAAAAGTTCCTTTACAACAGAAGTAAATATAGAATGTACACGAGATACAAACTTCGTTTGGAGACTACAGTGTTCCTCTTCGTTCGACGACGTGTTTCGTGAAGTCAACGAAAAGTCTACAACCTTGGTCTCTCTTGGAGAGGATCTCCCCGGAACCGGCGGGGCAACTCGAACGGCGGCTAGCTTCGGGATCGGCGGCTACGATGATGAGCGGCTGCTGAACTTGGAGATCCAAACTTCGTAGCGAAGCAAACTAGGTCTACCAACGGTCACTCTAGGATCGGTCGTCTCGATCGATTCGGACGGGGGAGATTTTCCCGGTCAACAAATCGAGAGACAAGAGATCTCTGGATAGACACGTGTGAGACGCAAGCTTTGCTAAGCTTCTGTCGCCGGAGATCACGAAGGAATCTAGATTGTTGACGGCGACAAACTTCCCGAGCGCGGACGGCGGCGGCGAGAGAAATCGCGGAATTAGGGTTACGTGGCGGCACAGTTTTTTTCTCTCTCTCCGTGGTTTTACTGTTCAAAATACTGGAATATATATACTGTAGATAACTCCAATATGACCGTTGTGGGACCCACACTAGAAATCCCTAAGTCCGGTTCAAGCTAGTCCAAAGGCAGAATCCGGTCCAGCAAATTCCAGAGAAAACGCCAGGAAAAATTGGCGAGAATCGCAGCGATTCTCGACGAATCGGCGAGAATCACCAAGTGATTCTCGAGAATCATTGGTGATTCCGGCCGAATCACTTATTGATTCTCAACGAATTTCACTTTGTATACATGAGCTGCTTGGCCACTGGTTCGGCGAGAATCACTAGTGATTCTCGCGAATCTTACTTGGCACCGTTTTGAGGTAGCCAGAGGGAGTCGGCGAGAATCACTAAGATTCTCGTCGATCGGCGATTCGGAGAGAATCATGATTCGGCGAGAATCACTAGTGATTCTCGCCGAATCGGCGAGAATCACTTGGTGATTCTCGTCGAATTTTCCTTGGACGAAATTTCGTCTTCACACCCAGGGCTGCTCCTTGATCCTCCATGCTCCTTGTCTTCTCTTGCATATGAACGGCCCTGTACTTGAAAGTAAGTGCACTCCAATAGAGAGAGTAACACGTAGGCCAACACACTGATCTGCTCAACGAGGGATTACGTTGTTGCGACCCGTGTATATTGACCTACTGCACCCTGACATGGTGTGCACTTAGCGTGGAGGAGCTTGCCAAGTACAACTTAAGAATTTCATCAAATAAATTGTGAATTCATCTTAGCTTGACAGGTGGCTTCCTCAAATCTAGGTAATCGTGGATACAATACCCAACACCCTTCCTCAATGGCTGGCCGAAAGAGTTCAGTCAGGGTCCCTCCTCCCCGAGGCCCAAACTTTGCCAATCGATCAGCGGCCGCGCTCTCCTCCCTAGGGACATGCTGGATTGAGAATTACCGGAACCCACCGATGATCGTCCTTACCTTGGATAGGTATTTTATGAGGGTAGGTTCCCGAGCTTCAAACTCTCCTCGGATCTGCGACGCTACTACCATGAGTCGGTGAAGGCCTCCACATCGTGGATCTTAAGCTCCTTTGCCAAGCGAAGGAGGCGATCACGGCCTCATACTATGCTTAGTTGTTGGTCACCGGAAAGTGTTAAGCCACCTTCTGCTCTATCGCGACCCCCCGGGGGCTTATCAGCACCACTCCTCCCCCGAGGGAATGTTTTCCCGAGGCCCCATCAACCATCATCTTCAACGCTTCCTGTGGCTGCTACTCTCCCTCCTCGACTTCGACAACATAATCCGCTAGAAAGTCCGCCACCGCTTGTGCCTTAATGGAGAGTCTCAGAACAAAAGAGATGTTAAACTCGCTTAGTTGAATGGACCACTTAGCAAGTCTTCCCGAGTGCTCTACCCCTTCATAAATCTTGTGAAGAGGATGGTCGGTTACCACCCTAATCGAATGTGCTTGAAAGTATTGCCGGAGTTTCCTTGTAGAGACGACCAAAGCGTAAGCCAACTTTTCAAGGATGGGGTAGCGGAGCTCTGCCTTCTACAAGATCCGGCTAACGTAGTAGATGGGCAGTTGCTTCATTCCTTCTTCCCTTACTAGGATAGAGCTCACCGCCTCCGCTCCTACTCCAAGGTACAAGGTCAAGTCCTCCCCTTCTTTTGGGCTCTGAAGCAGAGGAGCCTGAGAGAGATGTCTCTTCAGCCCTTGGAAGGCTTCTTCTCACTCGGCGGTCCACTCAAACCTTTGGTTCCCTCGCAGTACCTTGAAGAATGAAGAACACTTGTCTCCTGACCTGAAGAGGAACCTGCTCAGCCCGTCCAGTTTGCCTGTCAAGCGCTAGACATCCTTGGCATCGCGAGGTGATTCCAAATCCAGGATGGCCTTTACCTTGTCCGGGTTGGGTTCCACCCCTGCCGGACTCAAGAGATGCCCAAGGAACTTCCCGTGGCTGGCCCCGAAGACACACTTCAAGGGGTTCAGCCTCATCTTGAATCTCTGCAGGGTGGCGAACATCTCTTCTAGATCCTTCAGATGCAAATCCACGCGCTTGCTCTTGATCATCAGTTCATCAACATAGAGCTCCAAGTTTCTCCCCCTTTGATCTCGGAAGAACCGATCCATCATGCGTTGGTATGTAGCCCATGCGTTCTTCAACCCAAAGGGCATCATTTTATAACTGAAGCATCCCTCCCTCGTGATGAAGGAAACATCCTTGACATCGGGAGGGTGCATCCGGATCTTGTGATAACCTGAAAAAGCATCCAAAAAGCTCATAATAGAAAAACCGACGGCTGAATCAACCAGCGCGTCAATCATAGGCAGGGGGTAGCAATCCTTAGGGCATGATTTATTTAACAAAGAGAAATCGATAAACATTCATCATTTCCCACCCCTTTTTTAACCATTACCACATTGAAGATCCAGCCTGGATACTGGATCTCTGAGATGAAGCCGGCCTCCAGGAGCTTCTTAACCTCTTCGCAGATGGGTTCCTCCAGCTTGGTGGTGATGGCCCACATCTTTTGGCGTATGGGACGAGTGCGGGGGTCCAGGTTCAGGCGGTGGCAGGCCACGTCCGCATCGATGCCCGGAATCTCTGCCGCGCTCCAAGAAAAGATGTCGATGTTGCTTTGAATGCAGGCCCGCACTCACTCCCGGTCCTCGGGACTCAAGCCCACGCTGAACCGCACCCTCTGCACCTGCCCTGTACTGGTGAAGACCCCCAGCTCCACTACTTCCTCGGCCATCTCCAGCCACCACTGCACCCAACCGACCCTTGCTTCTTCCTCCAGCTCCAACTCCTCCCTTTCTACCTCCTCCTCAATCTCCATCGCCTCCTCCGGCCCCTCCTACTGCTGCTCGACTTCCACGCCCCTCTGGGCCTCTCTCTCCACTCTTCTTGCTACTTGCTCTTCTACCTCCATCGCCCCCTCCGGGCTCTCCTGCTGCTGCTCAACTTCCACGCCCCTCTAGGCCTCTCTCTCAGCTTTCTTCTACTCCTCCGCAGTCTCCTTACTCACCTCCTCTAGGCTATCCAGTCTTCCTCGACGTCCTCCTCCTGCTCCGCCATCTCCCTCTCTAGCTCTTCTGCCTCGGCCATCCAGGACACGGTGTTGACCGCCGTCATATAACATTGCCTTGCCACCTTCGGATCCCCCTGATCCTAACCTGCACCCCTCCGTTATTGAACTTAAGACATTGGTGGAAAGAGGAGGGGACGCAGCGAAAGGCGTTGATGAGGGGACATCCAAAGATGGCGTTATAACTGCTCGGAGTGTCCACTATCACAAACCTGCAGTTCCGTGATACGCCTCCCAACCTCACATGCAGCCCTACTCCTCCTTCTACTTCCTTCCTCTCTCCAGAGAATCCGAACAACGGCCATCCGAAGCCAAGATCCTTTTCACCTCAACCCTCATCTCATCGAAGGCCTTCTTGAAGATAACATTTACAGAGCTCCCATTGTCCACCAGTATCCTCGAGACCGTGAAATTCTCCACTGCCGTGTGGATCACCTGGGCGTCACAGAACGGATCTTCATAGTCCAGCATGTCTGCTAACGAGAAGGTGATCTTTTCTTCCGGTGGGGGAGCCTGGGAGGTAGAGGCGAACCCCCTTAGGTACATGGTTTGAAGGCTCCCCTTGCAGGTTGCCTCGATCCCCACTCCTCATGGATCACCTCGATTTCTCCCCGGGTTCCCACGTCTACCCGATCTTCACATCTATCCTCCATCTCTCCCTACTGTAGTTCCACGATCCTAACCGGCGGATCCTGCCTCCCTGCTCCTCTTGCTTCCCTCATCTCTAAGAACTCAGGGCAGGTGGCCGTCGCGTGACCCTCCTCCTGGTGGAAGTCACAAAAGAGCAACGCCACCCTACCCCTTCTTCCTTCTCCTCCTCCTCTTCTCCCAGCTCCTCGAACTCCTTTCCTTGCTCCTCTTCCTCTGCCCACCTCCATGGCCTCTTGTGGCAGCGGGACGTGACCTCTTGTCTCCTGCCTCCATGCTGGTTGGTCGAACCTCTTGGGTTCTCGTAAGTTATCTCTCCCCTGGTAGCCTCCTCTTTGGCCCTGGGGGAGACCCTCCTGGGGCCTCCAACCTAACTGGTTGTTCGGATCTCGGGCCCACATCCCTGCTGCTGCCCATGTCTTCGGGGATCTTCCCTCCTGCTTTCTTCTCTTTGCTCCCTCTGCTCTCTCGGCTCCTTCTGCCTTCCTGCTGCTGATTCCTTCACATCATCTTCCGCCAGCCTGTCCAACTTCCTGGAAAATGCTAGATTTGCCCTCGCGAAGTCTATCTCCTTCGCCGCCTTCTCCATGAGCTCCTCAAAGTAGAGTGGGGGCACTCTCTCGAACTCCATGCTGAAGAATCCCGGCCTCAGCCCCAGGGTGAAGGCGAGCATCAGCGCGTACCCTGGGACCTCCTGGACTAGGAGGATCTCTTCTCGAAACCGGTCAACATAGTGACCCAGTGTCTCATCCGGCTTCTGCCTCACCGCAAACATTGTCGCCTCCCACGACGAATGTCGCCTCCCTCACCAAATATTTTCGCCTTCGTCGAATGTTGCCTCCACCGCCGAATGGTGTCTCTCCTACACGAGGTTTCCGCCTACGAACAATGTCACCGCCCATGTCCAATGTCACCCCTACGACTAATGTCGCTGTCCACAACCAATGTCTCCTTAAAGATCAATGTCTCCCCAACGACTAATGTTGCCCCTCCACGACCAATGTTGTTGCCCTCGACCAATGTCGCCTGCCCATGAAAAATGTCACCTCCCGACCAAATGATGCCCCAACAACCAATGTCGCCGCTCCCGATAAATGTCGCCGGCCCCAACCATTTTTGCCTCCCCTGACCAATGTCGCCTCCGCCGACCAATGTCGCCGCCCCTGACCAATGTCGCCCCCCCCCCCCCCCCGACCAATGTCCACGCCCCCTACCAATGTCGCTGCCACCGACTAATGTCGTCTCCCGACCAATATCCCACCTAAACAATATTTTACCCAAGAAATATATCCCCCCCCCACGACAAATGTTGTTCGCACGATAAATGTCGCCCCGCATGTGGTGCTTTTGGTTGGAATTTAGGTTTCCACGACGAATGGTCGCCCCGATGAAGTATGATGCCCCCACGACGAATGTCGCCCCCACGACGAATGTCGCCCCCACGACGAATGTCGCCCCCACGATGAATGTCGTCCACTATTATAAATGTCGCACCCACACTGGATTGTCGACCCCTCGACAAATGTTGCCCGCACGGGGTCCCCCGTGCACGACTGCTTGTGTGTGTGTGTGTATTTATATATATATGTATGTATATATATATATATTTATATTATATATATATATATATTATATATATAATATATATATAAATATATATATATATATATATATATATTATATATATATGAAGATCACCATATATTTTTTTAGAATCATGTAGATATCGATTTAATGTAAAAATGCGGAACTCGTTTTTAGCTAAAAATGAGTTCCCTGCGGCTTTAGAAAATATGTCCACTTTCATGTATTTTTAAGAAAATTGCTCATTATGAAATTTGTAGATCTCAAAGAAATATACAACTTTTATGTTGATCACTTTTGATTTGAAGCCGTTTAGGACCCTGAGGGTTTGGTGTGACTTTTTTGGGGCCCAAATCGGGGGCCTAACTGCTTCAAGTCAAAAAGTGTTCAACATGAAAGTTGTAGATCTCGACAAAATCTACAATTTTTATGTTGAACATTTTTCCTAAAAATATATGAAAGTAGGCATATTTTCAAAAACTGTGTATTCCGCATTTTTTACTAAAACGGGTTATATATATATATATATACCGGGGAGGACTCACATAGGGCGCAGTGTTGGCAGCCGCCCACACTGATTTTTAAAAAAATCATGTATTAATAGCAGAATGCATAATTAATTTATTTGGCATATATAAAATATAAACATATATCATGAAATAATGCAAGTAATTATATTGGTGAAGTTTGTAGAGTGTGTTATATCTTACTATATGGTTATGGGTTCAAGTCATATGCATCACATTTGTTTTATCATTTTATTTTCTAATACATTTATTTATCATTATATTTCCTACATATTTTTTATTATTTATTTTTTGTATGTTACATTTATTTACTATTTTTAGATATAATTCAAAATAATATCAAAAAGTTAAAGAGAAATCGGACGGCTAAAAAGCCAAATGGGTTACAAAAAACCCACCGTTTTTTAGCCATCCGATTTCTCTTAAAATTTGATCCTAAGGTCAAAGCTCTCTGGAGGGAGAGTCTTAGGTCTTATATATATAATTCATTATATATCTACATTTATAATTACAATTTTAAATTTTATTATTTATAAAATTAAATTTATATCTTTTTCTTAAATTATCGTCATGGGTGGGCGAAATCTGCCGGGGGCGGGCGGGGAAGAGTTGCGCGAGGTCGTAGTGGCGGGCCGAGTACAGTCGCACGGGCTATAGGGGCAGGTCAGGTACAGTTGCGCGAGTTCATAGATACGGGACTCCGCCCCTACTGTCAATCGCGACAGTACCCGGCCCATCCATACGACCCCGCGCCACTGTACCCGGCAAGGCGAGGAGCAGCAGCCATCATGGAGAGCAGCGCTGCCCTACCTGCGCACTACATCAACGACATCGATAGACCATACTCGCCTCTTTTTCTTCGTGGATCCATCAACGACATCCTCAATGCGACAACTAGGGTTCTTTTCTTCCGACAACTAGGGTATATATATATATATATATATATATATATATATATATATATACGGGTCGCAGGCACGGGCTTCTGTCCTGATGGATACGCGCCATAGTATCTGACCATCGACGCGGGCTTTGCCCGTCCCCCGCCGGGCGGTCTGCTCCGCCGCCGCCGCCAGTGCCGCCGCCGAACTGACCGGAGACCCTCGTCGGGTTCGCGGGCTATACGGGCAAGTGAAGTTTAGGGTCACGATGGTCTCAAAATGAAAGGTGATAAACATGAAAGTTGTAGATCTTGGCGAGACGAACAACTTTCATGTTGATCACCTTTTTATTTGAACCCGTCTTGGACCTCGATTTGGGCCCCGAAATCGGGGGAGGCGGAACGGTTTACTGTAGCAGTTCCACTGCCCCCGACTTCGGGGCCCAAATCGAGGTCCAAATATGCTCCAAATCAAAAAGTGATCAACATAAAAGTTGATCACGTTTCATGTCGAGACAATCTTGAACCTCAAATTCCCTTGTCCGTACGCCCGTACCTTAGTAAATAGAAAATCAAGCTTTTATAGTCCCACACTGCTGCTAGGTTTGAACTTTTTGCATTTAAATATAGAATTTCAGAATGAATGATTGAAATTAGGCGGGCTTGTGGGCTTGTGGGCTGTCTGACTTATCTTGAATTCTATGAATAGGCGGGTTAGTTTTAAATTCATGGGAGTGTTGTTTTTTAAGCCTTTTTAATGTTATCTACTTAACTTTAAGATCCCTAGTAGTAGGTTTAGGACCCCTAGTAAAATCTGAAGAGAGAGGGTTGGTTTGATCCAACGATTCATGATCAAATCTCTGAAATCCGACGACCACCTAATTTTCTTTCAATTTCGAACTCATACAATTTGCAGACCTCCATATTTCTTTATAATATGGTATAGATATATATATACTCTAGTACGGGCGTATAGGCGTATGGGAGTATGGGCAAGAGTTGAGAATGCTTCAAATCAAAAATGATCAATATGAAAGTTATAGATTTCGGAGAGACGAACAATTTTCATGTTGATCACTTTTTGATTTGCAATCATTTTGACCTTCGATTTGGGCCTCGAAATCTGGGGCGGCGAGACTGCTACAGTAAAGCGCGCATTTTTCCGATTTTCGGCGCCGAAATCGAATGTCAAAATTGCTCTAAAACAAAACGTGATCACCATGAAAGTTGTTCGTCTCGCCGAGATCGACAACTTTCATGTTCATCACTATTCTATTTGAAACCATCTTGACTCTCAAAACAGCCTGCTTGTACGCTTGTACATAAGGTTGCCCGCATTTGAGATATATCCACACACATGGGCGGAACTAGCCATGGGCATGGTAGGGCACGTTCCCGACCGGTTTTTGGGTTTTTTTATCACTAAATTACCACTCCCTGCTCCTCCTGCTCCCGATCCGCGACGTCGCTCCCTGCTCTGTGATAATACGGTTTGCAGTCAATTCTATTAGGATATTTTCGGGGTTTTAAAGCAAATCATGTCTTGTAAAGTACTTATTTTGATTCCACTTTGTATATATTTTTGTCGCTAATGCATTTTTTCTGCTTTTTGCAGGTTTTCACGGCTTTCAGCCGAATTTTGCTGTGACACGCCCCAAGGTCACGCCCTACCAGGGCGTGTACCCAGAGGAATGAAGCAATTGGTCCGAAACTGCATTCTGTGGAAACTTGGTGTACACGCCCTCTGTCACGCCCGTGTCACATCCGACACGGGCGTGTTCATAGAGGCGTGTCCCCAGGTTCCGAGGAATCGCCGCAGCGCGCTCGTTTTTCCCGCTCCACCGTCGCACCGAAAGTGTCACGCCCCAGGGTCACGCCTGACCCGGGCGTGACATATGGGCGTGTACTTCAGCAATTCCGCCCGTCACCTCCAGCATTCAATTTCAGCTCAACAAAGTCACGCCGCAAAGAACACGCCCCAGGTACACGCCCTACCAGGGCGTGACTTGTGGGCGTGTACCTCAACTACTTCGTCAGAATTCAATTCCAGCCCGAAAAAGTCGCGCCGAATGTGTCACGCCCTAGGGTCACGCCCGACCCGGGCGTGACAGGGGGGCGTGACCCGACCCGAAAAATTCTATAAATAGAGCCCAACTCTAAAGGTTCAGGGACACTTTTCGGATTGAGAGGGGAGGTTCTATCCTTTGTATTTTTGAACTTTTAAGCATGTCTTTTCATTTTTAGTTCGTAGCTCTAGATTTATGCTTTTCTTGTATTAGCTCCTAGCTTCTTTCTGTAGTATGATGCTAATAATAGTGTAGTTTACTTTCCATGCACTTGTAATCTCTAGTTTTCAAGCTGTAAGATCTCTGTTTCCATTAATAAAAGTGTTGTTTTCTTTTTCGTTTCTGCTCTGTTTTCATTATTCTTCTTCTACTCATCCCCCCTCTTCCACCTCACCATGATTAACTAATCCTCCATGTACTCGATCTTGATGATCCGAGGTTCGAGTGATTAGGTTATGATGCTTTGAATCGTACCTTTTCTTTTTAGGGTTTTAGCCTTGAATTACTCTTGATTTATCATGGGTTGGAGGTATATCATTGATATATACTCTCCACCTTTGCTTTCATTCTGGGCTAGCCGAGAGGCCGAAAGTTTGAAATGAGCACTCAAGAGTAAAGGGAGTTGTTCGCACCCCTCGAGAGAGGCAGACGTTCAAATCTCCCGGATTGGAGTAAAATCCAATAGAGGGGTTCACCGCGTAAAGCGAGTTTTAGGCCTCTGATTTAGGCGAGAGTCGGTCGGACCTTCCTAAACTCAGTTAGGCACGGCCTTCGAGAGAAGCGTGTCAATATTCATGGAACCTCCACGGTCAAGGACCTTTACCCTAATTAGCTTAGGTTTATTTATCGTATTTTTCTAACCACTCTTGCCGAGGTGATTTCTGATCGAGTGCATTTTTCCCCTCATTGTTATTAAGCTTAAGTTTAATCGCTCTTTTAGCTCTCTTTATCTTTTCATGCAAGTAGCTCTCTTTCATTGCAAGTAGTTCTCTTCCTTTAGCACGTTTAGCTTTCTTCTAAAAAAACTTAATTTTTCCGTCGATAAAATAATAGATTTCGTGTGAGTAAGCTTACTCAACTGTTCCTGGATTTCAATACGACACTTGTGTCCCCTAGCTGCATTTCGATAGGTATACTTGCCTTGTTGAATTGTTAGTTTGGTTATTTTCTCCTTGCAGATATCTAAGAGACAATCAAGTTTTTGGCGCCATTGCCGGGGAGGCAACGCTCGTTGATAAATTGAAAACACGAATATATTAATTTTATCACTTCTCTTTCTCACCCTCCTTCTTAAAATTTTTCCGCCTACTCACTTGAGTTAAATGGCTGGATTTTCTTCAAGCAAGTGTGCGTATTTTTAATTTTTCCGCCTACTCACTTGAGTTAATTGGCTGGATTTTATTCAAGCAAGTGTGCGTATTTTATTTTTCCGCCTACTCACTTGAGTTAATTGGCAGGCTTTATTTCAGTAGAGTGTGTTTACTTTCTGTAGAGTGGGTGTGTTTTAATTTTCTGTCGAGTGCGTGAGTGTAGCTTTTACTTTCCGCCTACTCACTCGGAGTTAAATGACTGGATTTTAATTACCGCCTACTTAATAGAAACCCACATCACAAATTTTTCTACACCACCTAACTCTCTCGAAAAGGGCAAAGAGGCTCTAAATGCCACTATCTTGTCTAGTACCTTGCGAACCCTTCACCGGGTAGCCCTTGGGAAGTTAGGGAGTTAAAACATAAAAATCTATTTCAAAAAAAAAAAATTCGAACTTCATTAGCTCTTTTATTTTCTAGTCTTTCTTCTCCTCTCTTCTTCTAGTTTATGACGCGCGGAAGTCCGTCGGTTACTTTGGACCTGGACCACGAAATTGAGCGTACTCTTCGGAGAAGATCGCGATTTCAAGGCCCTACTACCCAAGTGCCGGTTGAGGATTCTGAGTCATTTTCTACCTTAACAATGGCAGAACCCAACGTGGAGGAAGCCGTGCAAAGGCCTATGTCCTATTATGCACGACCGAATCTCGAGGGTACAGAATCTAGTATAGTTCGCCCTGCAATAAATAATAATAATTTCGAACTGAAGCCTAGCATAATTCAAATGGTGCAGCAGTATGTGCAATTTGATGGGCTTCAAGATGAAGACCCGAACGCACACATAGCCAGCTTTCTTGAGATTTGTGACACCTTCAAGATAAATGGTGTCACAAATGATGCTATTAGGCTAAGATTATTTCCTTTCTCTCTTAGAATTAAGGCTAAGCAGTGGCTGAACACCCTTCCTAAAAATAGCATAACTACTTGGACGCAATTAACTGAAAAATTTTTGGCCAAGTATTTTCCGCCTGCTAAAACTGCAAAACTTAGGAATGACATTTCTGTCTTTGGACAAATAGACTCTGAGACCCTTTACGAAACCTGGGAAAGATTTAAAGAATTATTAAGACGATGCCCACATCACGCTCTGCCTGTATGGTTGCAGGTGCAGACGTTCTATAATGGGCTAAATCAAAGCACAAAGCAAATGATAGACGCAGCTTCTGGCGGTACTTTAAACCATAAGACCCCGGAAGCAGCTCTTTAGCTGTTTGAGGACATGGCCATGAACACTTACTAGTGGAATGTGCCTAGGACCCGCCCAAACAAACCTGTAGGTCTCTTTGAAGTGGACAATGTCTCCCAACTCGCACTGCAAGTTGAAATATTAAGCAAAAAAATTACGGAGATGACTGCTGCCTCCGCCCCTCAGGTATGGGAATCTGCAACTCCTCCCGCCGAACATTTGGATTATGTAAATAATATGCCTAGAACTGCTTTTAATAATTTTTCTGCTGCGAATTATCATCCTCCTGGTTTTAATTTTCCGAATAGTTATAATCCTGCGTTAAGAAATCATCCGAATTTTTCGTGGAGCAATCCATCGAATGATGTGCGCCCGCCACCGCAAAGTGATTTTTATGCACCATCACCACCTCCTGAAAGTTTTCCAAAACCTCCAAATTTGGAGGAAATGTTTTCAAAATACATGAATGCTAATGACGCTACGATTAGAACCTTAACCGGAAGTGTTAAAAATTTAGAAAATCAGGTAGGACAGCTCGCTAAAATGATTTCTGAGCGACCCGTAGGGTCTCTTCCTGCCAATACCGAGCCCAACCCGAGAGAGCAAGCGAAAGCTATAACTCTTCGGAGTGGGAAGAAAGTTCCCGGTACGATAAGTGAAGAGCCCGAGGCAATCTCCGCTTCCGCTTTAAAAAATCAAGGCTCCGTTCCCGTTTTAAAAATTACACCCTCTGCCGAAGAAATTATCACTCCTATTTTAGAAAAACAACTCACTCCACCACCAACCTTTAAAAATAATCCATCCCCGCCATACCCTTCCGAACTTAATAAACAACGACAGGATGATCAATACACCCGTTTTTTAGAAATGTTTAAACAAATCCACATAAATCTGCCTTTCCACGAAGCCATATCCCAGATGCCGAAGTACGCAAAATACCTTAAGGACCTCCTAACCAACAAGAAGAAGTTAGAGAACCTTTCTCATGTCACGTTAAATGTCGAGTACTCAGCGGTTTTGACAAACGGATTACCGAAAAAAATCAGTGACCCAGGTAATTTCTCTATCCCGTGTGTCTTTGGTGATCTCTTTGTCAAACACGCTTTAGCCGACTTAGGTGCGAGTATTAATCTTATGCCCCTATCGTTGTTTAAAAAGTTAGGAATTGGTAGTCTCAACCCCACACGCATGAGTATCCAGCTCGCCGACAGATCAGTCAAATACCCGTTAGGAATAGTGGAGGACGTCCTAGTCAAAGTTGACAAGTTCATCTTCCCGGTGGACTTTGTCATTTTGGACATCGAAGAAGACGTCGAGGTTCCCCTGATCCTTGGCCGACCCTTCCTTGCCACCTCCCGAGCTATCATTGACGTAAGCAATGGTAAGCTCTTCCTTCGAGTGGGCGACGATGAGGTAACTTTCTCTATCACCCCCTCGATGAAGAACACACTAGCTAATGATGACTCCTATTTTTCATGGATACCGTAAGTGAAGAATCCTTCTCTCACACCTCTGATTTTGAAGAAGAATTTTCCAATTTTTGTTCCTCTCCTACTCCTCCAACTGAATCTCTACACTTAAGTGAAGAATCCTCCACCCGCCTCTCTGATTTTGAAAAAGAATTTTTTGATTTTTGTTCCTCTTCTACTTTTCCAACTGAATCACTGCACGAAGCCGCCATGGCCGCTAGCAACACCCCTTTTAATTTTACATATAAAAAAGTGTACGAGGACATAGTTTTTGAAAAAGAACAAATTTCCAAAACCTCGTATGATGACCCCCCTACCTTGGAACTGAAAGAACTACCAGAGCACCTTCGATACGCTTTCTTAGAAAAGGACTCCAAGCTGCCTGTCATAATTTCGGCCTACCTCACGGATGCACAAAAGGATAAACTTCTTTCAATTTTACAAATGCATCGCCAAGCTATTGCTTGGCAGATATCTGATATCAAGGGCATAAGCCCATCTTTTTGCACTCATAAAATCTTAATGGAAGATAATTCACGTAACTCTATACAACCTCAGTGCCGTATAAACCCAAACATGAAAGACGTAGTTAAGGGCGAGGTTATGAAATTGTTAGACGCAGGAATTATCTATCCTATATCCGACAGTAAGTGGGTTAGCCCAGTACAGGTAGTACCAAAGAAGGGAGGGATAACGGTAGTAAGTAATGAAAATAATGAATTAATCCCGACTCGGACGGTGACCGGATGGCGAATGTGTATAGATTACCGTAAGTTGAATGACGCCACCCGCAAGGATCACTTCCCCTTGTCGTTCATTGATCAAATTTTAGAACGACTTTCCGAACATAGCTTTTATTGTTTTCTCGATGGCCTCTCGGGGTATCTTCAAATCCCCATCTCCCCCGAGGACCAGGAGAAAACTACGTTTACTTGTCCCTTCGGCACCTTCGCCTACCGAAGAATGCCGTTTGGATTGTGCAATGCGCCGGCTACATTCCAACGATGTATGCTCGCCATCTTTGATAAGTACGTAGAAAGCATTATGGAAGTTTTCATGGATGATTTCTCCGTGTTCGGGAATTCCTTCGATAGTTGCTTAGAGAACCTTGAAAAAGTCTTAGAGCGATGCGAAGAAACTAACCTCGCCTTAAATTGGGAAAAATGTCATTTTATGGTGAGGGAAGGGTTAGTTTTGGGACATAAAATTTCTGAAAGGGGTATTGAAGTAGACGTTGCGAAAATAGAAGTTATCGAGAAGCTGCCGCCACCTACGAACATAAAAGCTATAAGAAGTTTCCTGGGTCATGCGGGTTTCTACCGCCGCTTCATAAAGGACTTTTCCAAAATCATCAAGCCCCTTACCCATCTCTTAGAAAAAGACGCCCCATTCATCTTTGATGACCTATGTCTAGCTGCCTTCAATTTAATAAAAGAAAAATTAGTTAATGCCCCAATCATGATAGCTCCGGTGTGGGATCTTCCATTTGAAATAATGTGTGATGCGAGTAGTTATGCGGTGGGAGCCGTACTAGGTCAACGTATTTCCAAAAACTTCCACCCCATTTATTACGCTAGTAAAACACTCACATCTGCACAGGAAAATTACACCACAACCGAGAAGGAGCTCTTAGCTGTAGTATTCGCTTTTGACAAATTTCGCCCTTATATTACTCTTTCGAAAATTATTGTTTTTACGGACCACTCGGCCCTCAAATATCTTCTCTCTAAAACGGATGCCAAGCCTCGCTTGATTCGCTGGGTCTTACTCCTCCAGGAGTTTGACTTAGAGATCCGTGATAAGCGAGGTGCCGAGAACTTGGCCGCCGACCACCTTTCGCGCCTAGACAACCCGTTTATAAAACAATTAGACGAAAATTCTTTTCATTACTATTTCCCTGATGAGAAGCTGTTCATAATTAACACATCTACTTCTCCTTGGTTTGCCCGCATCGCCAACTATCTAGTGGCCCGTGTGCTCCCAAAAGAGTTTTCATCTCAGCAAAAGAAGAAATTCTTTTCTGAGCTGAAAAACTATTTTTGGGAGGACCCGCATCTTTTTAGAATTTGTGCCGACCAAGTGATCAGGAGGTGTGTTTCTTTTGATGAAGGATTAGATATTATTAAACATTTGCATGAAGGACCGACAGGTGGGCACTATCAAGCTGCTCGCACCGCTCACAAAGTGTTAAGCGCGGGTTTTTACTGGCCCACCCTGTTTAAAGACGCGCATGCCTTTGTGAGTAGGTGTGATAGTTGCCAACGGTCGGGAAATATTTCGAATAAAAATGAAATGCCACAAAATTAATTCCTAGAGTGCGAAGTTTTCGACCTCTGGGGGATTGATTTTGTCGGCCCTTTTCCTTCTAGCTTCAGGAATAAGTACATTTTAGTTGCTGTTGATTATGTTTCACGTTGGGCCGAAGCCCAAGCTCTTCCTACGAATGACGCCTGAGTCGTAGTTAATTTCCTAAAAAAATTATTTTCTCGATTCGGTACGCCGCGCGCTATCGTTAGTGATAGGGTTCCCATTTCTGTAACGCGCAATTTTCAAAAATCCTAACTAAATATGGCGTTACTCATAAGCTTTCCACTGCCTACCACCCCCAAACTAACGGACAAGTCGAAGTAGTGAATAGAGAAATAAAAAGAATTTTAGAAAAGACTGTTTCAACTTCTAGAAAAGACTGGTCAGCCAAATTAGACGATGCTCTATGGGCCTACCGAACAGCGTACAAAACCGCCCTCGGATGTACGCCATATCGGTTGGTTTATGGAAAATCGTGTCATTTACCCGTAGAGTTAGAACACCGCGCCTTTTGGGCCTTACGATTTTTAAACTTCGATCCCCACTCCGTCGGCAGTTTTAGAAAATTTCAACTTAACGAACTCGACGAGTGGCGCTCTTACGCGTATGAAAATAACAGACTTTATAAAGAGCGGACGAAGCATTTACACGATCGACATCTTAGGCACCCAAAAATCTTTAAGCCGGGCGACCAAGTGCTTCTTTATAATTCTCGTTTACGTTTATTCCCGGGTAAATTAAAATCACGTTGGTCGGGGCCTTTTACTGTTTTAGAAGTCTTTTCTTATGGTACTGTTTTAATTTCCCACCCTGATAAGGGTACTTTCAAAGTGAATGGTCAGCGTCTTAAACTGTATTTCTGTGATGATGTCTGTCTCAACCCTGTTAACTCTATCTTTCTGGTCCTGACATTTGATTAATCTGAACTTTATTTTTCTCATAACCTTTGAACTTTATTCGAAATTTTTTTAAAACAATATTTGGGACAATCTTATTTTGATGCGTCGAGCTCAAACGACGCTTTAAACAAAGGGCGCTCTTGGGAGGCAACCCAAGTTATCGTTTTCTGTTTTCTTTCTTTTACAATTTTTGCCCTGAATGGCTCCGGCAAGCTGAAACTTCTGCGATCGCCTGCTCCAACGGTTCTGATTCCATGACCAAGTCCACCGGACGACGTATCATGACGACCCACAACACAAGCATGGCGAAGCGGCATCACTCAGCTTTCCCTGCAAAATAAAACCGGGGAAGTACCTGTTTTTCAATTCTGTCTTTCCTTTCTGTACTTTACTTTTCTCTCGTTCTCCGACCTCCTTTTCCATTGAGGACAATGTAGATTTTTTAGCTTGGGGGATGAGTTCCTCCTTTTGTTTTTTGTAAATATCCAAAAAAAAATTCAAAAATTAGCTGCATTTTGGTATTTCAATAAGTACCGCATGTTTATGTTTTGTTTTTCTCAAACTTCTTTATAAACAACGTAGTTAATTATAATTTTTCTAATCATTCTTTTTAATCATATTTCACAAGTAAAATGTTGGTCATGCTGTGTTTCTAATTCACGGTAGCATGTTAAGTTAAAATATTTCTCTAAAACGTGCATTTCTATTATAGTTTTCCGTTCTTTATTTTCTTTACTTTCTCTAAAAATTTATCATCCATTATTTTCCTTTTCGTTTTTAGATAATTTTTGTAAGAACAAATTTTGAATAACGTAGTAGATATGAACGATCCAAGTCACATATTGTTTTTATTTTCAAGATAATTTCATCAATCTTCTTTTATTATCTCGAACTTGCTTTTTGAAATTTATCGACTCTATGTTTTAAATAAATTTAAAAAAAAGCGTGAAAATGATTTAGGCCATTTTTGTTTACGTTTGAGCTTTCCTTTCAACCTAAAATCTTTTACCACTAGTTAGCCGCTTTTGAGCCTTTTTTCCAAATTCATTTGATAACTCCACACAGCATTTCATTTTCACCAAAGCCCAAATTCCTACCTATCTAATCACGCTAATTTTTTTCATAGGAAATTTTGTGTTATCTTTGGAGAAATTGTTGAAAAAATTGTACTCAAAAGCAATGTATTGAAAAAAAAGAGAAAAAATGAATTAAAATAATAATAATAAAAAAAGAAAAGAGAGATAAATAATCATAAAGAAAAAAATAAATTTATGTATACATATTTTGTTTAAAATAAATTTTTTTTTAACTCGTTGTTTTGGTTTAGTGTGATTTTTAAGCCTCCATGTTTATATTTGAATTCCACTCCTATTCATATTCCTAAACCAAACGTTTCGGTCCTATATATTAAGTTCTTTTGATTCACACCCTTTTTAATTTTATTTAACAACTAAGAAAAGAAGAAAATTAAATCAATTTTAGTTTTGGATTTAAACTTAGATTTTTGTTATTTAATTGATATAATTATAATGCGTTGCTTGGATCTACTAATAACTCAATACGTTCTTTTCATTTTCATTGTCTTGCTTAAATCTATTTAAAGAATTTCGTCAAAATTCTGGATGATTTATTTTTATTAAGTAAAGTTTATAAAAGTTAAACCGTACCAAAATAATTGTTTTAGATTTACAATTTACATTCTCCCTATCCAGAATTTCGCATAGTACTTGTGTAAGCATGATTAAAACTTTTTGAATTAGTCACTTTTATGATTAGCTAGTCTTTATATCTTTGCTTGGGGACAAGCAAAACTTAAGCTTGGGGGAATTTGATAATACGGTTTGCAGTCAATTCTATTAGGATATTTTCGGGGTTTTAAAGCAAATCATGTCTTGTAAAGTACTTTTTTTGATTCCCCTTTGTATATATTTTTGTCGCTAATGCATTTTTTCTGCTTTTTGCAGGTTTTCACGGCTTTCAGCCGAATTTTACTGTGACACGCCCCAAGGTCACGCCCTACCAGGGCGTGTACCTAGGGCGTGTGCCCAGAGGAATGAAGCAATTGGTCCGAAACTGCATTCCGTGGAAACTTGGTGTACACGCCCTCTGTCACGCCCGTGTCACATCCGACACGGGCATGTTCTAGAGGCGTGTCCCCAGGTTCCGAGGAATCGCCGCAGCACGCTCGTTTTTCCCGCTCCACCGTCGCACTGAAAGTGTCACGCCCCAGGGTCACGCCTGACCCGGGCATGACATATGGGCGTGTACTTCAGCAATTCCGCCCGTCACCTCCAGCATTCAATTTCAGCTCAACAAAGTCACGCCGCAAAGAACACGCCCCAGGTACACGCCCTACCAGGGCGTGACTTGTGGGTGTGTACCTCAACTACTTCGTCAGAATTCAATTCCAGCCCGAAAAAGTCGCGTCGAATGTGTCACGCCCCAGGGTCATGCCCGACCCGGGCGTGACAGGGGGGCGTGACCCGACCCAAAAAATTCTATAAATAGAGCCCAACTCTAAGGGTTTAGGGACACTTTTCGGATTGAGAGGGGAGGTTCTGTCCTTTGTATTTTTGAACTTTTTAAGCATGTCTTTTCATTTTTAGTTCGTAGCTCTAGCTTTATGCTTTTCCTGTATTAGCTCGTAGCTTCTTTCTGTAGTATGATGCTAATAATAGTGTAGTTTACTTTCCATGCACTTGTAATCTCTAGTTTTCAAGCTGTAAGATCTCTGTTTCCATTAATAAAAGTGTTGTTTTCTTTTTCATTTCTGCTCTGTTTTCATTATTCTTCTTCTACTCATCCCCCCCTCTTCCACCTCACCATGATTAACTAATCCTCCATGTACTCGATCTTGATGATCCGAGGTTCGAGTGATTAGGTTATAATGCTTTGAATCGTACCTTTTCTTTTTAGGGTTTTAGCCTTGAATTACTCTTGATTTATCACGGGTTGGAGGTATATCATCGATATATACTCTCCACCTTTGCTTTCATTCTGGGCTAGCCGAGAGGCTGAAAGTTTGAAATGAGCACTCAAGAGTAAAGGGATTTGTTCGCACCCCTCGAGAGAGGCAGACGTTCAAATCTCCCGGATTGGAGTAAAATCCAATAGAGGGGTTCACCGTGTAAAGCGAGTTTTAGGCCTCCGATTTAGGCGAGAGTCGGTCGGACCTTCCTAAACTCAGTTAGGCACGGCCTTCGAGAGAAGCGTGTCAATATTCATGGAACCTCCACGGTCAAGGACCTTTACCCTAATTAGCTTAGGTTTATTTATCGTATTTTTCTAACCACTTTTGCCGAGGTGATTTCTGATCGAGTGCATTTTTCCCCTCATCGTTATTAAGCTTAAGTTTAATCGCTCTTTTAGCTCTCTTTATCTTTTCATGCAAGTAGCTCTCTTTCATTGCAAGTAGTTCTCTTCCTTTAGCACATTTATCTTTCTTCTAAAAAACTTAATTTTTCTGTCGATAAAATAATAGATTTCGTGTGAGTAAGCTTACTCAACTGTTCCCGGATTTCAATACGACACTTGTGTCCCCTAGTTGCATTTCGATAGGTATACTTGCCTTGTTGAATTATTAGTTTTGTTATTTTCTCCTTGCAGATATCTAAGAGACAATCACTCTGGCTCCGGCTCCCGCCGGTACTACTACTACTACTTCTTCTTCTTCTTCTTCTCTGTCTTCTTCTTCTTCTTCTTCTCTGTCTTCTTCTTCTTCTTCTTCTTCTTCTTCTTCTTCTGCTTTGCAACCCTGTTTTTTTTTTCAATTTCTGTTTCCTGTTGTTGATTTCAGAACCAGATTCCAATTTTTTTTTTGATTCATATTTTTTTTTCAATTCTCATTGCTCATTTCAGAAACATATTCTAGATATTTTCAATTTCTAATTCAGATTTTTTTCAATTCATGTTTTTTGTTCCTTATTTCAGAAACAGATTCTATTTTTTTCCAGTTCCTTTTTCCATTTGGTGATTTCAGTAACATATTGGAGGGGATGCATGGACAAATACTTTATGCAATTATTCTTGATCTTTTATTTTTTTGAGAAATTTTATCCTTTCAGCAATAGCAACCTTTGCCTTTATTTAAGTGTCAAAAAAATTTAAACCAAGTGAAAGCTATAATAATCTGACATTTATCAAATGTATTTGCACAATTTCACTTTTTAGCGATGAGATGGAGCGCATTATGATAATGAAACTAGTTTTGGTATGTGTAACACTTCTACTTCCCTCACCGCTTCATCGCGCGGCCAGGATTCCAGCTGGAGTAATTGACTAAGGGCGTAGCTTCAGCTTACACTTTTCCACGGAGTATTTTAACAGTAATCCGGTGAGCGGCTGAGAATTCTATTCCATCATAAAGAGTAAAGCAACAGCCGACACGTGGCAGAGAGAGGGCCGGCTTAGAAGGGACTCTTATTTCATCATAGCTGTTAGGATTTTTCTGTTTATAACTCATGTAATATCTTTATAAATAGGATTAAGGCTGTAATCATGAGATTAAAAAATAAAGTTTGAACCAGTTCGTCTTCCTCCTTCTCCCCTTCCTTTCTATAACTCCGACCACTCCCCGGGCCATTCTTCTTCCGCTTACATTCTACCACCAGTTATTGCAGTATGCCCCACAAAATTTAGAAAATATACCACTTAGGTGAGTAGATATAATTAATTTAGAAGTATGATATATGTGAAGGAGTAGACCTAAGGTAATGTGGATAGAAGTTGTTCGAATTAATTTGTGTAATTTAGATTTAACACCTCTATTATTTAATGTGAATGAATGGAAAATGAGAATTCATAAAATTAACTCCAACTAGTTGGGACAAGATGATTGTTTATAATGATGATCAGTCCATGTGTATACACCCTTCTGCTTTTCTTTTTTTAGTTGTTTATTACTACTTTTTACATTAAAGAATTATGGATAACTGTAACGCTTTTCTTATTGTAGTATTTTATTTTATTTACCGTGTCCTTTTTAGGCAAAGATGTTCTTGCAAAAGCTAAGACAGGAACTGACAAAACAGTAGCTTTTTTGGTAGCTTTTCTCCTCCGTTTCTTTTGATGTTTTTATTACTATTAATTACCCAAACCTCCCTTAGGAGTTAGC
>CM077148.1:20403942-20506442 GCA_039583875.1 Platanthera guangdongensis | reverse complement strand
ATATATATATATATATATATATATATATATATATATATATATATTTTTTTGTATTATGTATGTATGTATATATATGTATGTATGTATGTATATATATGTATATATAGGGGGTATATACTGTGAGGGCAAACATTAGGTGCGGACATACGGGCAAGTGATTTTGGGGGTCAAGATGGTCTCAAAACGAAAAGTGATCAACATGAAAGTTATAGATCTTGGCGAGACGAAAAACTTTAATGGATATCACGTTTTGATTTGGAGCCGATTTGGATATCGATTTGGGCCCCCAAAATCGGGGGCGGCAGAACTACTACAGTAAACTGTTGAGCCTCCCCCAATTTCGGGGCCCAAATCGAGGTCTAAATCGGCTTGAAATCAAAACGTGATCAACATGAACGTTCTAGATCTCGCCGAGATCTACAACTTTCATGTTGATCACTTTTCGTTTTGAGACCATCTTGACCCCCAAATTCACTTGTCCGTACAGCCCGCTTCATATATGTGCCCGTATAATATATATATCCACATATATATATATATGTATATATATATATATATATATATATATATATGTATATATGTATATATGTATATATATCCACATATATATATATATATGTATATATATACATATGTATATATATGTATATATATACATATAGCCGTCTTGACCTTTGATGTGCGCCTCGAAATTGGGGGCGGCGAGAGGGCTACAGTAAAGCCTCTCGCCGCCCCCAATTTCAGGGCCCAAATCGTAGGCGAAGACGGCTCAAAATTAAAAAGTGATCAACATTAAAGTTGTTCGTCTCGCCGAGATCTACAACTTTCGTGTTGATCACTTTTGGTTTTGAGGTAATCTTGACTCCCAAAATCCCTTATCCGTAAGGCCCACATCTTATGTTTGCCCGCATATTATATATATCCATATATATATACATATATATATATACACATATATATATATACTATTGACAGTCATTTCCCTCCAGCCCTCGTGCACAGTGCGACAGTACCCGGTCTGCGACGGCAGGCTTCGCCCTCCCCCGCTCTGCGATGGTGCATAGTGCAACAGTACCTAGTCTGTGACGGCGGGCTTCGCCCTACCTCGGTCTGCGATGGCGGGCTTCGCCATCCCCTGATCTGCGACGGCGGGCTTCCCCTCCCCCGATCTGCGACGGCAGGCCCCCCCCCCCATTTATTTTAATTATTTATCTTTTGAGGATTTTTAAATTAAAAATATTATATTCTTTTGTATTTTTTTTATTAAAAATATTATATTTTTTTGGTAAGTTTTTTTAAAAAATTTAATGATTTTTTGTTTTCTATTTGTTAACTGATTAAATTTGATTTTTAATTAATTTAATTAAAACAATTTTAGATTTTAAAAAAAATTTCCAGTATAACTATCATTGTACAGGGAACGAAGAGCTCGCGGGATCTTGTTGACGCCGCCGCCGGTGCCGCCGGCGGCCTACCCGGATCGCACCGGCGTGGTCGCCGGTCTCCGACGAACCCGCCGGGGCTTGTCCGGAGGTAGGCGAGCAGGGACATCGCGGCGGTGGCCTTGCCCATGAAACCCAAACTATGTACCGCGGGGAGTTGTCCGAAGGCTGGCGGGCAGGGCCACTGGAGGCGGTTGCCCTGTATGTGTGTGTACACACACACACACACAAGTGTCCGACACGGGGCTCCGCCCCTATAGCCAAGCGCAATAGTATCCAGACGGTGACAACATGCTTCACTCACACAGCAGCACAATGATCTCAGGAGGCCTTCGGCCGTATCCAGGCTGGCTCCGCCCGCCTCCTCACAGGCTCCACTTAAAATAGGCGATTGTTATTAGCACTACACTTTTGGATATTCGCACTACGTTTACTTCTAATCTTCCGCGCCTTTTGAAAATACTCCTTGTATATGAATTTTTAGGAAAAGTGTTCAACACGAAAGTTATAGATCTCAAGACGTACATTAGGAAATACGCTCTTATTTTACGCCTTTTAAAAATATGTCTTATACATGTTTTTTTAGGAAAAGTGTTCAACACAAAAGTCGTAAATCTCGTCGAGGTCTACAACTTTAATGTTGAACACGTTTCCTAAAAATGCATGTAAAAGGAGTATTTTCAAATGACGCTGAAAATTAAGAATAAATATAGTGTGAATATCCAAAAGTGTAGTGCTAATAACAACCGCCTAAAATAACTCGTAACTATTGTACCTATGAACCAGATAATAATTTTATAACATAAATAGTTTTATTTTATATATGACTAATAGTATTATATATATATATATATATTGTTCTCTCTCCTCTATTTATCTTTTTTTGATTCTCTCTCGTGTATTTATTATTTTATAGTTGAGATATCTCTCTTTTATTCTCTCTCCCCCTCATAATATTTGTCGCCCTATCTCTTTCTTTCTCACTCCATCTCCCTCTCGCTCTCTTCGCTCTCTCACCCTGGCGGAATTTTTGGGTCCGGGTTTTTGGATGGAACTGGAACCTATAGAAAGCGTGAATGCATGGGACCCACGCAAAAATGTATGTCCGACTCACAAAATGCGTGGGCCCCACATGCCTTTTAACGACAGATCCGAGCTCCCGGATCCAGATTTGGAATCGGGAGTCGGACCCAATAATTTCCCCTCACCTTAGAGGCCTCCCTCGTAGTTATCTGCTGCCCCTCTCTTTTTTCTCTCTCCCCTCCATATCTTTCTCTCTTTCCCCCCACTATATTCCCCCCCCCCCCCGATCGGGCCTCACTCCCGTATGACTGAAATGGACCGAAATTAGGCTCTTCCGGAAATACCCTCTCCTTGTCATCGCCTCTCTCTCTCTCTCACAGGTCTTCCCCACTCTTGCTGCTCCTCTCTCTCTCCCTCTCTCTCTCTCCCAACCTAGTAGCCATCTCCCCTGACGGAAACCCCCTAAGGCCCGCACCTCCCAGCGGCCATCTTCAGTTCTTCCCCGATAGAAACTCCTAAAGCACGCACCTTCCAGAAATACCCCTCCTGTGCATAAACAAATCGTGAAAATGGCGAATGGAAGGGAACGACAATCTCCTCCTTCCTCCTACCAGCCGATCTCCACAGAGTGCAAATGGAGCGGAGATCTCCTCTTTGGTTCGAACTCCGATCCCTCTCTCTCTCCTGCAACTCTCTCTTTCTCTCTCGCTCGTCCTTTTTGTCTAGCAGGACGAACTTCGCCCAGGGATGTATCCCATTAATCTTCCTTCCGTGTCCGCACCCGAGCCAAAACCCTAGTTCTCCAGCATCTCCAGATTCCCTCAGCGTCGCTAGTCAACTTCAGTCCTAATGAAACATCTCCATGCCCGATAGTTGCTCCAGATTGTTGGAGGATCCTGCAACCATCGTTGTTCTCCGGCGACTAGGCCTCTACCGACCATCATTCTCCGCCGACCATTGTTTTTCGCCAACCTCAGACCTGTTCTTCTCCCTAATTTATAAGGATCTCTTTACTGTGTATATTTACTACCTGCTATTAATTTTTGCATGTATTTTGATTTGTAATTGCTTTTGTTACTTGTTTTGTACAACCTCATATTCGCTGAGTGGAACCCGGAGGCACCAACAGTCAGGATTGGACTAGTTTCAGGCTAGCTTTGGGCTTCAGACCGGAAGAGCTTCCGCCTTGGAGGAGCTCCCGCTCATAGGTGGGCGAGATCGCTTGCGCCAAGCCTTGGAGGAGCTCCCGCTCATAGGTGGGCTAGATCGCTTGCACCAAGCCTTGGAGGAGCTCCCGCCCATAGGTGGGCGAGATTATTGGCTCCAGGCCTCGGCCGAGACCCGTCAAGTCCCAGGAGCGGGCGAGAAGGAGTTGAGTGGAGGTGGGAAGGTTCTCGTCTCAAGGTTCTCGCCGAGTGGGGCCCAGGGCCCGGGGTAAAATTACCTAATTACCCTCAGGTAAAATTACCCATATACCCCAGGGGCTGCATTTAGAACTTTACAAACAGCGGGATTTGGCTATTGGCAGGTCAGCCAAGGGTATTTCAGTAATCTCAGGTCAGCAAAAGGCTATAAATAGACCCATAAGGGCTCCTTAGAAAACAAACTCTCATTATCTTCCAAATCTCTAATGCTTTCTGAGGAGCTCCTAGCCCAGCTTTTGGCTTTGGAGGGGAAGCTCTCAGAGATCTTCCGAGTGTGAGGTGTGACCTCCCTGCTGAGGCTTTAGGTCAGTCTTAGGTCCTTTGCAACTAGTCGAGGGTCGGGGCTCGAGAGAAGTAGATATTGGCTACACCCCTATTTTTGAACTCCCGTTGAGGTCAATTTTGGCTTCAACAGTTCTAGTACGGTGAGTGTGGAAGGCAGCTGATAAAAGAAAGCCTTGAGTTTAGTCTCATGGCTGGAGGTGAAGGTGAAGGGTCTGGTTCTGGAGGCTCCCCCACCCGGGGAGAGGAGGCGACGAGGAAGATGTTGGAGGACTTCAGGCGAGAAGTCCTGCAGACCATTAGCTTGGCCTTCTCGGCGAGGAGTGAGTGGGCGACTCCTCAGGTTCCAGTGGAGGGGGTCCCGCTCTTGGGCGAGAATGCCCCTGGGCAGCGCCCCGGGAAGGAGGTCCCGTTGGAAGTCGGCGAGAGGGACATGGCCGCGCGGGAGCTCTTCCCAGGCCAGCACCCAGACAAGGATACTCTGGCAGATTTGGGCGAGAGGGAGGCGGCTGTACGAGAACTCCTCCCTGGGCACAATCTCGCGGATCCGGCCAGCCAGCCGAGGCCGCAAGACATACCTTCTCGTTAGGCAGGAGGTGAGTGCCCTTTCAGCGAGCTCATCATCTCAGCTCTGGTGCCAGAGGAGTTCCGGGAGCCGGACATGTCCTATTACTCAGGGAAGGATGACCCTGTACAGCATGTGCAGTGGTTCGAAGACGTGGTTTTGATAAGGCAGATGACAGATGCCTTCAAGTGTCGGTTATTCGCCATCACATTGAAGCAGAAGGCCCGGGACTGGTTCAACCAGTTGCCAGCGAGCTCGATATATAGCTTTGAAGATCTGCACCGAGGGTTTCTGTTGAGGTTCTCAACGTCTAAGAAGCGAAAGAAGGAGGCGGATTGCCTGTTTGCAGTGAGGCAGAAGCAGGATGAGACACTGGGTCACTACGTTGATCGGTTTCAGTAAGAGATCCTCCTAGTCCAGGAGGTCACAGGGTACGCGCTGATGCTCGCCTTCACCCTGGGGCTGAGGTCGGGATTCTTCAGTATGGAGTTGAAGAGAGTGCCCCCCCCCCCACCTCTCCTTTGAGCAGCTCATGGAGAGGGCGGCGAAAGAGATAGACTTCGAGAGGGCAAATTTGGTGTTTTCCAGGACTTTGGCCAGGCTGGCGGAAGATGATGTGAAGGAGCCTGCAGCGGGAAGGCAGATGGAGCCGCGAGAGTAGAGGGAGCAAAGAGAAGAAAGAAGGAGGGAAGAACCCCAAGGGTAGGGGCAGCAGTAGGGATGGGGGGCCCAGGAGCCGAACAACCGGTTGGGTTGGAGGCCCCAGGAGGGTCTCCCCCAGGGCCAAGGAGGAGGATACCAGGGAAGAGATAACTTACGAGAAACCAGGAGGTTTGACCAACTGGCATGGAGACAGGGGACAAGGGGCCACCTCTCGCCGATGCAAGAGGCCATGGTGGTGGGCAGAGGAAGAGGAGCGAGGAGAGGAGTTCGAGGAGCTGGGAGAAGAGGAGGAGGAGAAGGAAGAAGGGGTAGGGCGGCATTGCTCTTTTGTGACTTCCACCAGGAGGAAGGTCAAGCGATGGCCACCTGCCCTGAGTTTTAGAGATGAAAGAAGCAAGAGGAGCAGAGAGGCAGGATTCGCCGGTTAGGATCGTGGAAGTGCAGCAGGGGGAGGGAGAAGATAGATGTAAGGACCGGGTAGACGTGGGAACCCGGGGAGGGATCGGGGTGATCCATAGAGGAGTGGGGATCGAGGCAACCCGCAAGGGGAGCCTTTAAACCATGTACCGAAGGGGGGTCGCCTCTACCTCCCAGGCTCCCCCTCCAGAAGAAAAGATCATCTTCTCGTTAGCAGACATGCTGGACTATGAAGATCCATTTTGTGACGCCCTGGTGATCCAGACGGCAATGGAGAATTTCACGGTCTCGAGGATACTGGTGGACAACGGGAGCTCAGTGAATGTTATCTTCAAGAAGGCCTTTGATGAGATGAAGGTTGAGGGGAAAAGGGTCTTGGCTTCAGATGGACCGCTGTTCGGATTTTCTGGAGAGAGGAAGGAATTAGAAGGAGGGGTAGGGGTGCATGTGAAGTTGGGAGGTGTGTCACAGAACTGCAGGTTCGTTATAGTGGACGCTCCGAGCAGTTACAACGCCATCTTTGGGCGTCCCCTCATCAGCGCCTTTCGCTGCGTCCCCTCCTCGTTCCATCAATGTCTTAAGTTCAATAACGAAGGGGTGTAGGTTAGGATCAGGGGGGATCCGAAAGTGGTGAGGCAATGCTATGTGACGGCGGTCAACACCGTGTCCTGGATGGCCGAGGCGGAAGAACTAGGGAGGGAGATGGCGGAGCAGGAGGAGGACATCGGAGAAGAGGAGATGAGCCTTGGAGAGGCGAGGAAGGAGATGGCGGAGGAGCAAGGAGAAGCTGAGTGGGAGGCCCAGAGGGGTGCGGAGGTCGAGCTGTAGCAAGAGAGCCCGGAGGGGGTGATGGAGATTGAGGAGGAAGTAGGAAGGGAGGAGTTGGATCTGGAAGAAGAAGCAAGGGTCAGCTGGGAGCAGTCGCGCCTGGAGCCGACCGAGGAAGTAGTGGAGATGGAGGTCTTCACCAGCGCAGGGTGGTGCAGAGGGTGCAGGTCAGTAAGGGCTTGAGTCCTGAGGACCAGGAGCTAGTGCTGGCCTGCATCCAAAGCAACATTGACATCTTCGCTTGGAGCGCAACAGACATGCTGGGCATCGACGCGGACGTTGCCTGCCACCGCCTGAACCTGGACCCCCGCACTCGTCCCATATGCCAAAAGATGAGGGCCATCGCCCCCAAGATGGAGGAACCCATCCGCGAGGAGGTCATGAAGCTCCTGGAGTCCAGCTTCATCTCAGAGATCCAGTATCCAGGCTCGATCTCCAATGTGATAATGGTTAAGAAAGGGGGTGGGAAATGGTGAATGTGTATTGACTTCTCTTTATTAAATAAATCATGCCCTAAGAATTGCCACCCCCTGCCTCGTATCGACGCGCTGGTTGATTCAGCCGTAGGTTTTTCTATTATGAGCTTTTTGGATGCTTTTTCAGGTTATCACCAGATCCGAATTCACCCTCCCAAAGTCAAGGATGTTTGCTTCATCACGAGGGAGGGATGCTTCAGTTATAAGATGATGCCCTTTGGCTTGAAGAATGCAGGGGCTACATACCAACGCATGATGGATCGGGTCTTCCGAGATCAAAGGGGGAGAAACTTGGAGGTCTATGTTGACAACCTGATGATCAAGAGCAAGTGTGCGGATTCGCACATGCAGGATCTAGAAGAGACATTCGCCACCCTGCAGAGATTCAAGATGAGGCTGAACCCCTTGAAGTGTGTCTTCGGGGCCAGACGCAGGAAGTTCCTTGGGCATCTCTTGACTCCGGCAGGGGTAGAGCACAACCCGGACGAGGTGAAGGCCATCCTAGATTTGGAATCACCTTGCGATGCCAAGGAGGTCCAGCGCTTGACAGGAAAATTGGCTGGGCTAAGCAGCTTCCTCTCCATGTCAGGGGACAAGTGTTCTTCATTCTTCAAGGTACTACGAGGGAACCAAAGGTTTGAGTGGACCGCCTAGTGCGAAGAAGCCTTCCAAGGGCTAAAGAGATAGCTCTCTCAGGCTCCTCTGCTTCAAAGCCCAAAAGAAGGGGAGGACCTGACCTTGTACCTTGGAGTAGGAGCAGAGGCGGTGAGCTCCGTTCTAGTAAGGTAAGATGGAAAGAAGCAACTGCCAATCTACTACGTCAGCCGGATCTTGAAGAAGGCAGAGCTCCGCTACCCCATCCTCGAAAATTTGGCTTACGCTTTGGTCGTCTCAGCAAGGAGGCTCCGGCCATATTTTCAAGCGCACTCGATTAGGGTGGTGACCTACCATCCTCTTCGCAAGATCTTTGAAGGGGTAGATCACTCGGGAAGACTTGCCAAGTGGTGCATCGAACTAAGCGAGTTCGACATCTCTTTCATTCCGAGACTCTCCATTAAGGCGTAAGCGGTGGCGGACTTACTGGCGGACTATGTTGTTGAAGTGGAGGAGGGGGAGCCGCAGCCACAGGAAGCGTGGAAGATGATGGCTGATGGGGCCTCGGGAAAGCATTCCCTCCGGGGACGAGTGGTGCTAATAAGCCCCCAGGGAGTCGCGATAGAGCAGGCGGTGGCTTACTACTTTCCGGTGACCAACAACAAGCAGAGTATGAGGCCGTGATCGCCGGCCTTTGCTTGGCAAAGGAGCTTGAGATCCAGGACGTGGAGGCCTTCACTTACTCGATGGTAGTAGCGTCACAGATCCGAGGAGAGTTTTAAGCTCGGGATCCTACCCTCATAAAATATCTATCCAAGGTAAGGGCGATCATTGGTGGGTTCTTGTCATTCTCAATCCATCATGTCCCCAGGGAGGAGAACGCGGCTGACGATTGATTGTCGAAGTTTAGACCTTGGGGAGGAGGGACCCTGAATGAACTTTTTCGGCCAGCAATCGAGGAAGGGGAGTTGATGGAGGTAGGTCGGCGATCCTCGTGGGTGGACCCGTTGGTAACCTTCCTGAACACTGGCAGGCTGACGGAGGAGGTTAAGGATGAAAAGAGCTTCAGGCACAAGACAGCTCATTACCTGATGATGGAAGGGGGGTTACATCGTAAGATGTTGTCAGGGCTTCTGACAAGACGTGTAACCGAAGAAGAGGTCCCAAGGATCATGGGGGAGGTACACTCGGGCGAGTGCGACAGCCACTCGGGAGGAAGGACATTGGAGGCAAGGGTAACAAGACAGGGGTACTTCTGGCAGACCCTGAGGAAGGATGCAGCAGAGTTCGCAAAGTGGTGCCAAAAGTTCCAGCTGTACGCCCCCTCCAACTCTTGTCTGCTCAAAGACTTAGAAGCATAACATCGCCATGGCCTTTCACCATCTGGGGGATGGACTTGGTCGGGCCTTCCCTCCAGCCAGTGTGCAGAGAAGGTTTCTCCTGGTCATGGTCGACTACATTTCCAAGTGGCTGGAGGTTAAGGTCTTGGCCAAAGTCACCTCGCAAGTCATAAGGAACTTCGTCTGGTGGGAGATCGTCTACAGGCATGGGATGCCTCAAGCAATAGTAACAGATAACAGTCCCCAGTTTGCCAGCGAGGAGTTCATCAGATTCTGCGCCCAGCTAGGGATAGACCTCAGGTTTGCCTCTGTCCACCACCCCCAGAGCAACGGCCAGGTGGAAGCGGCAAACAAGATTATTGTGAACCTGCTCAAGAAGAAGGTGGAAACCTTAAGGAGAAATTCGGTGGAGCAGCTCCCCTCGGTCCTGTGGGCCTTGCGAACGACCCCGAACACGGCCACTAGTGAGAGCCCCTTCAATCTTTCTCATGGGTGTGAGGTGGTCCTGCCAGTGGAGTTCGAGGTTCAGTCCCCACGGGTCACGGCCGCAGGCAAAGGAGACGAGACGTGGAGGTTGGAGAATGAGGAAGGGATATGCCTCTCGCTGGACATGGTAGAAGAGCTGCGGGATGTTGCAGCCATCCGGCAGGAAGAGATCAAGCGGCGGATGACCAAGTATTTCGATAAGCATATCAGGATCAAGCAGTTCACCGAAGGGGATTTGGTGCTAAAGAAGTTTGACGCAGCAGGAAGGTTGGCCCCCGTGGGCAAGCTCAACCCAAACTGGGAAGGGCCTTACATAGTGAAGGAGGTCCTTGGAACAGGAGGTTACTACCTCCAGGACGTGGAGGGGAGGACCTTAAGCCACACCTGGAGCGGCGATGACCGAAAACACTTCTACCCGTGAGAGGGGGAATGTGTAATTATATATCCAAAATTAAGCTTGTTATACTACATCAATTAACTTGTTTTCCTCTTGCCTATTGTGAAATTCTTATGATAGGATGTACTTATGTGTTTAACAACACCCCAAGCTAGGCTCGTCCCCAAGGTAGACCCGCTGCATAGGCTCTCATCTAGCTGGCATGTCTGAATGCTCGCCTGTGGGGGATAGGCCTTGTTTGTGGAAACTTCATCGACACCCCGAGCTAGGCTCGACCCCAGGTAGACCCGCTGCGCAGGCTCTCATCTAGCTGGCAAGTCCGAAGGCTCGCCTGTGGGGGATAGGTCTTGTTTGTGGAAACTTCATCGACACCCCGAGCTAGGCTCGACCCCAGGTAAACCCGCTGCGCAGGCTCTCATCTAGATGGTAGGTCCGAAGGCTCGCCTGTGGGGGATAGGTATTGTTTGTGGAAACTTCATCAACACCCCGAGCTAGGCTCGGCCCCAGGTAGACCTGCTGCGCATGCTCTCATCTAGCGGGACAGGTCTGAAGGCTCGCCTGTGGGGGATAGGTCTTGTTTGTGGAAACTTCATCGACACCCCGAGCTAGGCTCGGCCCCAGGTAGACCCGCTACGTAGGCTCTCATCTAGCAAGCAGGTCTGAAGGCTCGCATGTGGGGGATAGGTCTTGTTTGTGGAAACTTCATCGACACCCCGAGGTAGGCTCGGCCCCAGGTAGACCCGCTGCGCAGGCTCTCATCTAGCTGGCAGGTCCGAAGGTTCGCCTGTGGGGGATAGGTTTTGTTTGTGAAAAGTTCATCGACACCCCGAGCTAGGCTCAGCCCCAGGTAGACCCGCTGCGTAGGCTTTCATCTAGCTGGCAGGTCTGAAGGCTCGCATGTGGGGGATATGTATTTTTTGTGGAAACTTCATCGACACCCCGAGCTAGGCTCGGCCCCAGGTAGACCCGCTGCGCAGGCTCTCATCTAGCTGGCAGGTCCGAAGCCTCGCCTGTGGGAGATAGGTCTTGTTTGTGGAAACTTCATTGGCACCCCGAGCTAGGCTCAGCCCCAGGTAGACCTGTTGCGTAGGCTCTCATCTAGCTGGCAGGTCCGAAGGCTCGCCATATGGGGGATAGGTCTTGTTTGTGGAAACTTCATCGACACCCAGAGCTAGGCTCGGCCCCAGGTAGACCCCCTGCGCAGGCTCTCATCTAGCTGGCAGGTCTGAAGGCTCGCCTGTGGGGGATAGGTCTTGTTTGTGGAAACTTCATCGACACCCCGAGCTAGGCTCGGCCCCAGGTAGAACCGCTGCGCAGGCTCTCATCTAGCTGGCAGGTCTGAAGCCTCGCCTGTGGGGATAGGTCTTGTTTGTGGAAACTTCATCGACACCCCGAGCTAGGCTCGACCCCAGGTAGACCCGCTGCGCAGGCTCTCATCTAGCTGGCAGGTCCGAAGGCTCTCCTATAGGGGATAGGTCTTGTTTGTGGAAACTTCATCGACACCCCGAGCTAGGCTTGGCCCCAGGTAGACCCGCTGCGCAGGCTCTCATCTAGCTGGCAGGTCTGAAGGCTCGCCTTTGGGGGAAAGGCTTGTTTTTTGGTTCTTGGTCCTTGGTTACTTTTGCACTACCCCGAGCTTGGCTCGGCCCCAGGTAGACCTGTGGCGCAGGATCTCATCTAGCTGGCAGGTCCGAAGGCTCGCCTATGGGAGGAAAGTTTTTGATCCTGGGAGACACTTCGACTCGGATGTTCTGAGCGGGGCAAGAAACACACCCGGAACACGGAATGAAAAGATGTAGGATCCCTTCAGGCGGGAGAGGTCTCGGCGAGGGGAGGTCTCGGCCAGGAAGAGTTTTCGGCCAGAGGAGGTCTCGGTCGGGAGGTCTCCGCCAAGGGGATCTCGCCAAAGGAAGTTCCTGACGGGAAGGCTCCTGACAAAGGATCCTTGGTCAGACAGTGGGAAGTGCTAGGCAGAAGGCTCGACCAGTTCGCACAAGGTAAATAGGGACGGTCTCCCCTTAAAAGGCCTACGGGCGACGTTCCCGGCAGACGGTTCTCAGCAGCACGCGGAAACGGGGCGTCTAAGCCCTGAGCTTTCTCGATAGGTTCCCGCCTATCCATCGCTAAGGGAGACAACCCTAGAGGGACTAAGGGCGTCAGCGGAAGCATGCTTGAGAGGCATTCGGCCTCTACAAACGTATCTACTCAAAACACTTATAATATATTTACAACGCAAAAGAAAAAAGAGGACATACAAACATTTGCAGTATTTACGATCTGTTTACTCAAAATACAATTACAAGTTTGGAGCATCTCGCTCATTACAACCAAAAGGAAAAAAAAGGGGGGCCTTCAGGGAGACGCGGTGTTTCCCTCTGAGCTCTCGCTTGAACTCCCGCAAGAGCTCTCGCCTGAGACCTCCCCGGATGTCACGCCAGCCGCGGCAGGGGATTTCGGGACATCCGAGGGCGGGGAATCGGGCGCGCTTGGGGGCTTCTGGATGGGCTCAAAGAGCTAAGGGATGAGCTGTAGAGCGGTGATGGACTTGCCACTCCCGTCCAAGCAGCCTACGTCTCGCAGCGTCTCCCGGGTCAGCCTGACCATCGCTTGAGCGTTGGCCTGCAAGAGCTTGTCGATGTTCGTATTCTGAGTAGTGGCGGCTTCTCAGCCTTTTATCCAGCAAAGGATGAGGCGGGAGCATAGTCGCCTCCATCTGTCGGAGCTGGTCCTTCAGCAGGACGTTCTCGTATCATATATGGGCTAGCTCCGCACGAAGTTCCACGGCCTGAGTGGAGTCCTGCGTAAAGAGAGGTCAGTATGAGAGGAAAATGGTCGAAATCTACGGTGGCGAGAGCAAATGTCGCGAAAGGTCTCACTTACCTCTTCCGTCGGGCGCAAGGACAGCTATTGCTTAGCATCTGCCAGCTCTATCTTCAGGGCAGCCGCATGAGCCACCGCCTCCTCCCTTGTCTTGAGCATGTCTTGAAAGTTGCGGTCGATAGTGATACTTCGACGCGCGCACATGTGCGCAGGCTCAGTCCCACGCATCAGGGCCCGGGTGGAGTCGTAGGCCAGGAGCTGGGTGGACATTTTATTGTAGAGGCCGGCATTCTCCCGGCTGTAAAGGCCATAAACCAAGGAGAAGGCCTCGCTGGTGACTTGCTCTCGCTCCGCCTAGTTGTGTAGAAGAGACGAGATTGAGACACTGTTGGTCTCAGGGTCCCACTGAAGCAGCGGTTTATTTTTTGCATCGAGGCACTTCATGCCAAGACCAAAATTTCGATGCCCCCTCGGCACCTCTTCGGGCGGAGACTGAGCGGAGGTCTCGGCGGCGGCCCCCTCTCCATTTTCCCCGCTGGCGGACGGGGAGTTCTCGGCAGGTTCCCCGGCGCCACTCCTGGCAGCAGCAATCTCGTTGGCAGCCTGCAGGATTTCTTCAAAGGAACGGCCTGGAGCGGGAGGTCAGGAGGGCGGAACAGCTACGGCTTCCCCTTGTCAACAGCGGTTGTTTTTGGTCTCTTCAGCTCTTGGGGAAAAGGGACACTGAGCTTCCACTTCCCGGCGCCGGTCGGGGGAAGTGGGGCCGGCTCGTCCTGGCAATCTTGGGCCGCGGACTTCGCGAGAGCCAGCGGATCTCTCGCGACCTGACTCTCGTCAGCTTGAGCCTCGGCGAAGGGTTGGCGTAGGGGGATCTCGCGCTCTCCTGCAAAGGCGACAACACTCAGCACTAAATCTTAAAATAGGGAATAGCGAGTCAAAGGTGAGACCATACCTTCGCCTTGGGGCACGTGGAGGAGCGAATCGACGCCCCGCCGGAGAAACTGGACGTCGAAATCCTTAGTTCCGAAGAACTCAAGGAGGGCGCTTTCGCGCGAGCCCAGGGAGGGCGGCTTATAGGCAGCGTCCTCGTACTGAATGGGCATGAAAGGAACGTTGTCGAAGTCGCCGGAAATGAAAACGAACTTCTCGCCCCAGTGATGGTGCTTATTGGCGAGACTGGTAGTCTTGAGCAGCTGCCCCGAGAAGAAGTCCAGCCATCCCTTAGTGCGGAAGGTAAACTGCTTCCGGAAGATGGGGAGGCTAAACTCGATCCTCTCGGATCGCATGTAGCAGATGAACGCGAAAAGGATTGCGACCGAGTTAGGATTCAGCTGCGCGGGAACCACTCCATAATACCGGAGGGCCTGGCACATCTCTGGCCAGAGGGGGAGGCGGAAGCCCACCTCGAAGTGCTCAAGGGGAATGGCGAGCTCCGCCTCGCCCGTGCCGATCACCCTGTCATGATTGCCAGGGTTTCGCGCAGTGAAGCCGACAAAAATGTAGCGGGACTTGATGAGCTGGTACTCCTCCAGGGTTAGGCTGCAAAGGGGGAACTGGTGCTTTTGGAAGGCTTCCGCGCAATTAGAGCATCCCTCGTTTCCGCCCGGCATTGTGCTTGTGGGATTTAGGATGAAGTCTTAAGAAAAGAGGCGAGAGCGAGAGCTAAGCGAGAACAGGAGAGGGAAGCGTAAGCAAGTAGGAGTTCTCGACAAGCCGCGAAAGCAACGAGGAAAAAAACAAAGGTTCCGGATCGGAGAAATAAATACGGTGGGTGGACCCCCCCCCCCCCTATTTATACAAAATTGTGATAGTAATGGTTGTTCCCAAAAAGGCGGGGGGGGGGGGGGCGTACAGCCGTCACGCCCTAAGTCCACGACGCCTCTGTCTCCAGCCCAGGTTGACAGCGACCGACCGACAAATCTGATTAGCGCAGGCATTTTGAGATGACATGCGACAAGCGAATCTAGCAGAAGCCAAAGTCACTCTCGCCGAGCGAGAGCCGAATAAAAAATAATAATGATAATAATGACAAGTTATAAGTTAGACTGATAAGAAAATAGCAGGATACATTTGGGAAGGGGAAGGACGGGAGGGTAAGAGAGGGTGAGACTGCGTGAATCAATAAGGTTCCCACCACCACCGTCCTCGTTCTCGCCGCCTAGTCCTCGGTGGCGCCAGCGGGTTGAAATAGGACGATAGGACGGTGCATCCTAGGTTGATTCGGCGGGCCTGGTCTCGGATCCGCGCGATTCACTTCTCGAGAGAAGACTCGGCGGTTGGCCCACTTGGCCGCTCCGTCTCGCCTAGGAAGTAGTCTCGCTCTAGAGCCTCCAGCCTCTACTCCACCGATTCGTGGAACTCTCTCTCCGCAGAGCCATGGGCCCGCTCCCGCCATACAGGCTTCGACAGGATGGCCGCAACCCTCTTCCCCCACCTCTTAGCTCTCCCGACACCATTCAAGATTTCCTCCATCTCATCAGATGAAGGGAGGGGGAGCTCTTGCCATCCTCCCCCTCTCTGTCTTCATCGTCATCTTCATCTTCATCTTCATCTTCTGCGTCATCTCCCGACCATGAGCCCGGATCCCCTAGCAAGAGAGTTTCATGGTCATGACGAGAGCTAAGCAATGACTATAATAAGCATCTCGCATACCTGTAGTAGGCCGAGAAATGCCAGCCGATAGCAGGCAAGAAGGCCCGAACCCCTCAGTTCCATAAAGGAGGTGGAGCTGCTTTCCTCTACCCGGGGGGAAGATTTTACGCGTGGTGATCCCGGCTTGGCCGGAAGCAGGGGGAGTTGTCCTCTCCCGCAGGATGGCTGGCATCCTGGGGAGCTACGGTGGATTAGATAGCCATTCCTCCCGCTGGTAGGGTGGGACTAGCCACATGGGAAGGCAAGTTAGAGGCCCTTGCTTCGTTTTCCCGGGTGGCCAGACCCGGTTTGGCAGAAGCTGGTGCTGCAGAAAGTCAATTCAACAATCTGAGACTGAGTTACGAGTGATAGGGTGGAAACGATACCTGTAGTTCTTGGGGGGGTCAGCCGAAGGAGCGACCTCCGAGACCCGTGGTTGATTCTCAGGAGGACGAGATGATGAGTCTGAGGGCTCCTGCGGGGACCTGACGTCGTCATCTTGGGCCATTTCCTGCGAGAAGTACCGCGTCAGTTGTTAATCCTCTTGTGTAAATAGCTCGTGGTTTCAATGATCAGTAAGTCAGAGACATACCTTCAGCGGAGAAGGATCATCCGCACGGCTTGGGGTCGGGGTAGGCTAGCCCCTGTTCTCGTGAGACAGGTCTCGCTGGACCACCTTCGCCCTCTTCTTCTCTTTCTTCTTCTTCTTTAGCTGAGAGGGCTCAGCGGCTGGCGACTTTCTCTCCAGCCAGGGGGAAACCAAAGCACTGTTAGCCTTGGCTTGCTCCTGGGCCGCATTGATACGGTCTTGGAGGTCCTGCGAGAACGGTTTGTCAACTCGCTTGGAATGCATCGTAAAGACGCGGGAACTCAGACAAGGAGCGGAGATTCTGGGGCAGACTTACTGCCGTCTATCAGCACATATATATAGCCACAGTGTGTCCCACCAAAAGATTCTCTTGTGAAGATGACACGTGCTCAGCGAATATTTACGGGTTGGACGTGTCTTCTCGAGCGCAGATCTAGCTCAAAAAGAGTGGGGATTGTGTACAGCACCATATTCACTGAGTGGGACCCGGAGGCACCAATGTTCAGGATTGGACTACCTTCGAGCTAGCTTCGGTATTCAGACCGGAAGAGCTCCCGCCTTGGAGGAGCTCCCTCTCCTAGGTGGGCGAGGTCGCTTGCGCCAAGCCTTGGAGGAGCTCTTGCTCATAGGTGGGCGAGATCGCTTGTGCCAAGCCTTGGAGGAGCTCCCGCCCATAGGCGAGCGAGATTATTCGCGCCAGGCCTCGGCCGAGACCGGCCAAGTCCCAGGTGATGGCGAGAAGGCGTTAAGTGGAGGAGGGAAGGTTCTCGTCTCAGGGTTCTCGCCGAGTGGGGCCCAGGGCCCGGGGTAAAATTACCTAATTACCTCAGGTAAAATTACCCATATACCCCCGGGGGTTGCATTTAGTACTTTACAAATAGTGAGATTTGGCTATTTGCAGGTCAGCCAAGGGTATTTCAGTAATCTCGGGTCAGCAAAAGGCTATAAATAGACCCATAAGGGTTCCTTAGAAATCAAACTCTCATTATCCTCCAAATCTCTAGTGCTTTCTGAGGAGCTCCTAGCCCAACTTTTGGCTTTGCAGGGGAAGCTCTCAGAGATCTTCCGGGTGTGAGGTGGGACCTCCCTGCTGAGGCTTTGGGTCAGTCTTAGGTCCTTTTTAACTAGTCGAGGGTCGGCGCTCGAGAGATGTAGGTGTTGGCTAAAGCCCTGTTTTTGGACTCTCGTTGAGGTCAATTTTGGCTTCAACATGTTTGTTGATTGTTTGGTAGCAATCGTTTAAATTATTCTATGTGCTTTGGCTTAGTGAGGCCGCGTCTTTCTCCTACTTAGGTTTCTATAATTTGGTAGGAGATTTAGGATTCAGGGTTTGGGAAGTTAGTGCAGGAGTAAATGTTGGTTTGAACACTGTCATTTTCTTGCTCTTGAGATTTACATAAGTTCTAATTCTTATAAATTAATCGGAGACTTATGATTCACGTTTTTATGTTGTTTTGGAGTAGTAGATGAAAGTGCTCTCATTTTTTTAGGATTAATATAACTATTTTCATTGTTAAAAGGTTTCAAGTTATTTTATTTCTGCTTCTCTTTTGATTAGCTTGGAGTCCCTGGTGGTTATGGAGATTCACTATAAAGTGAAGGAAATCCGGAGCGCCGAGAAGATCAATTCGAACGAAAAAAACAAATAAAAACAATCAAACAAACCATAACAACCGCAGACAACAAGATTTATAGAGGTTTACCCAAAAATCAGGGCTACATCCTCTCTCCCTTCCTCCTCTTCCTTCTTGTATTCCCCAAAATGAAAAATGATTACAAAGGTTACAATGATCTCATCGATCCTACCTTCTCTCAATCTCCTTTGGACAAGAAATGGAGGAACCACCGCCGGAAACACACTTCCACGAATAGCCTCGTATGCGCCTCCAAAGCACTCCCAGCCGAAAACCCTAAGAAGCTTCTCTTCCTGGAAAAGATCTTAAATAGGGTGAGTGCGAAAAATGGGCTGATATCCGCACACTCGGGAAAACCCAAAACTGATTTTGTTTTGGGGGCAGCCGCCCCCGGACCCCCGCTGTCGTCGGCGTCGGATATGTCAGAGGGATTCACACTTCGATTCCTCTAAGATCACGTGGGCAAACCCGGTGTGAGAAACAAGAGGACCGGAAGTGTTCCACAACTCCAACATAAAAGCCTGGTTGATTTCTTGAAGCATAGGGGCAGACTGCGGACAGTAATGAAAAGGTTGAAAATTATTTTGTTTTAGAGATCACAAATCATGTTTGGACGTTTTGCTCCAAGGAAAAGCAACAACACTAGATATTATGAAGTTCTTGGGGTTACAAAGCATGCAAGTCAGGATGAACGGAAAAAGGCATACAAGAAGGCCGCCATAAAAAACCACCCAGACAAAGGCAGCGATCCAGAGAAGGTTGCTATTTTACGAATTTCCATAGTCTCTTTGTTTTTTTCCCTGTTTAAAGTGATTTGAAACTGTGTTATTTTGTGTTGAATTAGTCTCCTCTAACAAGTTTATTTTACTTTATTAGTTCAAGGAGCTGGCTCAGGCATATAGTGCTAAGTGTGATTTGGGAAACTAAAAGAGGGAATGGAAGGTGGTGGTGGTGTGTTATTTTGAACATCTTTTTTGTTAAAATTTCCTGAATTAGTTTATTTCTTACATCTAATTGGCTTGAGAGGGCTAGGGAGAAGCGTGGTGAGGATGTTGTTAACAGGTTTCTTTGGAGACTTTATTTATAAGTTGTCTCTTTACGAAAAATACTTGCCCAAATGTAGAGGGTATGTGTTCTTTCTATAGAATAGAGGAGTTAGGAGCTGGCTCAGGCATATGAAGTGCTAAGATTCCCTCTTGAATTTATCTTCTTATTCTGCCTCACACCGGTTCGACTGAATTCGACTGAATTTAGAAAATTTATCCCTTTGTTTTTTCTTCCGAGCCTCTCCGCTCTCCGCCTCCAGTATGGGAACTTCTCCCGCAGATCCGCGCAGCTCTAAAAGCAACACCGCCCGCTGGGAGCTCCGCCCGTCGCGGCTCCATGTTTATATAGAGCTCTTTTTAGGAATATTTTGCTATGTGGTGAATTTTCTGTGCTCTTTTATATTGTTTTTTGCCTAAATTTTGTAACAGCCCATTTTCAGGAATTTTTGGGTGACACGGCCTGGGACACGGGCGTGTCCCAGGGCATGTTTGAACGGGCGTGTCGCAGGGCGTGTCGATTTGTTGCCTTTGTGGTTTTGGTGTTCGAGAGGAGGCACACGGAGAACGGGCGTGTCCAAGGCCGTGTCGTTGTCTCGACGACTTTTATCGACGATCGTTTTTGTTAAAATTTCCTGCACGGGCGTGTCACAGGGCGTTCAAATCGGGTAATCAGCCCGCCGAAGGATTTCGACAGGGCGTGTCTTTGTTTGTTTAGGCCGTGTGAAGTTCTTCACCCAGGCACACGGCCACAGACATGGACTTGACACGGCCCATACGGGCGTGTCCCACGTTGTTTTAGGCTTGAGGAGTCCTTTGAGAGGGCGTGGCAGAAGGGTCCATTCCTTCAGAAGCAGCTTCTTCCTCTTTTTCTTCAAGGGAAAACTGAGAGGATTCTCATTTTTATGCCTTTATTTTCTTGTAAGAGAGAAAGAGAGAGAGAAAGTAGGAGGAAGAAGGAGACCCGAGAAATCAAGGTTTGCGGAGGAAACGCTTTGGAGTCTTGGAGCTTTGTGGTCTGGCACCGAAGCGGTTATAACCTTTCTTCCTGGTAGGCTTCCTTTTGGCATATTTTGTGATCCCCACCAAGAGGTGGTTGATTTTGGGATCTTTGGGTGGAGTTGTCCCCTTTTGTTCTTTCGGAAATGGAGTACGAATGCTGTGTGAAGCCCATAGGTTGGTCTGGATTGGTGATGTTATACGAACCGGAGAAGCGTGATAACCACGGGTTAATGTAGAGGGTATGTGTAGCACAGGAAAAATCATGTGATGTTTTGGGTCCTAAACCAGGAAGTATAGAAGGCCCTTTTGTATGCTTGAGGAGTTACCTGTGAAGCGAGTAACAGGAAGTTGACATGTAGCTAGGAAAGACCCCTATTGCTGCGGTTACTGTAGAAGAGCATATACTGGTGTGCCAAGGAAAGACCCGCTGTTGCTGTGAGAAAATTTAAGACTTATGCAGGCTTGATGCCAAGCATGAGACCGACCCGCGCCTTTGATTAGCCATGAGTACGCTTTCGGAGAAGGCAAAAAACGGGGGGTGGAGGATTAGGCTATGTCCGTCCGACGTGAGACCAAAAGGTGCGGTCTGTTGGAGTGCATAGCAAGAGTCTTTGGCCTGCGCGCCATGACACAATGGGGGGCTACGGGCCATCCCGGTGTAGGAAGACTAACTCCGGCTGCACGCCATGGAGTAAATGCTCAAGAGATTTACCGTTGGGTTATGACCCTGATACGGTGGTGGGCAAGAGGTTTGCCAGAACACCAAGAATGTGCCCTGAGTGCACTGACCGTTCGGCCGGGTGGCGAACGGTTGTGATGTCTTGTGTTCATGAAAGCACATTTGATATAGATATTGCCATACTTGTGATTTGCTATGCCTGCAGGGAAGAATACCGCTGACCCGAGAGAAGGGGTAGGGTCGTTATAATGTGGTCAGCTGAACGCTGACCGTTGCTTTTGTTTGCCACCGTTGGGTGGATTGTCCCTGTACAGGTGCTGGAGAGCCGAGCGGGACGCATAGAGGTTGATGTTCCTGCTGTTGTTGCTGCTACTGCTGCTAGCCCTCGAAGGCTATCTGTGTTGTTGTGTGTTTTCTTTCTTTTGTGGCCGGCCTGCGCGCCAATTTGTTTAGGCCACTGTGTGAAAGCCAAGTAAGGCCATAAGGCCAACTCTTTGGACTTGTTGTAAGACATTCCTGTAGTTTATAAAATGTGTAGTTTTATGTTTGGATATTCATGAGGAGTTCAAGTTGTAGTCTAGGCTTCCGCTAGAATACTTTGTGATAGGTGCGATGCGCTACTCTGGTATCATCCTGTACCTTCACCGCCTGTTTTGTGATATATACTGTGGGGCCCCGGCCGGACCTTCTAGAATATATCATATGAATGGATGGGGTTGTTACATTTTTGGTATCAGTCGTCTTGGTCGTTCCCTCTCGAAGTCGTGGCCGACTTCTTTTGTGGGGTGGCGAACACGTGTTTGTGCAAACCAAAGTCTACAAATGAACTCCTGAATGTCCATGATAGGAATGCAAACTTGATGTGTTTGAGGAACCCGCGTGTTCTTCTTTTGTGTTGCTTGCTTGGGTACGACCGCTAATGAGTGTATCTTGTCCACCTTTAGGTGACACGAAGTGGAGCTGGGCCGTCTGAGTCCCAGCGTTCTGATGAAAGTACGGCACCAGCCGCGGTGCCTACACCTCCCCCGTCTGCGGAGCATGTGCGTTTAGTTGCGGAGGCCTTATTTACCATGATCCAAGGCCAGCCCCTTAGGCAGGAGCAAGCGGCTGTAAGGTCAGAACAGGTGGCGGCAAGGCCTGAACCTGTCAGGGATGTGGCTCCTCGAGCAGCTGAGAAGCAACTAACGTGGTTTATGAGTTTCCATCCGCCTACGTTCTCGGGAGCGGAAACCCCGACGTAGGCTGAGGATTGGCTATCGCGCGTCAAGCGAGTGATGACGGCGATAGGAACGGCAGAGCATCAGAAAGTGACTTTAGTTATCTTTTTGCTTGAAGGAGAAGCTCGTTTATGGTGGGCTGAGATGGAGTTGCATCACTTGGCGGGTCGTCCGTTAACCCAAGTATCGATGGAAGAATTCTCCCGGCTCTTCCTAGCGAAGCACCTTCCTGCGGCTCAACGGATAGCCATGGAAAATGAATTCCAACGGTTGACTCAAGGTGATGGCAGTGTTGACGCGTACCTGCATGAATTTACTCGCTTGGGGCGGTATGCGGGTTCTATATTTGCCGATGAGCAGAGGAAGACTAATCGGTTCTTTGAAGGACTGAGGGACGAGCTGAGGTTCCTTGTGTCAAGTTCTGTGAACCAAGGTTTCCAAGCGTTGGTTGACACCGCGATCGCGTTGGAAAAGGATATGAAAAGGGTGCAAGGGAAGAGAGCTTTGGCTGTGACGCAATCGGAGTGGAAGGCGCCCCGATCGGGAAAACCATTTTATAAGAAGAGATGGGGTAAGAAGTCCAAGCCTAGTGGACAAGCTCCTTCATCAGTTGCAACGGGAGCAACATCAGGGGCGACCTCCTAGCCAGACACTCGTATCTGCTTCAATTGTGGCCGGATGGGGCATATTGCGCGAGATTGTCGGATGCCGCCAAAGAGTGAAAAGAAGGCGGGAGCATCTTATGCGGAAAAAGGAAAGGCGATGGTGGATTCCTCTGCCTCGCAGGCGCAACCCCGGGTATACAATCTTGGCCTACAAGAGGCCATCAAGCAGAGTGACGTGGTCACAGGTATGAGTTTAGTTTTGCATCTGCTATTTGTTTGTATGTTTTGCTTAGTACTCCTATGTTTGCGGTTTGTGTGTGTGACATGTTTGTCATAGGCTTTGTGATGATTCGGGACACGCTGGCGCGAGCACTGTTTGATACAGGTGCATCGCATTCTTTTCTGTCTAGTGAGTTTCTTACGCGGCTTGGGATACCCAGTTGTGCAAAGACAGATAGCGTCAGAGTGGTGTTGCCGAATGGCTGTTGGCTGTTTGCGGATCAAGCTTGCGATGTGGCGGTTCAGTTCGGAAGTCGGGATTTTTGTTTAACTGCATTTGTTTTGCCAATATCGGAATTCGACGTGATTTTTGGGATGGATTGGCTTGCGGAGCAGCATGCTATGATTGATTGCCAGTCTAAAGAAATCACGTTGGGCCAGAATAACGAACAGGAGACAAAGTTCGCGGGTATGCGAGGAGTAGGCGGGACGTTGATGTCTGCACTCCAGGTAGTCAAAGCTGTTCGGAAAGGTGCGGAGTGTTACTTCGCACTGATTTAGGCTGTTGAGCCTAAGGCCAGTGCGTGCGAGGTTCCGATTGTGGCAGACTTTACCGATGTGTTTCCCACAGATCTCCCTGGGCTACCACCCCAGCGGGAGATTGACTTCACAATTGAATTGGTGCCAGGTGCGAAACCTGTGGCCCGCTCGCCATATCGCGTTGCGCCAAAAGAGATGGCTGAGTTGAAGGTTCAACTACAAGAAATGCTAGAGCAAGGTTATATCCGCCCAAGTATGTCACCTTGGAGCGCGCCTGTGCTTTTTGTAAAGAAGAAAGACGGTGGGTTGCGGTTGTGTATCGATTATCGTGAACTGAATAAGCTGACCGAGAAGAATAAGTATCCGATACCCCGGATTGATGAGTTATTCGATCAGCCGGTGGGATCGACCGTCTATTCGAAGTTGGACCTGATGTCTGGTTATTACCAGTTAAGAATTCGTGAAGGTGACATTCCCAAAACCGCATTTGGAACGCGTTATGGGCACTATGAGTTCACAGTCATGCCATTTGGACTGTGCAATGCGCCCTCGGTGTTTATGGATTTGATGCACCGTATTTCCTGAGTACCTAGATTTGTTTGTGATTGTGTTCATTGATGACATCCTGGTGTACTCAAGGTCAGAAGCTGAACATGAGATTCACTTGCGTTTGGTGTTGAACACGTTGAGGCAAAATCAGCTATATGCCAAGTTCTCGAAGTGCGAGTTTTGGCTATCGTCAGTGGCATTTTTGGGCCATGTGGTGAGTGGAGCAGGCATTGCAGTGGATCCAGCGAAGATAAGAGCCATACAAGAGTGGCCAATGTTGTCTTCCATGGCCGAGGTCAGGAGTTTCCTTGGACTTGCGGGCTACTGTAGAAGATTTGTGGAGAACTTCTCGCGGATCGCTTTGCCGCTAACCACACTGACGCGAAAAGATCAGAAGTTCGTTTGGACGCCAGAGTGCGCACGAGCTTTTGAAGAGCTGAAGGATCGGTTGACCACGGCGCCGGTGTTGTCTTCGCCATGTGGAACCGATGGATTTGTGATTTATAGTGATGCCTCAGGGAGCGGCTTAGGCTGCGTTCTTCTGTAGAATGGAAAGGTGATTGCTTATGGCTCACGCCAGCTAAAGGTGCACGAGCGAAACTATCCCGTCCATGATTTGGAATTAGCGGCGGTGATTTTTGCACTCAAGTTGTGGCAACACTACCTTTATGGAGTGAAGGTGGAGATCTATACCGATCATAAGAGCCTAAAGTATCTTTTGGAGCAGAAAGACTTGAACATGCGACAACGAAGGTGGTTGGAGTTCCTTGGGGACTACACTTTTGAGATTCACTATAAGCCCGGGAAGGGGAATGTTGGCGCGGATGCCTTGAGTCGGCGAGTTCCGGCTAGAGCAAATTGGTTACAAAGGCATGATGAACGTCTTATCCAGGAACTGGAGGCATTGGAGATATATTGTGTTGACAAGAATTCCATTGCCATTGCATGTTTGAACTGGACCGAGGTGCAATGTGACCTTGCGGACCGAGTTCGACGGTCAACGGAGTTGGACGATGATCTCTTGCGCTATGTGAATGAAGGGCCAGAAGGCAAATTCACCTGTAATGACGGTCTTTTGCGAAAAGAGGGCCGTTTGTGCATCCCGAACGTGGGGAAATTGAGGGAAGAACTGATGTATGAAGCGCATTATACAAAGTATTCCATTCACCCCGGGAGCACAAAGATGTTCAACGATATGAAGAAACTTTTCTGGTGGCCAGGGCTCAAGAAAGATGTTGCCCTTTATGTAGCCAAATGTCAAACATGTGTGATGGTGAAGGCGGAGTGCCAAAAGCCGGGCGGTTATTTGAAGTCACTACCGATCCCAGAGTGGAAATTTGATGATATTTCCATGGATTTTGTGCATGGGTTGCCAAGATCGTAGTGAGGAAATGATTCCATTTGGGTGATTGTTGACCGGCTAATGAAAGTGGCACATTTTCTCCCGAACAGGCGGGATGATTCAGTTGAAAGTTTGGCAAAGTTATATGTTGACCAAATTGTGCGGCTTCACAATTTTCCTCGGAGCATCGTAAGTGATCGAGATGGGCGATTCACGTCAAATGATTGGAGGCTAGTTCACCGACTGTTGGGCACAAAATTGACTTTCAGTACGGCCTTTCATCCCCAAACGGATGGCCAAACTGAACGTACCAACAGAACAATGGAGGATATGCTCCGAATGTGCGCCCTTGACTTCGATAAGAGATGAGAAGATCATCTCTATATGGTAGAGTTTGTATATAATAACAGCTACCAGGCGAGCATTGGGATGGCACCATATGAAGCTCTATATGGAAGGAAGTGTCGTACTCCCTTGGCTTGGGTAGAAGCGGGCGAAGCTCGGGTTGTTAAACCAAATGAGGTTGAGGAAGCAAACTCAACCATACGGACTATTCGAGAGAGATTGCTTATTGCTCAAGATCGACAAGCGAAGTACTACAACGCCAAGCACCGGAATGTGGAATTTGAGGTTGGCGATTGGGTCTACTTGAAGATCAAGCCATTCAAAGGTGTCTCCAGAATTCGACGATTGAAAAAGTTGAGTCCAAGATATTTGGGTCCTTTTGAAGTGGTTGAGCGAGTTGGCGAAGAGGCTTATCGGCTAGCTCTGTCGGCAGACTTAGGTGGATTGCATGATGTCTTTCATATCTCGGTGCTTCGGAAGGCCATGAAAGATCCAGCTCAAGTGATCGCGGACGCTCGTGTGCCGGTGGAGTATGGGCTAACAACGAGAGTTAGACCCATTCAGATCAAAGATCGAGCCGAGAAACAGTTGCGGAACAAGGCGGTCGCCATGGTGAAAGTCCGGTGGGACAACTGCGGCCATGAAGAACTGTCATGGGAGCGAGAGCAAACCATGCGCGAAGAGTTCCCTGAGCTGTTTTTATAATCTGTAGAAAGAATGTTGTAACATAAAATTTTATATGTTGTCACATTTTTCTTGCTGATTTCTGTTGTCTTTCCTATGTCTGAATTTCAAGGACGAAATTTCTTGTAGGAGGGGAGGATTGTAACAGCCCAAATTTCTGAAATAGGAATTTTTGGGTGACACGGCCTGGGACACGGGCGTGTCCCATGGCGTGTCAGCTGACACGGCCTGCGACACGGGCGTGTCGCAGGGCGTGTCGAGGTTGTGTCGACGATCGGCCTTTGTATCGACGATTTTTCTCTCGACGATGTGTCGAGAGGAGGCATACGGCCCAGGACACGGGCGTGTACAAGGCCGTATCGTTGTCTCGACGACTTTTACTCGACGATCGTCAAGTGTCGAGATGTGGGTGTCGAGTGTCGAGAAGTTGCACACGGCCTGTGACACGGGCGTGTCACAGGGTGTGTCAAATCGGGTCGACGAACTCAGCCCTCCGAAGGATTTTTACAGGGCGTGTCTTTGTGCCGTGTCAGGGCACACGGCCTGGGACACTGGCGTGTCACAGGCCGTGTGAAGTCTCGGGATGTTTTGGGATTTTTTTTTCACCCAGGCACACGGCCACAGACACGGGCGTGTCTGAAGGCGTGTTGGTGACACGGCCCATGACACGGGCGTGTCCCATGGGCGTGTCACTGGTTTGCATAAGTCGGTTGACCACCGCTTGAGGCACACGGCCTGGCACACGGCCGTGTCAGAGGCCGTGTCAGGTCAAAATCAGTGTTTTTGGCAGAATCGTGGTCGTCCATTCCTTCAGCTGGGATCCAAGGGCTGAAGCTTCTTCCTCTTTTTCTTCAAGGCCGAAAACTGATAAGTGATTCTCATTTTTATGTGGCCTTGATTTTCTTCAAGTTAAGAGAGAAAGAGAGAGAGAAAGGAGGAGGAAGAAGGAAAGGGGGCTGCTGCTGGTGGTGCTGCTGGTTACCGACGAGAAATCCGAAGCCGTCGTTGCGGAGGAAACGCTCTTGCGAGTCTTGCAAGCAAGCTTTGTGGTCATGGCACAGAACCGGTCGTCAAGGTTAACGACTTTTCTTCCTAGCCATGTGAAGGCTTCCTTTTGGCATATTTTGTGATTTCCCCCACCAAGAGGTGGTTGATTTTGGGAATCTTTGGGTGGATGCTTGAAATACCCTTTTGTTAGCATATAGATCCGGAAATGGAGTACGAAATAGGCATGCTGTGTGAAGCCCATCTGGACAGGTTGGTCTGGATTGGTGATGTTGCATACGAACCAGAGAAGACTCCGTGATAACGTGTAGTGTAAGGAGTCTACGGGTTATACCTGTGAAAAGGAGTAGCAGGAAGTACTGGAGTGGTAGCCCAGGAAAAATAGCCATGTGTTGTTTTGGGTCCAACCTGTGAATGAGGCACAGGAAGTACTGGTGTGACCAGGAAAGGCCCTTTTGTGATGCTTGATGTCGTAGGGTGTCCACCTGTGAAGTGAGTAACAAGAAGTACTGGCATGATAGCTAGGAAAGACCCCTGACATTTGTGCTTGTGCGGTGTCCACCTGTGGAGAGAGTCACAGGAAGTACTGGTGTGCCCAGGAAAGACCAGCTGTTGCTGTGAGAAAATGGGTGTAAGACTTATGCCCAGGCTTGAATGCCAAGAACAGGATTGGTGAGACCGACCCGCGCCTTTGATATAGCCATGAGTACGATGTACTCGGAGAAGGCAAGGCGATTTGAGCAACGGGGGGTGGAGGATCCGACCTGCGCTATGTTCGTCCGACGTGAGACCAAAAGGTGCGGTCTGTTGGAGCGTATAGCAAGAGTCTTCGGCCTGCGCGCCATGACACAATGGGGGGCTACGGGCCATCCCGGTGTAGGAATACTAACTCCGGCTGCACGCCATGGAGTAAATGCTCAAGAGATTTACCGTTGGGTTATGACCCTGATACGGTGGTGGGCAAGAGGTTTGCCAGAACACCAAGAATGTGCCCTGAGTGCACGGACCGTTGGGCCGGGTGGCGAACGGTTGTGATGGCTTCTGTGCATGAAAGCACATTTGATATAGATATTGCCATACTTGTGATTTTCTATGCCTGCAGGGAAGAATACTGCTGCCCCGAGAGAAGGGGTAGGGTTGTTATAATGTGGTCAGCTGAACGTTGACCGTTGCTTTTGTTTGCCACCGTTGGGTGGATTGTCCCTGTACAGGTGCTGGAGAGCCGAGCGGGACGCATAGAAGTTGATGTTCCTGATGTTGTTTCTGCTACTGCTGCTAGCCCTCGAAGGCTATCTGTGTTGTTGTGTGTTTTCTTTATTTTGTGGCCGGCATGCGCGCCAATTTGTTTAGGCCACTGTGTGAAAGCCATGTAAGGCCATAAGGCCAACTCTTTGGACTTGTTGTAAGACATTCCTATAGTTTATAAAATGTGGAGTTTTATGTTTGGATATTCATGAGGAGTTCAAGTTGTACTCTAGGCTTCCGCTAGAATACTTTGTGATAGGTGCGATGCGCTACTCTGGTATCATCCTGTACCTTCACCGCCTGTTTTGTGATATATACTGTGGGGCCCCGGCCGGACCTTCTAGAATATATCATATGAACGGATGGGGTTGTTACACATTTGCAAGGGTACACTGTTTCTTATATAATAATCATAAATCAACATCTGATTAGGGGTCAGCTTTATAAGAATCACCATTCTGCAAAGTTAATGTGGCAAATTGTTATATATGATGCAAATCTGAGGTGAATCTATATATTGTTTCCTCCGAGCGGTGGCATAATAGATATAAAGTTTAATTATTCTGACTTTGTTCATCATATAATCCTTTTAGGCTCCGTTTGGCGCAACGTTTTTGCTCCGATGAGTTTGAGAAAAAAACGCCTTCATCATAGAATGTATGTTTGGAAAGACAATGGTTATGACCGCCATCAAGAAAAAAAAACTAGTTTTGAACATAAAAGTGAATGAAGCTCCTTAGGTGAGGTATGACGTTCACGTATGATAATTCATAACCACCACGTTCATGACCTACACTGTCATGCCAAACATACCCTTAATATTTGTCTAAATTAAGCTCTAAAGCAAATGATCACATATGATAATGACTACTCATTGCAATGACAATGCCTAGCTTAAGTTATGCATGATTTATCAAAATTTGATACGCTTAAGAAGTCCACACTTCTAGCCTTGTTTGCTAAGTTGGACAGCTAGACAGCAAATTTCTTTAGTTCATTAGATTTTGATTGGATTATGTTTTTAAGCTTAGAAAATATAGTGGGGAGAATGGTGGTGGGGAATGATGACAAAATTGGTGATCTGTTTCCACCAATTTTGGGAGATCGGCTTAGAAAATGGGATTATGTTCTTAAGCTTGATTGGATTATGTTCTTAAGTTCATTAGATTTTGATTGTATTATTTTCTTAAGATTGGATTAGTTTGTTGTCTCCACAATCTTGAGCTTAGAAAATATTGTGTGGAGAATGTTTGAATTAAGTTAAATCGAAATGCTTCATTGCATTTCTTCTTTATTATACTGTTTTTTCATCTTTCTCTATTGGTTTTTCATATTTTTGTGATTAATACATTTTCATTGCATTACATTCAAAAAATATATAATAGAACTGTATTTAGTTGGATTTCTTAGCTGATTGCTTACTAGAATCGTGAATTAGATTCCATGGCTACAATTCTTCTTTATTATACTTGCAGTCCCAAGAGATTCGATTTAAGAATTATTCAATTCAAAAAGCTCATTAGGGCTGAAAGATCATTTTGATTCTCTAAACGTAATGAAATTTTTTCATTATAATGCTGTCATTATTTCTTATAAATCATTTTTGTTAAAAATGCATGAGGATAAACATCACCTCCATAACCCTTTTCCTTTTTTAATGACAATATATGTTTGCTTGATCATTGTTGAACATGATTTTGGATGTACTTTTTGATTTAATATATGTTTTACTCTTACCACAATTCTAAAGGTGTTCTGTCTTGATCATAAAATGATCGAATCGATCATCAGAGCTTACAGGTGAAGAGCCATTCTACAGTTTCTTGCTTAATTAAAAGATTTAGGGTCCGTTTAGGGGAACATATTTTCACCGGTCAAGCGGTTACGATCACATGAATCAGACCGTAATTAAGGCCCGGTTCATGCAGTCGTAACCGCTTGACCGTTGAAAATAAGTCCACCCAAACATAGCCTTAATCAAAAGTGTTGATGAGTGAAGCTTTGAAGAGAACTGGAGCTTTTTTGGGCACCTGGTTATATACAAATTTATGTGGAGTTTTTCTCTTATCTTTCATATTCCATCCAGTGTTTTAAAGAACCTATACATAAGACTTTGTAGCTATGAAAAATTAATAGTGACTTTTGGTGTTTAGGGGTATTGGCTTAATTTTATGCGATATACAAATGCCTTATTTCAGATTTAATTCAATATTTTTGTTTTTATATCCATGAGAAACTCGAGTACTCATCCAAATAAACTATAATTAGCTTTAAATTTATTTATTTCCATATATATATATAAGGTTTTATAAAATCTCATTAAAATAGTTAATAAATTATATAACTTTTATTGTACATTAGAACTTTTTTATCATATACAATATGCATTGTCATGGCTAATGAGTCGTGTGAAGAACGTATGATTAGGATGAAAAAGGTTGTGAGATCAAATCTTAGAGTGAGACTTGGTGATGTTGTTTCAGTACACCAATGTCAGGAGGTCAAATTCGGTTTTTCATAATTATTTAGCTTGCATATATTTTTATACTATTAAAACCCATCTATAGGTATGCCCAATATGAAAATACAGACATACATTAAAACCCATTTATTGTTCTCAGTATCACAGTATGTGGTGATTTTTTGAGAATTTACGACAAAAGTTCATTTGTTAAACACATATACATAGTTTTCTTATTAAATCTCATGTTTTATTCGGTTCAATGAATTTTCATTTAAAATGTTGCAGGATACACATGAATCACCAGAAGATGTTGAAATTGAAGATATTGAAATCGATATCGAATTTAGTCCTGTTGAGCACCCCATAGAGCCGATCAGCCAGGATCAATCTGTCAGATGCCCCTTACCAGAACCTTCGGTACTTGGAGGAAGCTTGGATGACCAATCCTAATATCCACTATGTTGCTCTTGAAACTTCGAGGAAGCTAGCTATATGAGATATAAATAAAGTTCTGGAGTTCAAGTGTGTGAGAACTATCAAGGCTCTAGCACGGTGGTCCCAATTTAATGTCAAAGCTGAATCGGTTCATGCTAAGAGGCTTGCAGAGGAAATTTATGATCTTCAATTACGGGAAGCTGCGAGGCCTTTTTCTAACGAAGATTTATGCTCGCTGCGCACTCTTCGTGCTAAATACAATGAAACTCAGGCTAAGCTGGACTCTTGGTGGTGGCAAAGGGCTAAAAATAAATGGCTGGAGCATGGTGATCGTAATTCTGCCTTCTTCCATGCCGCGGCTACCTAGAGGAAGCAACAAAATTGCATTTTCCGCCCTGTCATTGAGAAAAGCATTTTCCTTGGTCGTGAGATTTTGGTGAGAAATTCATTCTGGATGGTGAGCAAGGCGCATCCATCTCAACTCTTGATGATTGCTGGTTTAGCTCTATGCCTCTAAATAAATGGCCTACATTTTTCAATGTTTCTGCCCTCCCAGATTTGGTTGAAGGACTTCTTGACACAAGCGCTAACTGGGCAGCTCACCTGCTTGTTGGTTTTAGCAATTCCTTGATCAATATTATTATGCATTTGCCGCGAGATGATGTGGGGTGTGCCGACAAGCTTGTCTGGGCCCATTCGGAGAAGGATTCCATGAATGATTACCTCATCAACATTGTATGTGTTAGAGACTTTGTGTGGGAAAGGGGAATGCCCCTGACCTAAGCCCTCTCTTGTATTCTCTCACAGGACTTGGTGCCAATGTAATCCAGCTACCTTTTATTTTATATATATAGGCCAAGGCCAGCTTCAAAGGAAAAAAGAAGCTTCGGTACTTAATGTAGGTTTAGATTTTCTAATTCTTTCTTTATTTTTGCTATCATGTTTTGTTTGTGCACAACACTTCGTGTAGCAAGACTGCCAGTTATTAGCTCATAGCCTCATACAAATATTTTGCTATCATGTTTTGATGTACATATATATTATCCAATGAGAAATCAAATAAAAGAAGCAATCTCAAATGACAATATGCACATCATATAAATGTATCACTTGATCCATTGCTACTACATAAATCTATCACGTAATTCATTGTTGATATGTATGATTTGCTTGTTGTAGATCGAAAGTCAGAATTTAAATGTACATTGTTAGCAGAGAAAAATGTATATTACCTTATAATAATGAAAACAATTAAGTTTTGGCAAATCTTTTGACAGAAAAGATTAGAAAAAAAGTAAAATACTGATGGTTTAAAAGGATGTCTTCCTCATTCAACCCTATGCAGGCAAAACTCCTTTTTTCCCTACTTCCAATTACTCTATGCTTACAAAAGAGAAGTTAAAAGACTAATTCTATATAAATCATGTGCTAAAAAGGATCCTTTTGTTTTGTAAAAATCTAGAATCCAATCCCATGCCGAAAAAAATTATTTTGTATAAATCAGAATCCAATTGATAGAAATCTACCGCTATTGGAATCTCATGAACCTTTTTCCACGGCTCAAGAAGAACCACAAAATCAACCTTCTATTTATTTTTTGTTTTTTTAATAAACCAAATATTTAGGAGAAGAGCGAGAACGAATATTTATGATCGAAGAAAAATAAGACCACGGATTTACAAAAGTATAGAAACTAATAAGTCATTTACAAAAGTTGAGTCTACTACTTGCCCAAAAATTGCATTCCAGCTTCGCTTGGCACGACGTTTTTAAACGCCACCACACTTTAGTAGGCGTTTGACATCTACGTTTTTTATCCACCATCGCTACCCCAAACAAACCCAGTGCAGTCACAGATCAAAAATATCGGTGCCGAACGTCTAATAAAGTGTGATGACATTTTTTAAAAATGTCATCGCACTAAAAATGTCACGCCGCACTAAAAGTTTGATCCTTTGTCATTTATAGTTCACTCTTCATCATCATCTCTCCCTATCTTCCTTCCCTCTTGTCTTAATTCTTATCTCCCTCCCTTCCTTTTTTCTTCCTTTCCCTCTCCTCTCTTTCTCCCTCCCCCCCCCCTTTTCTTCTCCTCCACCTCTTTTTCTTTCTCCTCCCTCCCCCTCCCCCCTTTTTCCTCTCATCTCTTTCTCCCTCTTTTTCTTTCTTCTTTCTCCTCCCCCCGGTCGGGCCTCACTTCAGTCCGACTGAATCGGACTGAAAATACGCTGCGCCGAAAATACCCTCGCGCTACTTCTTCTTCGTCGCTTATCGCCTCATCGTCGCAAAATCCCTCTCTTTCTCTCCCGCAGCTTCTCCGCCTCTGCCATTTTCGTGGAACAGCACCGACCGCTAGGGCTTTCTCTTTTTCCTCACATACGCCTCTTCCTTCTTACGATCTTCCGATCCTCCGATGCCAGCGGCGATGCCATCGCCGATGCCAGTTGCGAGGCCATAGCCGACGCCAGCGGAGACGGCATCGCCGAAGCCATTGGCGAAGCCATGCCGATCGTTGTTACTTGCGCTCCGACAGCGGCTCACTGTAATCCACGTATCGATGCTTCTCCCTCTACCTGCGCTGGTTTTCCTCATCGGCTGCTTCCTAGGGCTGCTTTCAAGAGCTAATCTTCCTTCCTTTGTCTTCCCCTTTCAGCTTCCTAGGGCATCGGCTGCTTCCTAGGGCTTGCTTTCCCCATCAGTGCTACAGTTCTTCTAGCTGCATCAGCATTGCCTTGCTTTTCTCCATCGGCCTCTGGTTCTTTTTTGGGTAAGTTGGTGAGCTCATTGCCGGTTTCTTCACTGAATTATACTTCTTTTGACACTGTTTACTGCTGATATGCTGCCACAGAGCTTCAGAGTTGTGGCAAAAGTTACAGGTTGGGGTGGACCAACTACCTCAGGCCAGATATAAAGAGGGGAAAGCTTAGCTTGCAGGAGGAACAAACAATCATCCAGCTTCATGCCCTGCTTGGAAAACAAATAATCATTTTCTTTCAGGATGGGGATTGATCCAATGACACACAAGTTGAAAAGCAGTCAACAATGTGAATTGTTGCCAACATAATTTCCTTCTACAAACAAACATCAAAGGATAATTGCACAAGATGTACACACATAATACTTTCTAATCTTTTATGTTCAATTCCAAAGGGCCATTTGATCTCTTTTGGCATCACTGTGTTCAACACAGCCCCATACCAAAAATTGATGTTACAGCTCCTTCCATTAGATGGATGACTTCATCCTCCCTTCTCCAGTTCCTACAAAGGTAATGTAAACTTCTTTCACATCCTTGCTGTCTCAACACCCAGTACAAACTTCATCCTTACGGATTTTGTTAACTGTTATTCTTGTCATATTGTGATGCACCAAATAATTTAATCCACTTCTAGAGCTCGCTGATTTTGTTTCCCTCATCAAGTTCATGAAAATACGGATCCTATTGTGTCAAGCCAATGATTTTGTGGGCTATTCTTGATGCTATGTTTGAGGAGTCTCCAGGTGAAGGTCTTTATTCCTTCTTATAATCATTTCTTCATTTAACTCCTTAACAAACTCTCAAAATTCAAATCAGATAGGCATAATCCTCAGGTGTTACCTATGCTTCTCAATTTCTTGTTAAAAACAAAATTATAGGTGTAATGATAAATAATTGTTCTTTACTGTGAAAGAATAGTCGTTTTTTCTTAGAATTGAGATCCTCTTATAAAATATGCACATTGAGAAACTTCCATGTATAATAAATTCCCCATTATTGGAATCTACAGTTTTTGAAAAGATAAGGCTTTAGAAGATGTAAAGCTTTATAACAATTCCATTGTGAACTAATGCATCTATTACTCATAATTTAATTTTAACTTACATGTCTCTCGGATTCCAACAACATTGTTTTATTTTCTCTGTCCACCCATGTGAGTTAAATTTTAGTGCAATTTCTACTACATATAGTTAAATTTTAGTATAAACCAAATGATATTTTTATACAATGCCGATGTTAAAGAGTACCTTGTCGTCAACACACATCTTGATGACGGTGATTGAACTCAGTTGCACTTATAAATTCTAGGCTTTTAATTTATTCTATTTTTTAGGGAATTGACTGCTGATAATTTGTTGTTTTTTTAGAACAGGCGCATTCACACTTGTGTACTCTTACATGAACTGTGTTATGCATCACTTATTCTTAAAGCGCATGTTTGTGTTTCATGGATTTAGCCCTAAAATCATTAATTTTAAGTTGTGATATGCTTTACTTATTCATAGAGTGCGTGTTTCCTTGAAGATTGCTCGAAAACCTCTTTCAAATTTCGAAGATTTCTTGAAGTTTTCTCAAAAATCTCCTTCAGAGTTCGAAAATCTCTTGAATTTTGCTCAAAGACCACCTTTGGAGTACAAAGATCCATCGTAGTTTGCTCAAAGATCTCTTCCTGCATACATACATACATAAATCAACTCACAAAATGACAGCTCTAGTGCGGTTCATTGACTGTTTTGATTCAATTATAGTTCGGTTTACGGTCTCCGTTTCTAAATGACAGCTCTAGTGTATGCATGCATACATACATACATAAATCAAGTCACTTCATGTTCAAAGCATGATTTCACTAAATTAGCCTTATAAATGACTTTCTATTTTGGTTAACTGTGGAACTTCTTCTCATCTTCCTTATCAAATTCTTACATGGAGATTCCAAGGTCACACCTATGACATCCTTTACACCTCAGAGACTGATCTTGATGTCGAACTTGACTACAGTTGCTTCCTCACCTTTCTCCAGCGCTCCTCACGGCTAGCTTTCTCCGAGCTTTCTTCGGCGCTCCTCACGGCAAGTCCTCCGGCGCTCCTCACGGAAGCCCTTCTCCGGTGCTCCTCACGGCAAGCCCTTCTCCGACGCACCTCACCCGCAGCCCTTCTTCGGTGCTCCTCATGGTAAGCCCTCCGGCGCTCCTCACAGAAGCCCTTCTCCGACGCTCCTCACAGGCAAGTTCACCACCGATAAGAAACGTCAAGGCCATCGCAAAAAAAAAACCAGCATTCCAATCACTGCCTATGCCGCTCCTCTTCTGCGGGACATATCTTCCTCCTCATCTAGGGCATCGCAGCCCTCCTCCTCCACGCGGGAATCTCCATCGGCGAAGCTCCCTCCGTGATATGTGCGCGAGGCCATCGGGTAAGAGAATTCCCATCGTGACCTCTGTTTTCTCTGCTTTCATGCTTTCAGTAACTGCAATCATGGGAACTAGATTGTGTTTTCTTTGCTTCCTTTTGGTTTCCTCTTCAACTCTAACTTTCTCCAAAATATGAACCTAACAGAACAACCACCACGTCGGTCGCCAACACTATCACCGACCCCATCACCAAACCGTGAAAAAAGGTTTGTGATACACTGGCATGCAAGGTTGATCTTAATTTTGATAATGTTAAATTATTTTTAGAGCTTGTATAGTTGTATTTAGTTTTGAATCAGACACTTAATTTTGATTTTTAAAGAAAAAGATGGGTTCTGGATAGAGACTCACATGAATAAACAATGAGAGAGAGAGAGACAAACATCTATGCCAAACTCCAATTAATTCCTTTATATTATATGCTATCCTGAACCTGTACAAAAGAGAGAAAAAGTCGAAATTCAATGAAGAGGCGAGAAACATTTCAGTGCTTAGACTTCTTGGAGATGATCTTAACATGTAAATCATAGGTATGAGAGAGTATTTTTTTTAATATCTTCACGGTACTCAGAGGAATTTCTTAGTTCTATTCCAGGATTATCCTTTAATGATTTATGTATAGATAACAATCTCCTCCAATCTTCAGATACATTATCATAAACAATTGATAAGTTGAAATCTCTTCTATAAAGCTCAGGTATCATCTTTTCAATTAAAGGTACCTCATGATCATAATCAATTATGTTTTTGTCATTTTGCTTACTTTTTGTATATAATGTTTTTGGGTTTTTGTGATTATTTGTGGATTTAATTCATGCTAGTAAATACTGAAATTCAAAATGGTTGCTCATCTACTCATATTAGGTATTTTTCACTCCAAACGGGCCGTTGAATAAAAAATCACCTTATAAATTAGGCGTATATCATTCAAACTTAGGCTGTGTTTGGCGCGGCTTATCGTAGCTTATTTTCTCTGATGATGGGGGACAAAAATGTCATTGTCATAGAATATATGTTTTGTATGACAAATGTTACTATCATTACCAAAAAAAGAAACTAGTTTGGGCATAAGATCTTGATATGACAATGACATTTTTGTCCAACCTCACCGGAGCTTAGGCTTAATGATCAGTGCATTCAATGATCAGAGCATTCCATGATCAGTGCATTCCATGATCAGAGCATTCCATAATCAGAGCAATGATGTTACAAATGTCAGTGGTGTTAATCTCAGGGTATGGTTTTTCTGCTCACTTAATTTACTATGTATTCTTTTGAGGTTCCATTTGGTATAGCAGTGTTGATATTGAGCTCTTATCTACCAATGTGGTTCAAATAAAAAGTGTGTAATTATAAAGTTAGATGAAGACTTTCACTCTTCTGGAAGATATTTGTTGGCTGGTTGGTTTCTAATTACTTCTTGATTGTTAGATTCTAACAAAAAACACTAGTCACTTCTATTTAGTTTAAATACTTCTTGACACTAGTTTTATAGGGCCTTAAATATTAACGAAGGATCCCTCCTTCCAAAAAAATATTAATGAACGATCTAATTGGGACAGGTGTGGAATTTGAGCAGGGGTGGTGTTAAAATGTGGTAGTAAACATAGTGGTGGTGTTAAAATGTTGTAGTAAACACAGTGGTGGCAAGCTCTGAAGAACTTATCATCATGATTTATACATTACTTTTGTTCGGAAATTGGACCTTGCTATAAAGATGTGAAGAACTTATCTCACATCCTCTCTCTCGCTCGCTCTTCTCAGTCGATGCCCTCACCTGAAGCCCCCTCGATGGTTCTTTCTTCAGGATGATCCGGAATTGGGGATAGACTCTTCCCCCTCCCATCATTTTGCTGCCCTCGTTCCATAATTCATTCGCTTTTTTCTTAGAATTCTTCAACCACAACTTTACCTTTTTCCCAAGGAGATTGATTGGGAGGCCATGCGTGTCCTCGACAAATGCAATGAACGGATGAAAAAAGTATACATTTATTTGCGCATATAAAAAAATGAATCTAAGCCTGATGTGTTGATCTCATACTTCACCTCGTTATTTGTTCTTCTTTAGATTTTAAACTAGAATAGAACCCTAATGAACAAGATTGTTGATGAGCTGGTCATGAAGAGAAGCCTCATTAAGCAGGAGTTCTTTCACCTAGTTGAGGAAAATGGTCAGCTTGAGCCCAACCACAAAGTATCGCTCATATTAGAATTGTGAAATAAGTACCATTTCATGAACTGATGATGAGCCAAAAAAGATAATTTGAGAATTGGTTTTTGAGTTTTGATCACAGGTTTCATTATTCTCTTCTTTTTTTTCGTGCAATTCTTTCTCGATTGAATATTTTTTTGGCATTTCATTACACCAAATATTGATTTGCTTAATTGTTCTAACCTTCCTTTGGATTTTTGCTCAAATACCATGTTTTCTATTTCATCATATGTTTAGTATGATGAGTAAGCATCCATGTTTTTCATCATATGTGTAGTGAGATGTGTATGTATTGAGTGATTGTAGTTTTGTGGTGAGGATTTATTATAGTGTGGAATCAAGCCATTCAACACTATGCTCCAATTATAAGCATAAAATTCGTATGCATTTGGAAATAGGAATATCTTTCTATATGTTTGCTAGAAATCTAATTACTCAAATTTTTTTTGTTTATAGGAAGAGGGATGACATTATGCATTAATACATGTGTTATATGCAGCCAAACATATACATACTTATACCTATTCTCATACACAAACATGCTTGAGCTCCTATGTACACTGATCTCTTATGCAAATGGTCCACTTTATTGCTTATAATTTCTAAGTTATTAAGAACCACAAAGACTTCATTTAGCATGGCATTTTTACTCCAACAAGTTTGGTCAAAATTGCTAACGTCATAGAATGTATGTTTGGCGTGACAATGGTTAAGACCACCACAAAGAAAAGAAAACTAGTTTTGAACATAAAAGTGGATGAAGTTCCTTAGGTGAGGTCGGACGTTCATGAACGACGGTTCATAACCACAACATTGGCCACCATCACCGTGCCAAACGGAACCTAAGTTAGACTTGGTTATAAATGCTACTAAGTTAGTGCATCATCAATTTTCTTTAACGCATTTATATTTATAGAAATTTCTGCTTGTTGAGATGAATTTCACTTTTTATATAAAATATATTTCAACTCTTTGTCATGTTGGTAGTGTCGCAAGTGTTTTCCCTATTGGTCTATTTGCGCACATATTATAGTCCAATTCTGAAAAGAGGATTTGATTTCTTCATGTCTGCAATTCAGGATGTCTGATCACTTTATTTTTCACAATATTCTACTTATTACAAGGCATATTACACAGATCGAATGACTCTATTGAATTTGGTATTGATTAAAATAAGTTATTTTCTCTAGCACATTGATTGTCCTTCCTGATAAGATACTAGTAAGTAATGTCCATCCTCTTCACATGCTCTCTTCATACACTATATACACGGGGAGAATGTTCTTTAACCTGAGGAAATGGCACTTGGAAACAATTCTTCTACTAAAACAATTGTGAAATATTTGCATGGAGAATAGAGAGAGATTGCTTCATATGATTTTTGTTATTATTAAATAAAATTATATTCTAAATAGTTAATTAGCTAAAGTGTTTTATGACATTATTATTAGATTGAAAATTAATATTTTGTTTGTAATCAACATCTTTATGGTGCAGGTCTGTATCAATGCATCACCAACCCAAGAGTGAAGTAACATTTCTAGCAGATTTTGGCTTTTCCTGGGTAATTTTTTAATATCTGATTTTTGGTAAGAGGAGGTGGAAGTAGATGAATCATGGATCTTTGCAAGTCCTTTTCATTTTATTTTGAAGTCTCATTCCACCATGGCCTTCAAGACATTGTTAATTAGGCCAAAACAATGTGATGTGTATACAATGCATTCTCATTTGACTTATTAAATTTTTTGGGAATTTTTTTTGCGTCATTATGTAAAAAGTGTTACTAATAACAGTTATTTTTGCACAAATTGCACTTATTGTAGTTTGGAAGATCAAACTGCAGCCATGCATTATCTCAATCCTTAATTTATTCTCATTTGATTTGTCATTATATAAGAACTGTTGCTGATAGCAAGAGTTTGTTTGCACAAATAGCACCTGTTGCACTTGGGAAGATCAAATTGCAGCCATGGGTTCTAAGAAAACTTCTTTTCAGATTTTGATACTATGAATGCTTCCCAAATCACTGGGGTGTCACTTCAAAGTTACTTTCTGATCTACATAATTTGTTTAGGAATTCATAGGCATGCATGCTTGCTTTTTTATAAAATCTGCATGGAAGTTTGTTCTCTTGATGAGGAAGTCACAGAGAGAAACAACAAAACTACAAGGAGACTCTCCGAGATTGGAAGAAATCTCTAGTTAACTAGACGCATGAAGTCTGCAATTTCCCTCCCATAGACTTGGGAAGAAGTCGTTTATATATGGCTTCTCTAATTCTAAGAGCTCGCCCCTCCCCGCCCCTTCTCGATTTGTTGGATTGTAATTTCAACAATTGCCACTTCATTTAATTTATGAAAACAAACAAGTTCCAAGGAAAATCATATATAAATGATAAACAGTCTTACTGGGACCCTCTCTAACTTCGCATAATAACAACGACAGCTCCTCTATCTTTCAAAATTATCAAAACCACTCCTCTAAATTTGCATTGCTAACAAACATGTACTGTTGTGCGCAAAAAAAACTTAATTCCTAATGAGCTACAACCTTTAATTTTATAGAACTCAAAAAAATTCCAAGTTATATGACATAATGCTTGATAAAGAAGATCAAATACCTATAAAATTCATCGTGGATCACTAATGACACATCCTGCCATGGAAATGTTGAGTCGAGGGCCATCGATGGAATAGTGACCGAGTCTGGCCAATGCTACTTATGTGTTTGAAAGTGAGCCCCCTGCAGTAGCTTTGTAAGTACAACCATTCATAGCTCGCAACACTCTCCCTCTTTTTTTTATGATTGATGACTTTCCTTGTGTCATTTACTAAATTTAATTGCTGTAAAAATTTATCATCCACCATACCTGAAAAATCCACCTACAAAATCTTCTAGACTTCAGAAAATTGAGGAAATAATGCACAGAATAATATTCACAAAGTATTTGAAGATTGAAATACCATGAGAAACATAATAAATATATCAAGCCTTATTTTTTAAAATGAAATTTACTTTAGTAGAGAAGTAAGAACCATAAAAGTAACCAAAAATGATACTTTATTTGGTTCCCAAATTTTGATGATATATAATAAAAGAAAATACATCATTGTGTGAATATAGAAAAGAGTAAAAAAATTCCAATATGGGCAAAGACTGTTGTTGCATGTGCTGAGAATTTAATCTCACATAACAAAACTCATGTCATTGTGTACTTAATATAGATCTTGGACTCCTCCGCCTATAAGTCTAGAGGGGGGGTGAATAGAGTATATTAAAATAATTTTCAAGATAAAAATTATTTGCAGTGGAAGATTTAATTTAAATAATATGTGTATAGTGCTGCAGAAATAAAAATATGAAAGCAAGAAATAAAACAACACAGCACACAGCAAAACATAAAGAAGCAACCAGAGGACACAAGGAGCTATAGTGGTTCCCCAATCAATCTGGGTAGACCACTCTTCTACCACCCTAGGTAGGAATCCACTGGAGGATGAGTTGATCAGGTGTCCTGGGCACCAATGAGCTTTTGATAAGGTGATCAAAAACAAAACTAGATTTTTTAATCAGGTGTCTTGCCACCACTGAGTTTTGATAAGGTCTCAGAAACCAACACAAACTTTTGAATGGAGTTTGATAAACCCTTTACAACAGAGAGAGAGAGAGAGAGATGATCTTCTCTGTCAACAATAAGAGAGAAGATAGTGGATGTTGTCAAAGCTCCCCCTGAGATCTTGAGTTGTTCAGGAAGTGAAGCTTTGCAATAGGGTGATAGGCCTTCAGAAGATTTGATCTCCAGCAAAAGATGATTCCAGCAGCAACTGAAATGTGAGGTGTCTAGAGTCTTGAATGATAAGGCCTTTGAACACTGGAAACAAAAGGGATCTAGAAATTTCAGTATATTGATCTCCTTTAGTGATGTGTGTTCCTGTATGAATTCTATGACTGTGAATGTCTGTAACTTTTTTTTCTCCTTCTCGATGTTGTTGTGTGTTGTATCATTAACCAGCAGAATGAAAAAAATCATCTTTATTCCTTAGATCTGAATAGAATAATTCTCTGTCCAAGATAGTCGTTAACCTGTCATAAATGACTTCCTTAAATGCATTTTGTCTTCTGGAGGAAAGTCCAATAAAACATTCCTTTAAAATCTCCTTGAAACTTGCTCCAGATTAATTGAAACGGCCACAAGATTCTTGAAATAAATGCTGGGAATAAATAGAAGGGAATACCAAAACTGACTGAATTTGAATCTTGAAAAACGTGATCTCTCCAGAAAAAACGTCGACCTGAGCTCAACTATCGTTGAACTGAGCTCAGCGACTGGTCTTGGACTGAAGCAGAAAACGTCGATATGAGCTCCACTATCGTCGAACTGAGCTCAAAGATATGGAAACAAACTAGAGACAGGAGCGTCGATCTGAGCTCGAAGATCGTCGAACGGAGTTCGACGACTCGTTGAAGTGAGCTCAGAGATCGTCGAATGGAGTTCGACGATTCGTCGAAGTGAGCTCAAAGATCGTCGAATGGAGTTCGACGATTCGTCGACCTGAGCTCGACGAAATGACTTATTCTCCTGAACTGAAATATCTGGTCTTGAGGGTCTTGAGGGCAGCTTCCAATCCTAAATACTAACCCTTAGACTCAATCTAATTGACCTTTAGATCTATACAAGGAGGTCAAAACAAATTTCCTAAAGGACATAGTGATCCTTGCCCAAATCAGTAATAGGGTGTTCCAACAATCTCTCCCTATTTGGGTTAGGATTACTATTTACAGACATTGGAAAAATAAAAGCATACAATGAAGATATATAAAAACAACATTGCAGAAACACAGATAGAATCACAGATAGTCAGAAAAGATAACATTGTCAGCTTACAGAATCATTCCTTTTCCTTGCTCTTTATGAGAACTATTTTTCTGTTAGGATTAAGAGCTTCTTTCTTGGATCTTCTGTCATCAGCTGCACCTAGAGAAGTTTGATGTTTTGGCCTGGGGACTATAGCTTCTAGGTGTAGCTTCATATAACTTTCTGAGTCAAAGAATTTTCTGAAAGAATATCTCTCAAGTTCTTTCTTTCTCTGATCTGATAGAGTGGTGAATTGAGATGTGTCTTTTCCTTATTCTCTAGCCTTTTTAATCTGATCTAATGTAGCCAAACTCTTTCATTTTGGCAGTCCATGAAGTGGGATTATTTTCAGGGTCTTCAAATGAACAGGAGGTTCATATTTGTTTGTTGACTCATCAGCAGGAGCTCTGGAAGTGACAAGATCTTTAAGGTTATAAGGGAAAGGACTAGAAGTAGAATCTGTAGGGCCTTGTCCTTCCCTTTGATAAGGATGTTGCCTGGAATACACTCTGAGTCCTCTTTGATTACCTCTGAACTGTCCTCTTCTTGGTTGGTAACCTCTAGATTGATTTCCTCTTTGTTGAGATCTTCCTTGAAATTGATATGAACTTTGACTTCTAGCAGTAGATTGAAAGGCAGAATTTCTGTTGGGTATATTGGAATATATGTACCTGATTTGAAGAAGCCTCACCCTACTCAATGATATTCATCAAGATGTATTAGATGTGCTTTGAGTTTATGTGTGCAGGTTAAGTAATTGTAGGGAAAGTATAAAAGATTCTAAGTCCATGTGTCGACATCCAGAATAAAAGTGTCAACACTTAAGAAGGCTTATGTTGACACCTAGAGAAGCTGTGTCGACACTTGCAGTAATTGTGTCGACACCAGGAAGGCAGAGTCGACACCAGAAGGAAAGTGTCGACACATACAGGCAGTGTCGACACACAGTGAAGAATTGTCTACATAATCAGTGTCGATACTTAGAAGCAGTGTCGACACCCAGAGAAACTTTGTCGACAGCAAAAGTGTCGACACTAGGAGGCTGTATCGACACTCAGCAAATATCAACAATGTTCAAGTACATGTGTCGACACCAGGAAGCTATGTCGACAGTCAGCAAACTTCAACAAAGTTTAAGTACAAGTGTCGACACAAAGGAGATGTGTCGACACTCAGCAAAGTTTCAATACATGAAAGAATGTGTCGACACAAAGGAGATGTGTCGAAACTTAGCAAAGTCTCAACACAAGAAGATGTGTCGACACAAAGAAGTTGTGTCGACACACAGCAGAAATCAACTAAGTATTGAAGAAGTATTTATGTCGACACACTCAACCAGTGTCGACACATTCAACAGAAGGCTTGTGTCGACACACAAGATAAGTGTCAACACATTCTGAAGAAGCAGTGTCGAGAAGATGTTACAACAACACAAGGAGTTGTGTCGACACCATGAAGGCTAGTGTCGACATTTAGTCTACTTGTGTCGACACTTAGTCTATTTGTGTCGACACATAAGGACTATCTGTCTCGACACTTTCAGACAGTGACAGAGATTTCAAGAAGTGACTGGATGACTTGACAGCTGCCATTTCAACCGGTCAACTGTAACTGTCAGAGCCGTTAGAAAGTTGTTAGAAACCGGATCAGCCGGTTACCCTGGAGAAAGCTTATTTAAAGACCTTTCTCCTTCAACAGAAGGAACAATCGATCAATGAAGTAAAAGACAACACAATAAGAAGAAGACCTTCAAGAGAAGATCTAAGAAGTTGGAGAGAGAGAGAGAGCTCCTTCTAAGAAGACCAGCTGTTGAACCAGGCTGATAAGGAAGATTCAGATTGAAATCAGAATCTCATGTCAGCAGTTGATTGAAGATCATCTGCATAGAGATACAACCCTACTGTGTTCTAATTCAAGAAGTTTTGAAGAAAGCCAAGGGAGGTTGATCTCAGCCAAGTTCTTCCAAGAACTCATCAAGAAACCACTCAACTCATCTCACTCTTTCAGAGTTGTGGTTATAAATTTTATAAACATAATTTTTTGTACGATCCTAAGGAATCTGAGCTGTAAGCCTATTTTATAAAGGCTGAGTGTAGGAGACAGTGTGCTCTGAGAGTAGGTCTTGTTGAAGACTGAGGTGGGGCCTAGTGCCTGAGTTGTAGGAGACTTTGTTCTCTGAGTGTAAGTCTTGGTGAAGACTGAGTGGTAGGGCTTTTGTGCCTGAGTTGTAGGAGTGGGATCACTCTGAGTTGTAGGAACCTGTTTGGGGTTCTGAGTTGTAAGATCTGAGGATCTGAGGAGAAGTGGAGAAGTTAGGCTGAATCTAGTACACTACTAGATAGGCGAAGGGGGAAAGTGGATGTACACAGACCTTGGGGAACCACTATAAAATCTGTGTGTACTCTGTGTGTGATCAATTCTGTGATGGCTGTATGTTCTGTGCTGAATAGCTGTAGAGAAGTGACAATACAGGTCTAATAATTCAGTGTATCTGCCTTTAAAGTTAAAAAGATTAAGTGCACCTATTTACCCCCCCCCCCCCTCTAGGTGTTTAGGCACTAGTTCTTTCAAGTGGTATCAAAGCCAGGTTACTCAAAAAGGACATAACAGTCTGAGTAAAGGGGGATCTTGTAGGCAGAATCAGAATAATCAAGAATCAAGAAAATGGGTTCAACTGAGAATCACAAAGAGCTAGGATCCATGAAATTGCTAATCTGCAGAAAAGAGATTTTTGGCATATGAAAAGAGATGGTTAGACTCTTTATGGAAGCATCTAACCCAAGAATATACATCACAGTCAAAGAAGGGTCATATGTGCCAATGAAAGTATCTGTTCTGGATGGAAATCAGAGAACTCCCAAAGACTATTCAGAAATGACTAAAGATGAAATAATTCTGGCCACTATGGATAAGAGGGCCCAGAATATTATTGTAAGTGCAATTGATGATGCCACATTTCAGAACCTAATACATTGTAAAACCTCAAAAGAAATGTGGGAAACTCTAATAGTTTACATGGAGTGATCTGAAGAGGTAAGACAAGACAGGAAGTCCTTGTTAAATCAAGAGTATGAAAGCTTCAGACAAGGAAAGTCTGATAGCATTACTGAATGCTACAAGAAATTTTATACGATTGTTAATGAGTTGATGTCCTATGGAAGAGAATTCAGCAACTATGAGCTGAATGACAAGTTTTTAAGATCCCTGACTAAGGACTGGGATATCAAGATCTGTGTCATTAGGGAGATGGCCAAATTAGCTGATATACCTCCTCCAACCTTGTTTTGAAAATTGTTATCTTATGAAATGCAGTTAATGGTTAGAAAGGAGGAAGAGAAGACTACAAGAGTGGAGCATAAGGAAAGAGTTGTGGCCTTCAAGACTGAAGCCACTAGGAAGTATAGAAGTAAGTCTCCATCTCCACCACAAATAGTTACTGATACTGCTTCAGAAAATTAAGAGAACCAGAACTCAGACAGTAGTGAAAGTGATGAGGATTTTGCTACCTTTACAAGGTAGTTTCAAAAGTTTCTGAAGAAGAAGCAGTGGAGGTCTAAGCCATCCACTTCACAGACAAAAGATGACTATTATCAGAACAGGAAGTCATCAAGGAATGACAAAAGAAAGTTCAAGCCAAGTAAAAACACATCCTCAAAGATAGTTTGCTATTGTTGCAATAGACAAGGACATATAGTAGCTGACTGTCCAGAAAAGAGGAAAGAGTCAACTGACAAGAAGAAGACTCAGTTCAAGGGCAAAAAGTAAAGGTCCTTTGTTGCCAAGAAGGATAAGAGTTTGACTGATCAGTCATCTTCAAAAACAGATTCAGAAGCTAAAGCCTATATTGGACTGTTTGCCGAAGAGGAGGAAGATGAGTTCATGCAGTTAATGAACTCAATTTATGAGCATGAAGACAATCAGTGCAAAGGGCTGATGGCCTTATCTGAAGGAGAAAAAATCCAGGATCAGCCTAGACAAAGTAAGGTACAATGTCTTTCAGATTATAGTACTGATTCAGAATCAGATACATCTGCATCAAGTGATGTGGGTGAGTCTCAATCTGAGGGAGATATTCATCAGTTGATGGATGAATATAGAGATGTATTACAGGCACTTAAGAAGAGCAAAAATCTGGTCAAAACACTGACTAAGCAAATTGCTAATCTTAAGTTGACAGCTGCTGATTCAGATAAAGTGTTAGATCAAAAACTAAATGAAATAGCCAGGCTGAAGAACATTACAGTTATTCAGATGGGAACCATTACATTTAAGAATGATCAAATTAGGAATCTGGAGGTTAGACTTCAGAAGGAGAAGGATATTGTAGCAAGTTTTTCTAAACCAAAATCTGTTCTACCTTTGATAGATGAGTTTGTACCTCATAAGGGTAAAACTGGATTGGGGTTTACAAAACCTGCCTGGACAGTAAAGTCCAAATCTAAGGGCAAAGCCCCAGTACTCAACAAGAAGCCTGTTGTAGATAAAACAGCCAGGGTTGTACCTAAACAAAGGTACAACAAATTTGAGTGTTGGTGTTGTGGCAAGGTAGGCCACTTTGCCATAGATTGCTAGCACAATTCAAGTGTCAAGGAGAGTAGCAAACTGCCTGCTAGAAAAGCTACAGGTAGTTTTGTTAAAAGTCAGACTAACTTGCACCAAGGACCCAAGAGTTGTTTGGGTTCTAAGGTTAAGTAATCTGTTTTGCAGGTGAGTCCAAGTGGCAATGCCCCTATATGGTACTTGGACAGTGGATGTTCCAGGCACATGACTGGAACTAGGGGATTGCTGAAGGACTATACACCAATCAAGGATGGTCCTAAAGTTACCTTTGGTGGTTCAGAAAAAGGAATCATCAAAGGCTTTGGTAACATTTCTAGCAACCTAATTACAATTACTCAAGTGGCTTATGTAAAGGGTTTGAAGCATAACCTCATTAGCATAAGTCAGCTGAGTGATTTAGGATATGGCATCTCATTTGTCAAGGATGGTTGTCATATCAGTAGGTCAAGTGATCAAAAGATCATTCTGACAGGATATAGGAAGAGAAATGTCTATTATCTAGACATTATGTGTGAGAACATTGTTTCTCCTATTTGTCTTGTAGCTGATGAGAAAGTCTCACATTATGTTAAATGACACAAGAGGCTAGCTCATCTTAACTATAAGACAATTGGCCAACTCTTTAGCAAAGAGTTAGTGAGGAATGGTCCTCAGGTTAAGTGTTTAAAGGTTGGGATATACTCAGCTTGTCAAAAGGGCAAGCAGACCAAATCTACCTTTCATAGCCTTGAGAACAAAGATGCTATGAGGTGTCTATACCTCTTGCATATGGATCTTTTTGGTCCTATGCCAGTTCACAGCCTAGGTAGGAAGTTATATACATTTGTGGTAGTTGATGACTACTCAAGGTATTCCTGGGTGTTCTTCCTAAGGCAAATATCTGAAACACGAAGTATCTTGTATAGTTTTATTAAACAAATTCAGAATGAATTGAACAGTACAGTGGTCAAAATCAGAAGTGACCATGGTACTGAATTTCAGTCTGAAAGTATGACAAAACTGTGTGAAGAGTTTGGAATTTTTCAGGAATTTTCCTCACCAAGAACACCTCAGCAAAATGGTATTGCTGAAAGGAAAAAATAGAACCTTGATAGAGGCTGGTAGAACCCTATTGAGTGACACTTCTCTCCTAGAATATTTCTGGGCTGAGGCAGTTAATACTGCATGTCATGTAATCAATAGGGCAACTATCACCAAGAGCCACAAGAAGACCCCCTATGAGATTGTGAAGGGCAGAAAACCAAATCTATCCTATTTCAGGATCTTTGGTTGCAAGTGCTATATCCTTAACAATGGTAAGTCTTATCTAACCAAGTTTGCTGCCAAATCCCAAGAGGGGATCTTTGTTGGGTACAACAACAATAGTAAGGCTTATAGGGTCTACAACTTGATTACTCAAGTTGTAGAAGAGTCTGTTCATGTAGTTTTTGATGAAGCTAGACTCATTAACAATGAATTGCCTAGAAGTGTTTGCAGCTCCACAGGTGTAACTGAGAAGATGGACAAGCTTACTATTGTAGAAGGTCCTACTGTAAGTCAGCAAGTGGAAGAAGGTGGTTGCTGTCCAGGGGGAGTACAAGATACTCCTGAAGCTGAAGAAGACCAAGAGGTGCAGCTAAATGAAGAGAATGACGGTGTATAACCTGAATACAGGCTGCCTCCAGCAAATAGGCATTTAAAAGATCATCCAGCCAATCAAATTATTGGAGATCTCAGACAAGGGGTACAAACAAGGAGCAGGAATCTAAGTTCAGTTCTCTACTCCAGCTTTCTACCCAAGTAGAGCCAAAGAAATTTGAAGAAGAAATCCTAGACCCTCATTGGATTGAGTCCATGCAAGAGGAGTTGAACCAGTTCAAAAGATGCAAGGTCTGGGAGCTAGTTCCTAAACCAAAAGACCACAACATTATTGGAACTGAGTGGATCTTTAGGAACAAGTTGGATGAGAATGGAATTATTATAAAGAATAAAGTCAGACTAGTTGCAAAAGGATATAGGCAGGAAGAAGGTATTGATTTTGATCAAACCTTTGCTCCAGTAGCAAGACTGGAAGCAATAAGGATGTTCCTTGCCTATGCAACATATCAAGGATTTAAGGTATATCAAATGGATGTTAAGTCAGCTTTTCTGAATGAAAACCTGAAGGAAGAAGGCTATGTAGAGCAGTCATCAGGTTGTGTAGATTCTCTTAAACCTGATTATGTATGTAGACTTAGGAAGGCTTTGTATGGGTTAAAACAAGCCCCTAGGGCTTGGTATGAAACCATATCTAGTTTCCTCATTGAGAACAAATTCTCAAGGGGGAAAATAGACAAGACACTATTCCTTAGGGAATCCAGAGGTAAGTTTATCTTAGTCCAAATATATGTAGATGACATCATATTTGGGTCTACAAAATGTAGTCTTTGCAGAAAGTTTGCAAAACTCATGCAAGGACAATTTGAAATGAGCAGTATGGGGGAACTTAAGTTCTTCTTGGGTCTCCAAGTTAGACAGACTGAAGGTGGATTATCCATATGCCAGTCTAAGTTCACTCTAGAATTGATAAGGAAGTATGGTATGGAATCATCCACTACCATGAAAACTCCTATGGGGTCAACAATATCTTTAAGCAAGGTTGATGCAGGGAAACCCATAGATGAAACTTTGTATAGAGGGATAGTTGGCTCCCTACTGTATTGGACTGCTAGTAGACCAGATATCATGTATGCTACATGTGTCTGTGCTAGGTACCAAGCTTGCCCTAAAGAATCTCATTTGACAATAGTCAAAAGAATTTTGAGATATCTTAAGGGCACACCTTATCTAGGCCTTTGGTACCCTAGGAATGGAGATTTTGAAATGACAGGTTATTCAGATGCAGATTTTGCAGGATGCAAGGAAGATAGAAAGAGTACCACAGCTACCTGTCAATTTCTAGGTGGAAGGCTGGTGTCTTGGAGTAGCAAGAAGCAGACCAGTGTGGCTATCTCCACAGCTGAGTTAGAGTATGTTGCTGCAGGAAGTTGTTGTGCACAACTACTATGGATACAACACCAGCTAGAAGATTATGGTATTCAAGTAAGTAGAACACCTTTATTTTGTGATTCTACTAGTGTCATTTCTATTGCAAATAATCCTGTCTCCCATAGTAGGACTAAGCACATAGAAATAAAATACCATTTTCTAAGAGAACATGTAGAAAAAGGAGACATTTCCTTAGAGTATATAAATACAGATAATCAGTTAGCTGATATGTATATTAAGCCCTTAGATGAAATCAAATTCAATAAGTTTAAAATTGAATTAGGGATGATAAACTTAGAATAGTTTACAAAAATTGGCTAAGTAAAATAGTGTCGACACACAGAGTTGTCTGTTTCGACACATAGAAGTGGTGTCGACATTTCAGAAAAATTGTGTCGACACATCTAGAAAGTCAGTGTCGACACTTCAGAGATTTAGTGTCGACACATGCAGTATAGGTGTCGACACATCCAAGGTGGTGTCGACACTTAAGTTTTACACAGAATTAGTCTAGTAGAGTCTCGACTAAGTGTCGAGCTGAGATGTATAAGTGTCGACACATATATTCTGTCGACTATATTTGTGTCGACACATAGTTGTCGAGACATTATAAGTAAGTGTCGACACTTTTCAACAGTGTCGACACAATTCAAGTATGTTAATGCGCCTTTTCACCTTCAATTTTAGAAAGGTATAAATAGGTTTTCCCCATTGTTTGTCGACATGCTCACCTTAGTTTCGAGACCAAACTTGTGTGTCGACATCTCTCTTCTCTAAATTCAAAATTTCTTCAAACCCTAATGGCGCCGAAGCTAGAAGAGAACATTAATGAAGGATATGAGCTCGTGCGTCACGCCTTTGATGATGCGGAACCAAAAATCAAAGGTGTGGTAACCATAATTGCCGAGACTAGACTAGAGTATCTTGTATCAGAATCTATCAAGATCTGGAAGAAAGAGGTCCTTGCATTCTTGAGTGCAGCTTCACTTGATGATACTGGACTCAAGATTAAGTCCAGAGTCCATGGGACAAAAGTCAAGGTCACACAGAAAAGTCTAAGAAAGGTACTTCAACTACCAAAAACAAAAGAGGAAGAAGATGTATCTGCTTCTAAGACTAGAGAGGCATTGAAATGGTGTGGATTAGACTCAAACCTGAAAATTGGATCAGTTTTCAACAGAAAAGGGATGAACATACAAGGAAAGTTTCTATCTGAAATAGTTGGCAAGGTAATTCATAGCAAGCCTGGAGGACATGACAGAATTTCAGCTTATATGTTCAGTTTGATGACAAGGATAATCTTCAAACTTAATACTGATTGGTCTGCAGTCATGTTTGATAAGATAAAAGAGAGCTTGAAGAAACCCAATCTAGGAAGAATTCTGAGTCTATACTTAGCTGTCAGTATACCTGAAGTGATGAACCAAGCTGCAGGTTCAAAGATAAATCACATGAGGAGAATGGATTTGAGAATTTTCTCAAGGTGGGATAGAGTATTGACAAAGGAACTGCCAACTCCAGAAAAGGAAACACCTCAGAAGAAGAAGAAGAAGACAGCCATTGTGGCTCAAGAATCCTCAAGTAGCTCAGAGGAGCAAGTGGTGTTTAGTTCTGATGATGAAGAGGGAATGAATGTTGTACAGTCACCAGCAAGACAAGAAGATGCTCAGAGGCAGGGGGAGCTACCCTCAGCTAGCCCAATTCACATGGATCCACTCCAGGGGGAGCCTCTACATGTGGATGAGCCAACTCCCTTAGAAAGTGAAAGGCTACCCAAATCATTCTTGAGGTAATTACTGAAGTTAATCAATTAGATTTTACTATTGAGGATGAAGTTTTGTCTGAACCATTACTTGATGTTGATCAGCAAACACAGATACAACCTCAACCTCATGATGTTGTCATGGAGGACACATCAGTTGCTGATAGAGAGGTATTAGATGCTCCTGAGCACAGAGATTCCCCTATCCAACCTCAACATGAGTTTACTCTAGAGGTGCTATTCCCTGATCTAATACAGACTGACTTAGAGGGGAACAAAACTGCTATTGAGCGGGAGCCGATAAACATTGAGAGGGAGCATGTAGAAGAGCTGGCTAGACAAGAGACTGTGGAGCCAAAGGATGTTGAGCAAATACAAAGGACTCAGAAGGAACTACCTCCTAGTCCTAAGGATAGAGTAGATATTGCTAGCACTTTTGCTTCAGAGGATGAAGAGGCTGCTAGAGCCAAGAAAAGGAAGTTCCAAGTCTTCAAGAGAAGAAACCAGAACTACAAGAAAGCACTGCAGACAATTGCTCCACAGCCTACCCCATCTACTGATTATAGTTCACTGATGGTGGCTTTGTAGATTAAGCTAGATGAGCAAAGAAAAGCTTTAGAAAAGTATATGGATGAAGGGCATAAATCCCTGCAATTTGATCTGGCACAAGACATCAAATTTATAAGATTTGAAGTGAATCAAAACAAAAAGGAAATGACTGATTGCTTCCATAAAGGAGGAAATACAGTAGTCTATCTGGCTACTCATCAAGAGAACATCAAGAAACAGGTTGATGAAATTGTAGTGAAGCAAGGCTATGTCCTGGAAAACCAGATAAGGATGAATGATAATCTCACTGCTTCACATAATGCCATTGTAACTGAAATGAAAAATATAGCTACTGCACAGCCTACAGTAAGTGCCACTGCCAAAGAAGAATTTGATAAGAAATTACAGGAGAGTCTCACTGCTGTGAAAACTGCCATTGAAGATTCTCAGAAAGCTATTTCTGCCGAGCTTCAGAAGTTCAAACCTTTTTATAAGGATGGAGTAAACTATTTGAATGCTCAAATAAGATTCCAGAAAGATGATCTTAGGGATCACATAGAGAGAGAGAAGTCATAAAGGGGGAGAGGGTACTAGTCAAAGCCGGCTCTGATTGTAAGACCCCCCCGTTTTTTTTCTTTCTTTTTTTCGACACCGGGGTCTTAGGCCCAGAACCGCCGTTTTGCGGTGACTCCTTCACTCCCTGAAGGGTCATCACCACAAAGCGCCGATTCTGCCGGCCAATTCGATCACAGAAAAGTAGCATAATGAAGTAAAATGGAAACTATCTGTCCACAGAGAATCACATGACATAATAAATATAACTTCACGAAGGGAGTGTCCACAGAAAATAACATCAGAGTAGCAAAAATGGGCTTATGCCCGGTACATCATAACCTCACTACAAGATCTCTCATGCAGAAACAAAAGTAGAAAACTACTCAAAGTCGAGACTCACGGTCCCGGCTGTATGAACTCCGGAGCTAGACTGCCCCACCTCCAAGCGCACCGGTCTCTGGGGCTGCTCCCCCATACTGGTCTCCACGATCCCCTAAATGATGCGGTTCGAAAACCGTTAGTCTATAAGACTAAGTCCTATCATCCCCCGCCCCTTCCCCCACGGCTCCTAAGCACCGAGCGGAGTGGATGAAAGGGGAGGACTTGATGGTGGAGAATAATCAAAAAGCAGGTGACAGCGGACCTATACTAGCAATTCTATAGACATAAGCTAAAATATGAAATGTAACCTTCACTTATGTGAAAAACACATAAGCCAAGGGGTCTTCTGCAAGGCTCCCATCGTATAAAAAGTCCCATACCAATTTATGCGATGGGGTGTCGGTTATCAAACAGCAGTAAATATATATCCAAATTTAACCTTAATTTATAAACTTGCCCACACAAGCTTATAGACCCAGGGGTCGTTTTACAGGTCCTAGAGTATAAGCGTCCCATTCCACTTATACTTTAGGTGTCCAGGTTAAAGGAAACGATTATGCTATGACATGCAAGTGGGTATGATGGACATGCAAGTGCAACACACACACCCGACTCTGTGCACACAGACCTTTAGTTCCCACTTTCTGGAGTCGTAACCTCCCAGGATACCTCCATAGTGGCAGACGGAAGCGGTGGGTTGGGCCTCGCCCACCTCTAAACCGGTAAAGCACTACCGGTCAGACCTATCATACACCTCAACGCTTCGTGCACTAAGCGGACTCCTGCGTACTCTTGCCGGCTGGCGCACCGGACTTCTGTTGGCGAAGTGCTAACCACACTTGCCGAGTCAACGTATTGGCGTCGGTGCATCGACCCTCCGATACCGAAGACCCACCATCTTAATTTTCCTTCCTGTTATGCACATGCAAATTAGCGTAATCAAGAACCGAGCCGAAGCTCCCCGGACCAACACGTTCGTCTCAAACAATCGAGCCGAAGCTCCCCGGACCCAAAGTCCGTCTTTTAACCATCCGAGCCGAAGCTCCCAGCTAACATCCGGTGCCCTCAGTGTTTGTGAAATGTGCAACCCTAATTACTAAGTTACTCTTTTCAGCTTGTTAAAACAGTTTACGTTAACCCAGGACTGCCCCCAGTATTCCCTGTGAATGGCTCTCAAGGGGCACTAGGAACTGTGTTGGGATTACGCCCAGCGTTCCCTTTCGCAAGGTACTTATTTATTATTGGTTGATTCCCTTACCCATTATTTTCTCATGTTCTGATAATCTAATCCTAGGGTGATTTGACTCCACTCACCTCGGGGAGGACGATCTTTCGTCGGACCCGAGCGCCTCTAAACCCTAGACAAAATAACACCCTACTCACTTATCTCCCAAGATGCACCTAAATCTATTTATCCTTCCAGCAAACCAATCAAGACTCATCACATGTGCCCTAATTCATGTCCCAGCTGATTTTCTGCAGTTTTACTAAATGCAGTCCACTTAAGCTGTATGACCCGTAAAAAGGGAAGTATGTCATATGATCATCCAATGCTCATGTAAAAATTATTAGAGGTCCATATAGGCATATGCAGACTGAATCCACAATTTCCTAATTTTTATGATTTAAATACTAATTTCTTTATTTATTTTAAAAGCCAAAAGTTCCAAGGTTGAACAGGAAGTACAAGATTTAAGCAATATAAAGCTCCACTAAAATTATGATAAATGCAAGATGGGTAATCATCTAAAAATCCAGAAGCTCCAAATTTTTCAGCAAGATTTTAGCCCTTAAATAGTATTTCCAATTTATTCCGAAATAATTCATAAAAAGGGGATGTACAATGTAAATACTTCCAACAATTCAGAGAAAATTCCAGGATGATGGTAAGGGCATATAAAACCTCTATGTAAACTTTCATAATTTGTTTGAAAGAATTATTCCCCAAATTAATTAATTATTCTATTCTCAAAAATATGGCCTTGTAAAGAAAGTTCTGAAAACAGACCTCTAAAAATTATAAATAAATTTATACAAGTACTTTTTGGCCTAAATACCTCAAAACCTAAGCCTCATGATTTTTAAATAGATATATCAACCATAATGAATTTTCCTTACCCGAGCCCCTTTCTGAAATTAATGAAGGAAGTATCAAATAAAGTTAATTAAAAATTGTGATAAAATTCAGAGATGATCAACTAGAACTATAATAACCGCTGACCAAGTTTCATCATATTTTAAAGCACATAACATCCATAATAAAATCAAACATCATTTTGGGCCTTTTGGTAATTAACAAATGAAGTACTACAAATATTGATCAAACCTCCTCAAGTAAATTATCAGAGTTTCAAAATACCCTAATCTCGTCACTACCCAAATTTGGTTAAGTTTCAAGATGTTTAGCTAACCTAAACCTACACTACAAGTTTTAGGACCTAAGCTAGGGTTAGGGTTTTGGGGGCCCTACCATTTTCACAATTTGCTAATATTTTTACCAGAGGGTTTTATATATCCTAGGAACCTTCTTGAAAAATTTGGTATTCATCCAAGGTGTTTAGGACTCATGCCCTTCACAAGGCCAAAGGGTCCCTCCTTAGGGGTTGACCTAGGAACTTAGGGCAAATCTATTCCTCTCTACCCCATATTCCATAGGGAGGTGATAAGTGCCCTAACAAGTCAGTGGCCCAAATTTCAAGCTCTGTTGAGGTGATTTGGTCACTCAAAATCAAAAGTGCACCTTTTGACCAAAATGCCCTTTTTAAGGTATAGTTAGGGTTGAGTCAAAACCTATTCAAAACACATCCAAATTAAATGAACTTTTATACAGATAACTAAAATGAACCCAAGGACCACTCACCAAAATTTGGGAGGGTTTGGAGGTGTTTAGGGCACCTAGTTAATTTATTTAATAATTATTAAATGTTTACAAAAACTATAGAAATAATTTCTCCAAAAATTCCCATCTTTGGACCAGCTCTAGGTATATCTAGGGTAGACTCTCTGTAAACATTTCAACTGATTTGGACTAGGGATAAAGTGTGGGCACTCAATTTAATGACTGCCCAGCCCTAAGGGTATGTCCCACCAAAATGGGTGCCCTAGTCAGACCATGCACCCAAATGGTTTCAAACAAATTTTAAAGTGAACTAGACTCAGAGGGCTACAACTTTTGTGTTGGTGACTTTTCCTGCAGAGGGGCCTAAGTAATTTTAAAATTTAAAACCATATATATCAAAATCTGTGACATAATACACATGAATATAAAATGAATCCTATAGTTTGAAATCAGGGGAGGCACGAATCTTGACGCAGATTCGACGGAATCCCGTCGTCTTCATCAATGAGCCAACGGCCAGGATCCATTCTTCCTGGAGCCATTTCCAAGCCATGCCGCCGGCGATCCAGCCCCTTCCCCGGCCGGCCACCGCCACCAACACCTCCGTTGAGGTGGTGGCTATCGCCAGGCGGCGGCTCTGCCGCCGGAGAGGCGTTTTCCGGCGGTTATAGCAAGAAGATTTCTTGCCGAAACCATGAGAAATCCTGGATTTGATCGGGCTCAATTGAGCCCGAAACTTAAACCTAAAGAGTCCTAAGATCTACCCGCGAGTTAAGGAGAGGAGGAGGACCTTCTTGGCGGCCTGGATGCGTGAGGAGCGGCGGGATGCCATTGACGACGGCGGTGGCGCTCGGCTTCTGCAACCGCACAGTGGACTGACTCGTCTCCTCCAGGTAAACGCTCTAAAATGATCCCCTTGGTTCCCCGAAGGTGTTTAAATGGCAAATGGGGGAGAGGGGAGGCTGGTTCTTCAATGGCCATTAACACCATTAAAGGTGTGGCTCGGGTTGTGTGGAGGGGGGCTGAACCCACCCCTTGGTGGCCGGGAAACGGCTGGAATCAACTTCTCTCTCCTAGAGGAGTTGATTGCAGCCATAATTGGTGGCTGTTAGCCTTCCTTGGTCGGCCTCTCACTTCCCCTTCCTCTTCCTTATTTTCTCTCTCCTCCATTATCATGGAGGGGAGCTCCTTTCTCTCTCCTAGTCACCTCTGGTTGACTAGTCAACCTCACCAGCTAAATGCAGCCCACTTGATTATGATGGTCATGGGAATGGGTTTAGCCTAAGGGAGAAGTGGCTTGGGCTTGGGTTAGCCCTTTTTGGGCTAAGTTTGACTTGACCTAAATGAGGGTTGACCTGGTCAGTTTGACCATCTGGGTTAACCTCATTGGGTTTTTAGTGGCCCATTGGACTCCCTTAAGGTCTAGGGTTACTTGAATAGGGTTGGTTGGGCCTCTTGGTGGTCTCATGTCCCTTGGCAAGGGCACTTTGACCATCTAGGGCTAGAGTTGACTTGGGTCAATATGACCAATTGGGTTGACCCCTATGGGCCCTGGGTGACCCATTGGCTTCCCTTAGGGTCTAGGTAGGGTTATGTAGGGTTACCCTATACTTTGGAGGTCACATACCCTTAGTAAGCGTACTTTGACCAGGTTAGGGGCTTGAGTTGACTTGGGTCAACCTGGCCTCTAGGGCTGACCCCAATGTGTCCTTAGTGACCCATTGACCTCACTTTAGGGTTAGGAGGGCATAGGTGGGGTCCTTTAGGCTAGGAGTAGGTCAATTGACTCTAAGTAGGCTAGTTTGACCCATTTAGGGCTAGGGTTGACCTTGGTCAACTGAGCTTCTTGGGTTGACCCTAATGGGTCCCTTTGGCTCTAATGGGCCTCCCAAAGTATTAGGGGAGTTGTGGTAGGGTCTTGGGGTTAAGGTGTAGCCCATGGTCATCCTAAACCATTGTTTAGAGTTCTACTATTTGCAGACCATGATGATCTCCCACTTTTTGTCCCATATCTCCCAGCCTATTTCTGGCTTCCTAGGGTTTGTCATGACCTAGTCATGGCCAAAACCATTCTTAGGGGTCTAGTTGGAAATGGGATGTTACACTGATCATGCCAAATGGATTTCAAATTCCATCAGAGCCACCCTTGGATATCCACCTTTATGTGATGATGACAATGTGGCAGAGTCTGGAATAAATCCTGCATACTTTGGAGGAGAGCAAGCTGAAGTGGCTCAAGTGATATATCCTCCTGCAGATTTTGATATGATACATCAGGAGGTACAGTTTATGTATAGTCCTCCTGAGGGTAATCAGAATATTATTCTTGAGAAAGTAGTATAGCCTGTGCCAGAGGCAGTACTAAAAGAGAAAGAGGCTTTATTAAAGGAACAAGAGACTCAATTATCTAAGAAAAAGTTCAGAGAGCAGGCTGATATAAGGCCAGATTTTGAACAATGGAGCCCCACTTCCAGGAATATCATATTGACTGCTTGGAAGGCTGCTAAGGACAATATCCTGGATAGAGGCAAATGGTATTCTGAACAGGAGTGGAGGAAACATAAGAATAGGCAAGAGGTCATAGTACAATATAGAAGGAAGGCTAAACTGGGAAAGCTACCTCCTAATGCACAGGAGCCTAGCAAGTATTTCCCTAAGCCTTATCACTATTTTGAAAGGCAGAAGATAAAGGCTGAAGAGCTGAAAAAGAAAGATCTCAAAGGGAAGAAGCCTGTTGATGACAATGAAGCTCCAGTTCAAGCAAAGATTCAATCTGGAAAGGGGATTGTTATCAAGGAGCTTGAGCAGCCATAGGATAGAAGTTTTCTTAAGTTTACAATTTGTAATCATTTGCTTTTAACTCTATGTAAACTTTTGATTAATGAAAATGTTTGGAGTTATAAGAACAATGTCATATGTTCAATCTATTACATTAATTGTTCTGAGTTAATTGATTATACATGTTTTTGGTTATACATGTTTAATATTTTCCCTGTCATATAATACTGCTTTACATCATACTGAGAATTTGTTATGTATGGTGTATATCATTGACTAAGGGTTATGACTTCTCCAAATAGGGGGAGATTGTTAGGTACATTGGAATATATGTACCTGATTTGAAAAGCCTCACCCTACTCAATGATATGCATCAAGATGTATTTGATGTGCTTTGAGTTTATGTGTGCAGGTTAAGTAATTGCAGGGAAAGTATAAAAGATTCTAAGTCCATGTGTCGGCATCCAGAAGAAAAGTGTCGACACTTAAGAAGGCTTGTGTCGACACCTAGAGAAGCTATGTCGACACTTGGAGTAATTGTGTCGACACCAGGAAGGCAGAGTTGACACCAGAAGAAAAGTGTCGACACATACAGGCAGTGTCGACATACAGTGAAGAATTATCTATATAATCAGTGTCGAAACTTAGAAGCAATGTCGACACCCAGAGAAACTTTATTGACAGCAAAAGTGTCGACACTAGGAGGCTGTGTCGACACTCAGCAAATATCAACAATGTTCAAGTACATGTGTCGACACCAGGAAGATATGTCGACAGTCAGCAAACTTCAACAAAGTTTAAGTACAAGTGTCGACACAAAGGAGATGTGTCGACACTCAGCAAAGTTTCAACACATGAAGGAATGTGTCGACACAAAAGAGATGTGTCGACACTTAGCAAAGTCTCAACACAAGAAGATGTGTCGACATAAAGGAGTTGTGTCGACACACAACAGAAATCAACTAAGTATTGAAGAAGTATTTGTGTCGACACACTCAACCAGTGTCGACTCATTCAACAGAAGGCTTGTGTCGACACACAGGATCAGTGTCGACACATTCTGAAGAAGCAGTGTCGAGAAGATGTTACAACAACACAAGGAGTTGTGTCGACACCATGAAGGCTAGTGTCGACACTTAGTCTACTTGTGTCGACACTTAGTCTATTTGTGTCGACACATAAAGACTATCTGTCTCGACACTTTCAGACAGTGACAGAGATTTCAAGAAGTGACTGGATGACTTGACAGTTGCCATTTCAACCGGTCAACTGCAACTGTCAGAGCCATCAGAAAGTTGTTAGAAACCGGATCAGCCGGTTACCCTGGAGAAAGCTTATTTAAAGACCTTTCTCCTTCAACAGAAGGAACAATCGATCAATGAACTAAAAGACAACACAACAAGAAGAAGACCTTCAAGAGAAGATCTAAGAAGTTGGAGAGAGAGAGATCCTTCTAAGAAGACCAGCTGTTGAACCAGCTGATAAGGAAGATTCAGATTGAAATCAGAATCTCAAGTCAGCAGTTGATTGAAGATCATCTGCATAGAGATACAACCCTACTGTGTTCTAATTCAAGAAGCTTTGAAGAAAGCCAAGGGAGGTTGATCTCAGCAAAGTTCTTCCAAGAACTCATCAAGAAATCACTCAACTCATCTCTCTCTTTCAGAGTTGTGGTTATAAATTTTGTAAACATAATTTTTTGTAGGATCCTAAGGGATCTGAGCTGTAAGCCTATTTTATAAAGGCTGAGTGTAGGAGATAGTGTGCTCTAAGTGTAGGTCTTGTTGAAGACTGAGGTAGGGCCTAGTGCCTGAGTTGTAGGAGACTTTGTTCTCTGAGTGTAAGTCTTGGTGAAGACTGAGTGGTAGGGCTTTTGTGCCTGAGTTGTAGGAGTGGGATCACTCTGAGTTATAGGAACCTGTTTGGGGTTCTGAGTTGTAAGATCTGAGGATCTGAGGAGAAGTGGAAAAGTTAGGCTGAATCTAGTACACTACTAGATAGGCGAAGGGGGAAAGTGGATGTACCCAGACCTTAGGGAACCACTATAAAATTTGTGTGTACTCTGTGTGTGATCAATTCTGTGATTGTTGTATGTTTTGTGATGAATAGCTGCAGAGAATTGCAAGTACAGGTCTAATAATTCAGTGGATCTGCCTTTAAAGTTAAAAAGATTAATTGCACCTATTCACCCCCCCCCCCTCTAGGTGTTTAGGCACTAGTTCTTTCAACTTCCACCTGTACCTGCATCAGGTGAAGGATGAGGAGGAGGAGGAGGATTGAAATGAGATGATCCTTTGTCATACTTCCTTTTCTTTTTCATGGCTTTCAGCTGATTTCTGGAGTACTACATCCATGGTTCGTTTAATCTGGCAATCATGCAATATATAATAAGGAACATAATTTGTATCTTTAACCTTCTCTGGGGGAACTCTCTTCATGGCCTTGCTTCTTGCTTTTCTTTTTCCTTGCAATTGTTGCAGAGGAGTCATCAGAGTCAGTTCTAAACTGATCACTGTCTGAACTTTATGGATTATCATACACTACATCAATCCTTTTGATATATTCTTTCTGTAGTTGAGACTGAGCAGAAGAAATAACAGTAGGAGCAGCAATAGGAGCAACAGCAGCAGCAGGAATTGGAACAGAAACAACACTTGCAGAGAGAACTATAACAGCAGGTTCAGAAATAGAAATTTCAGAAACTATAAGCTCAGATACAGCATGCTCAAAATCAATTGCCTCTGTCATATGCATATCCTCAGAAACTGAAACAACAACATCAGAACTATCAACAGCAGCAGCAGCAAGTTCAACATTGTCCACAGCATGGACAGAATCTATAAAAGAAGCTAAAAGGCTGGGCTCACAGCAAGAAATAGGCACAATGGCCTTAGTAAGGTCTTCAGTATGCTGGTCTGGAAGGCAGCTGAAGTATACAAAATCAAAAACTGATAGCAGTGACCTAAGGTCCACTGTAATGACTGCAACTGGAGCTTGAACTGAAGTTACTACAGCAGGCAATCTCTCAGCTTCATAAGGCATCTCCCCCTGCCTAGATTCAGTGATAACTGGATCAAGGCACCCAGTAGAAGGGATTGCCTTAAGAGGAAGAATAGAGGATAGCCTGGAAGAAAAATCCTGAACAGTTTTCAGAAGTGGAGCCAATGAAGTCTCCAGCAGTAGTGATAGCCTTGGAGCTAACAGCTCATATAGCTTGTCTGCAATAGCTGGAAGGTCTACTTGCTCAAGAGGGACTTGAGTAGAGGTAGGAATGGATGTTGGAGCAGCAGGAGATGTTGTTGTAGAAACTGTGGATGGTGGAAGTGATGGTTGAGATATTGGAATTTTGGAGATGGAAGATACTGGAGTGGAGATGGATAGTGTGAATGATGATTGAGCAATGATTTCCTGAAGTAAGTGTTGATAAGAAGTGGATGATGATGGTGGCTCAAGAGGGGATGAAAGAGAATCATCCATATAGGAATCATCTAGAAGAGTGAATGATGGAATATGAGATGATGAGTCAATGTCCATGTGTGGGTAGTGATATAGTGGATGGAAGATTTCTTCAGTTGACGTTGGAGTTGGAGAAGTGATTGAAGTTGGAGATGGGATGGAAATGGGGGATGAAATTATGATAGTGGATGTGATTGTTGTTGATGAAACAATGGGTGGAGAAGGAGGAGATGATGAGGCAGGAAAATCTTCTGCAGGGGCAGAAACCTGAGGGGAAGAGACTAAAATAATCCTTGTGCCTGAAGAAGAGATTGTAGAGGCTCTGCTGGGCTTTACAATCTGCCTGTCCCATTTCCCAAATAGGACACAGGTAAGCCTCTTGGAGGCATTGATGTGCATTACATTGGACACAAGCAGGCCAGGGAATCTATTGTGAAGAAACAGCCCTAAAATCCTCCCAAAATTAACAAAATTCTTGTTAATTTTCTTCTTGATCAAGTCAAAAAACAGTACTCCCCAGTTCAGTTGCTTCTTGTCCACCAAGGCACCCATCAAACAGAGCTGATACCTAGAGATGGTATCATGAGCAGAGTGTTTTGCCAACAACACTTTCTCAACTACATCAGCAAGAAATCTATACTCAACTGATAGATTTTTCTTAAGCAATTTATTAGGGTTAGCTGCTGAATGGCCCATCGTCTCAAGCATAATGGAAAACTCTTCTCCAGAAAGCTCAATAGAATCTTCACCAGAATTTAATTAAAATACTTCTGTCAAAATAGCAGGTGTTAAAGGTACCTGAGTTCCTGAGATGGTTCCGATCACAGTGTTTTGATCCAGATTGTGGGCAGTATACACCCATTCCTTTATTTCATCTGCGGCCAATTTGATCCTTGTAGTCATTATGTTAACTAACTGTTGGTACTTGAAAAGCTCCAGAATGTCCTTGAATATTTGATCACTGTTATCGAAAGAATTCATATCTATATCAAAGCCAGCGTCAAATTTCATTGCTGCCAGAACTGCAATAGAGACGGCCATTTTTACCTGCAAAAATGAGCAAACAAAAGACCAAATGTAGAAACGTTTGGAGGGAAAGGGAAAATTTGCAGAGAGTATGAAAGCGCAAAGGCAGAACGACGGCCGAAAAATGATTTTTATATTAAGGTTCGACGCAGATAAGGAAAGATTGTTGAACTCTGTTCGACGATCTGGGCTTCTAAAGGAACCTGAAAGGTCATCAACATCGTCGATCTCCGTTCGACGATATTAGAGAGCGTCGAGCTCCGTTCGACGATCTCTGACCGGAAGAAGATAGCTTAGGACTATCTGGAAGGCGCTGAACTCTGGTCGACGATTTCTGAAATCGTCGATCTCCGTTCGACGATCTTGGGGAAAATCATCGAGCGCAGTTCAGAGACCAGAAACGTACTCTACACACTAGAAAAAAAAAACATTTTTGATTTGCCTAGTCTTGGTCATTTTTAGATTTTTAAAATCTTGGATCTTATTTTAAACTTCCTCCATCTAACATTCCTAACTGATTCAGGAAGAATGTATGTTTCTTTTCATCCAAAGATTTGGTGAAAATATCTCCCTTTGCAAATCAGTTGGGATATATTGAAGTTCAATTTTATTTTTCTCAACATTATCTCTTAGAAAGTGATGCCTAATTTCTATATGTTTTGTCCTACTATGGAGGACTGGATTTTGTGCTATAGAAATAACACTAGTATTATCACAAAATATTTTTGACTTTTCTAAGTTGTAGCGATAGTCTAGGAGTTGGTTTTGAATCCCCAAGATTTGTGAACAACAACTACCTGCAGCCATATATTCAGCTTCAGCAGTTGAAGTTGACACAGATGTTTGTTTCTTGCAATACCAGGAGACAAGTCTGTCACCAAGAAATTGACAAGTTCCACTGGTGCTTTTCCTGTCTATTCTGCATCCAGCATAATCAACATCTGAAAATCCAGTTAAGTCAAATGTTGAGTCTTTTGGATACCAGAGACCTAGATTTGGACAACTTTTCACATACCTAAGAATCCTTTTTACTAAGGTTAAGTGTGACTCTTTATGGCTCAGTTGGAATCTAGCACATATGCATGTAGCAAACATTATGTCAGCTCTACTAGCTGTAAGTGAAAGAAATGGTACCTAAACACCTAGAGGGGGGGGGGTGAATAGGTGACCTAATCCTTTTCTTAATTCTTTGTTGGCAGTCAACAGTTTATAACACAGATTTCTGAATAAGTAATCACAGCACACAGCAATTCTCAACACAGTACAATCACAGCACAGAATACACAAGATTTTATAGTGGTTCCCCAATCTTTGGGTACATCCACTTTCCCCCTTCGCCTATCTAGCAGTGTACTAGATTCGGCCAAACTTCTCCACTAGCTCAGAACCCAACAAGGTTCCTACCTCAGGCCCAAAGCCTTACACTCAGCCAAAAGGCCTACACTCAGCCACCCAGGCCTATACTCAGCCAATCAAGGCTTACACTCAGCCAATTAAAGGCCTACACTCAGAGTTCTTCAACTCCTACACTCAGGCACCAAGCCCTACCCTCAGCCTTTATAAAATAGGCTTACAATCACTCAGATCCTATGGATCTTACAAGTTTAAAATAGAAATTACAAATGCTAACTCTACAACTCAGAAAGGATGAGAGGAGTTGAGAGTTTCTTGAAGAGTTCTTGGAAGAACTCAGCTTGATCCAAACTGACTTAGCTTTCTTCAAAGCTTCTTGAGTAGAACTGAATTAGTCTGAATCTTCTGCAGTTGATCCTTGATCTCTGCTTCTTGAAATCCAGATGACTCTGAATTGTTCTTCTCAGCCTTAGTTCCAAAGACTGAATCCTTGGATGGAGCTCTCTCTCTCCAACTTCTTAGATCTGCAGTTGGACTGCCTGATCTTCTTGTGTTGATCCTCAGTGTATCACTTCTTGATTTAATCTGATCAACCACTTCAGTTATTCTCACAACATGTAATGATAATGAACAACCTTCTATTATTTTTCTGTAAACTATGGGGGCCTATTTATAGGCTTCCTTCATGGTAACCGGCTGGTCCGGTTCATAACAGACTTCTGACTTCTCTGACAGTTGATGTAGACCGGCTGGATCGGCAGCTGTCATGTCAACCAGTCATTTCTTGAAATTCTCTAACTGTCAGATAGTGTCGAGACTTTCTGTTCTTAAGTGTCGACACTTATAGACTAAGTGTCGACACAAGTAGTGTAAGTGTCGACACAAGTCTACAAGGTGTCGACACAATTCCTTGTATGTCTCGACACAGATACTTCTGCATGTGTCGACACTGAAATTGAGTGTCGACACAAGTACTTGTTCTTCATTCTTTAACTGTATTCTTCTAAGTGTCGACACATCTCCTTTGTGTCGACACATCTTCATGTGTTGAAACTGTCAAGTGTCGACACTGCTTCTTGGTGTCGACACAAGTCTTCATTCTTGATTCTTCAGCTGAGTGTCGACACATTCCCTTAGTGTCGACACTTATACTTAGAATATTTTACAACTTTTCTGCTCTTTGCTAAGTGTCGACACAGCTCCTTGTGTCGACACTTTCTTCAAGTGTTGAGTCTTCTGGTTACGTGTCGACACATTGTGCTGAGTGTCGACACATTCTTTAAGTGTTGACTTCTTTGAGTGTGTGTCGACACATTGTGCTGAGTGTCGACACAAACTTCAAGTGTTGACTCCTTTGAGTGTGTGTCGACACATTGTGCTGAGTGTCGACACATTCTTCAAGTTTTGACTCTGCTGATTGAGTGTCGACACATTGTGTTGAGTGTCGACACTTGTACTTAGTCTTTGCAGAATTATGCTGAGTGTCGACACAACTCCAAGTGTCGACACTTTCTGATGTTGACTCAGCTCTTCTAGGTGTCGCCACTTCTGCTAAGTGTCGACACAGCTTTTCTGCATCCTTCTACACTGAGTGTCGACACAACTCCAAGTGTCGACACTTTCTGACTGGTGTCGACTCTTCTTCCCAGGTGTCGACACAATGACTCCAAGTGTCGACACTGCATGTCTGGGTGTCGACACAAGCTTTCTCAAGTGTCGACACTTTGCCTCTGGGTGTCGACACATGGACTTAGAATTTTTAGCTTCAGTCCAGTGTATTCCTAACCTGCACAAGTAACTAAAACAAACATCAAATACATTCTGATGTATATCATTGAGTTAGGTGAGGCTTCTTCAAATCAGGTACATTTGACCAATGTACCCAACAATCTCCCCCTATTTGGAGAAGTCATAACCCTTAGTCAATGATATACACCACTCATAATTAAAAATTACAAAATGATGTAAAGCATATAAATGACAACAGGGTAAACTTGAACATGTAATAAAGCACACATGTATACTTATTAAACATTGCAGAACAATTAAGAAACACACATATTTCAGAACATTCATACTATATTTATCATATACTGTCCCAATAATGTTCCTTATACATTTTCAATGAAGTATTACAATGTTTATCACTTAACAGATTACAACAAGCATCAAGTTAATTCCTAATCTAGTGCTGATCAGGTTCTTTAATAACAATGCCTTTTCCAGCTTTAACTTGAGCTTTCACAGCAGCAGCAGCAGCAGGCTCAGCTTCAGCAGTCTTCTTCCCTTTAGAGTCCTTCTTCTTCTGTTCTTCAGCCTTGATCTTTTGTCTTTCAAAATAATGATAGGGCTTAGGAAAGTACTTGCTAGGCTCCACAGCTGTTGGAGGTAGCTTTCCTAACTTAGCCTTCCTTCTAAATTGGACAATTGCTTCCTGCCTACTCTCATGCTTTCTCCATTCAGCCTCTGAGAACCACTTGTTCCTCTCATGGGCATTGTCCTTGGCAGCTTTCCAGGCTGTGAGAATTATGTTTCTAGAAGTAGGGCTCCATTGTTCAAAATCTGGCTTTTGCTCAGCAATTTCCCTAAACTTCTTCTTTGACAGCCTAGTTTCTTCTTCCTTGTCCAAAGCCTCTTGCATTGCAGCTGAGATAGGTTGAACAACCTTTTCCAGAATAATATTAGGCTTGCCAGCAGGTGGACTATACATTGTGCTTATATCTGCATGAATCATTTCAAAGTCTGGAGGTGGATAGATTACATCAGCCACTGCTTGTTGCTCACCTCCAAGATATGCATTTTGAATGCCAGATTCACCTACTTCATTGTCATCACACAGGGGAGGATATCCAAGTGTAGCCCTTATAGAATTTGAAATCCATTTTGCATGCTCAGAACTGGCTTTGACTAACACTCTCTCCCCCTTTATGACTTCTTGTGCTACATGATCTCTCACATCATCTTTCTGAAATCTGATTTGGCTATCCAAATACCTTATGCCCTCTTTAAAGAAAGGTCTAAGCTTTGTAAGCTGTTCTGATATGACCTTCTGTGAGTCTTTTATGGCAGTCTTGACAGCAGCAATCTCTGCTTGAAAGAGTTTATCAAAATCAGCTTTGGCAGCAGCAGAGGAAGTTGAAGGTTCATCTATCTTATTCTTGAGTTCAGTGACTATTGCATTGTGAGATGCAGTCAGATTATCATTCATTCTCAACTGATTTTCCAGCACATAGCCTTGCTTGAGTGCTATATCATCCACTTTCTCTTTAATTGTTTCTTGATGTTTAGCCAGATATACCACAGCATTAGCACCCTTGGTAAAACAATCAGTCATTTCCCTTTTATTAAGGTTCATTTCAAACCTTATGGACTTGATTTCCTGGCCCAGATCAGATTGTAGTGCTTTGTGCCCTTCATCAACATAAGTTTCTAAGGCTTTCCTTTGTTCATCCATCTTGATTTGCATTGCAAGCAGTAGAGCACTATAATCAGTGGATGGAGCTTGTTGGACCAGTGAGTGTTGAGCAACTGTTTGAAGAGCCTTCTTGTAGCTCTGGCTTCTTCTTTTAAAACAAAGAACTTCTTTTTCTTAGCTTGCTCAGCTTCCTCATCTTCAGATTCTGATGTACTGGCTATATCCACCCTATCTTAGGGCTGGATTGTTTTTCAGTTTGCACATCCTGTGCCTTCTCAGTATCTAGCCTTATAGGCTCTTCTTGTATATCCAAATTCTCCCCCTCAGCAGCAGCATCCTTTACTGCATCAGCAGCATTCTTTTCCATATCAAAATCTTCTTGATCCAAGTTCAAAAACAGATCTTCCATTGTATATTCTGCTGGAGACTGGGCAGGAGATGTACTTGGTTCTTCAACCACTGTATCAGGTATCACAACAGATGTGTCTGGAAGAACAACATCTGGTTCTTGGTTTGCTGGCTGATTTTGCTGATGGACATCAGACAATTCAGAATCTATTACAGAAAAATCTAATGTATTAAGGTCAGAAAGTACCTCTTGGATGATAAGAGTAGCCTGCTCACTATCCAGTGTAGATGGATGTTCTACAGCTGGAGGCTCCCCCTGGATATCAGCTGGCTCCTGAGGAGCAGGTGACTTTTCTGCAGTCACATCTACTGGACTGTCAGGAGTGAAGACCACATGTTCTTCACTGCCTGAGCTGCTGGATGACTCTTGAGGCACAGCAGCTGTCTTCCTCTTCTTCCTGGGAGGAGAGTCTCTCTTAGAAGCTTGTTTCACAGGGGTGGCCAATTCCTTTGACACCAGCACCCTTTCCCATCTTGAGAATATCCTTGAGTCCATTCTCCTCATATGATTGATCTTAGATCCTGCAGCAGTGCTCATTACCTCTGGAATTGATCCAGCCAGGTAGAGACTTAGTATTCTGCCCAGATTGGGCTTCTTCAGGCTTTCTTTTACTTTCTCATAAACCACCATTGACCAGTCTGTTTTCAGATTGAAGATGATTCTGGTCATGACTTCAAACATGGAGGCAGACACCCTGTCATGCCCTCCTGGCTTGCTCAGTATAACCTTGCCCACTATTTCTGACAAGAACTTGCCTTGATTATTCATACCCTTTCTGTTAAAGACTGATCCCACCTTCATCTTTGGATCCAGTCCACACCAAGTAAGAGCTTCCCTGGTCTTAGAAGCAGTTACTTCCTCTTCATCTTGAACTTTAGGTAGCTGAAGTACCTTTCTCAGTGACTTAGGTGAAATCTTGACCTTGGTGCCATGCACCCTTGACTTAATCCTGAGGCCTGAGTCATCTATAGACGCGCCAGAAAGGAATTCAATGACTTCCTTCTTCCATATTTTCGTTGGTTCTGAAACCAAGAACTCCAATCCAGAATTGACAATTAGGGTTAGCACTGATTTGATTTCTTGGTCGCTGTCGTCAAATGCGCCTCGCACAAGCTCATAGCCTTCGTTTACGTTCTCTTCCAGCTTGGGAGCCATTAGGGTTTTGAGAATTAGTCTTGAGATGAGAGAAATGTCGACACAAGAGTTTAGGTCTCGAAACTTTGAAAGCGTGTCGACAATCAAAGACAGAACCCTATTTATACCTTTCTTGTTTGAAGACGAACAGGCGGGATGAATTTCTAATGATGTGTCGACACTGTCAATAAGTGTCGACACTGACTTATAATGTCTCGACACACATGTGTCGACACAAATTTAGTTAACAGATTTTATGTGTCGACACTTGGTTGAAGTGTCGACACCACTATACTCGACATGTGTCGAGACTTTACTTAGAAAAATTCTGAGTAAAACTTAAGTGTCGACACTTTATTGGATGTGTCGACACCTACTCGACATGTGTCGACACTAACATTCTGAAGTGTCGACACTAACTTCCTAGATGTGTCGACACCATTTTCCTGAAGTGTCGACACTTACTATTCTGTGTCGACATAGACTTGTCTATGTGTCGACACCTTTTTACTTAGCCAATTTTTGTTCTGTATACTTAGTCTAAGTTTATCATACCTAGTTCAATTTTGAACCTATTAAACTTAGCTTCTTCTAAGGGCTTAGTGAACATATCAGCTATCTGATTATCTGTTTTAACATATTCAAGTGCAATATCATTTCTTTCTACATGCTCCCTAAGAAAGTGATATTTAATCTCAATATGTTTAGTTCTACTATGTGATACAGGATTATTAGCTATGGAAATAGCACTAGTAGAATCACAATAAAGTGGAGTTCTACTTACCTGACATCCATAGTCTTCTAGCTGATGTTGAATCCACAGAAGTTGAGCACAGCAACTTCCTGCAGCTACATATTCTGACTCAGCTGTGGAGATGGCCACACTGGTTTGCTTCTTACTACTCCATGAAATGAGTCTTCCACCTAGGAATTGACAGGATCCAGTAGTGCTCTTTCTATCTTCTTTGCATCCTGCAAAGTCTGCATCTGAATAACCTGTTAGATCAAAATCTCCATTCCTAGGGTACCAGAGGCCTAGATAAGGTGTGCCCTTTAGATATCTCAAGATTCTCTTGACTGCAGTCAAGTGAGACTCTTTAGGGCAGGCTTGATACCTGGCACAAACACATGTAGCATACATAATGTCAGGTCTACTTGCAGTCAAGTAAAGTAGGGAGCCAACTATCCCTCTATACAAGGTTTCATCCACAGGTTTCCCTGCATCATCCTTGCTTAGAGACATACTTGACCCCATAGGAGTCTTCATGGTACTGGAGGAATCCATACCATATTTCCTTATGAGTTCTAGGGTGAACTTAGACTGACATATGGATAATCCACTTTCAGTCTGTTTAACTTGGAGACCCAAGAAAAACTTCAGCTCTCCCATACTACTCATTTCAAATTGACTCTGCATAAGCTTTGCAAACTTTTTGCAAAGGCTACTTTCAGTAGACCCAAATATAATGTCATCTACATATATTTGGACAAGTATTACTTTGCCTCTAGATTCCCTAAGGAATAGAGTCTTATCTATTTTCCCCCTTGTGAACTTGTTCTCAATGAGGAAACTAGATAGGGTTTCATACCAAGCTCTAGGAGCTTGCTTTAACCCATACAATGCTTTCCTAAGTCTATAGACATAATGTGGAAGAGTAGGATCAACAAAACCTGAAGGCTGCTCCACATATACTTCTTCTTTTAAATTACCATTAAGGAATGCTGACTTCACATCCATTTGGTATACTTTGAATCCTTGGTAGGTTGCATAGGCCAAGAACATCCTGATGGCTTCCAGTCTGGCTACTGGAGCAAAGGTTTGATCAAAATCAATACCTTCTTCTTGCCTATATCCTTTTGCAACCAGTCTTGCCTTATTCTTAATGATGACTCCTTGTTCATCTAACTTGTTTCTGTAGATCCACTTTGTTCCTATCACATTGTGATCTTTAGGCTTAGGAACTAAGTCCCAAACCTTGCACCTCTTGAACTGGTTTAGCTCTTCCTGCATAGCTTCAGTCCACTGTGGATCTTGTATTGCTTCTTCAAATTTCTTTGGTTCTATTTGAGACAGAAAACTTGAATATACTGCAGCATTCTGATTTCTGCTCCTTGTCTGAACACCTTGTCTTGGATCTCCAATGATCAGCTCCACTGGATGATCTCTTAGATGCCTGTTGGCTGGAGGCATCCTTACTTCTGGTTGTACTTCTTCAGCATCTTCATCATGCTGAGTTCCTTGAACTTCTTCAGCTCCTGGTACATGTAGTTCTCCCCCTGGACATAAGCCATCTTCTTCTACTTGCTGTCTTGCAGCAGGTACATCTTCCATGGTTAGCTTGTCCATCTTCTTAGAAAGACCTGTGGGGCTGCACACACTACTAGACAACTCATTGTTAATAAGAAGTGTCTCATCAAAAACTACATGCACAGACTCCTCTACAACTTGTGTAGTCAAGTTGTAGACTCTATAAGCCTTACTATTACTGCTGTACCCAACAAACACTCCCTCTTGGGATTTGGCAGCAAACTTAGTTAAGTAAGACTTCCCATTGTTAAGTATGAAGCATTTACAACCAAAAATCCTGAAATAGGATAGATTTGGTTTCCTGCCTTTCACTACTTCATAGGGGGTCTTGTTTAACCTTTTAGTGATGGTAGCCCTATTTATCACATGGCATGCAGTGTTTACTGCTTCAGCCCAGAAATATTCTGGCAGTGATGAATCACTTAATAGGGTTCTACCAGCCTCTATCAAGGTTCTATTTTTCCTTTCAGCAATGCCATTTTGCTGAGGTGTTCTAGGTGAAGAGAATTCTTGAAATATCCCATAGTCTTCACATAATTTTGTCATGCTTTCAGATTGAAACTCTGTACCATGGTCACTTCTAATTTTGACCACTGTACAGTTCAATTCATTCTGAATTTGCTTAACAAAACTGTGGAAGACACTAGGTGTTTCAGATTTCTGCTTTAAGAAGAACACCCAGGAAAACCTTGAGTAGTCATCAACAACTACAAAGGTGTAGACCTTCCTACCTAAGCTGTGAACTGGCATTGGACCAAATAGATCCATATGCAAGAGGTATAAACACCTCACAGCATCCTTGTTGTCAATGCTTCTAAAGGTGGATTTAGTCTGCTTGCCCTTTTGACAAGCTGAGCAAATGCCATCTTTGACACACTTAACTTGAGGACCATTCCTCACTAACTCTTTACTAAAGAGTTTGCCAATAGTCTTGTAATTAAGATGAGCAAGCCTCTTGTGCCACTTGACACATTGAGAGACTGTCTCATCAGCTACAAGACAAACTGGAGAACTATTGTTCTCAACCATAATGTCTAAACAATAGACATTTCTCTTCCTATAACCTGTCAAAATGATCTTTTGATCACTTGACCTCTTGATATGACAACCATTTTTAACAAATGAGATGTCATACCCTACATCACTTAATTGACTTATACTAATGAGGTTATGTTTCAAACCTTTAACATAAGCCACTTGAGTAATGGTAACAAGGTTAGAAGAAATGTTACCAAACCCTTTGATGATTCCTTTTTCAGAACCACCAAAGGTCACCTTTGGACCATTTTTGATTGGGATGTAGTCCTTCAGTAGTCCCCTAGTTCCAGTCATGTGTCTGGAACATCCACTATCCAAGTACCATGTAGGGGTATGGCCACTTGGATTTTCCTGCAAAACAAATTAATGAACCTTAGAACCCAAAGTAAACTTGGGTCCTTGGTGATTGTTAGTTTGAAATTTGACATAGCTACCTGCTGTCTTTCCAACAGGTAACTTGCTACACAACTTGGCACTGGCATTGTGCCAACAATCCAAAGCAAAGTGGCCAACCTTGCCACAGCACCAACATTCAAATTTGTTGTACCTTTGCTTAGGTTCTGACTTAGCTGTCTTAACTACAGCAGTCTTGTTGAATGTTGGGGCTTTGCCCTTGGACTTGGACTGATCCTGAACAGTCCTAGCTGGATTAACAAAACCCAGTCCAGTCTTTCCTTTATGATGAACAAAATCATCAATCAAGGGTAGCACTGATTTAGGTTTTGAATACCTAGCTGCTAGCTCTTTCTCCTTCTGAAGATTAATCTCCAGTTTCTTAATTTGATCATTCTTAAATGTAATAGTACCCATCTGAATCACAGTAATGTGTTTCAGCCTAGCCACTTCATTCAGTTTTTGATCATAATTCTTCTCATAATCTATTGCAGCTGCCTTGAGATCAGCAATTTCCTTGGCCAAATTTTTGGCTAGGGTCTTGCTTTTCTTATAGGCTTGCAATAGTACTTGATATTCATCTAGGAGTTGATGAATATCTCCCTCAGACTCAGATATATTCTCATCACTTGATGAAGAATAATCTGACTCTGAACTAGAACTGGAATCAGAACTTTGAGTTAAACCTTGTACCTGACTGGGTCCTGGCTGCTCCAGGTTTTTAGTACTTTCAGTCAAAGCCATCAGTCCTTGGCTTTGACAGTCTTCTTGCTCATAGATAGATTCCATGATCTGCATAAACTCTTCTTCTTCTTCAGCAAATAGCCCAATATAGGCTTCAGCATCTGTCTCAGTGTCTGAAGAAGACATATCTGAAAGAGTCTTCTCATTCTTTGCAACAAAGGACTTCTCCTTCTTTCCTTTGAAGTGTGTTTTCTTTTTGTCACTGGATTCTTTCCTTCTTTCAGGACAGTCTGCAATAACATGGCCCTGTCTATTGCAGCAGTAACAAATTATCTTGGATCCAGTTGCCTTACTAGTCTTGGTCCTTTTCTTGTCCTTCTTTGAAGGCTTCTTTTCCTGATACTGAACCTCTTTCCCTTTGGAAGATGAAGGTCTAGACCTCCACTGTTTCTTCTTAAGGAACTTCTGAAAATGTCTGGTGAATGCAGCAAAGTCTTCATCACTTTCACTGCTTGTAGATTTTGTACTTTCTGACTCTTCAGATTCTGATTCAACTACCTCAGGAGGAGGAGTTGATGACTTGGTCCTGCTCTTTCTGGGTACATCTGACTTAAAGGCAACAGTCTTTTCTCTGTATTCAGTCCTTGTTGACTTTTCTTCTTCTTTTCTTACTGACAATTGCATCTCATAAGATAACAACTTGCCAAAAAGTGTGGGAGGAGGAATTTCTCCCAACTTTGCCATTTCTCTGATGGCACAGATCTTGGTGTCCCAGTCTTTGGTGAGGGACCTCAAGAATTTATCATTCAACTCATAGTTTGTGAACTCTCTTCCATATGACATGAGTTCATTTACAATTCTATAAAATTTCTTGTAGCATTCAGTGATGCTATCCCCTCTTCCTTGCCTAAAGCTTTCATATTCTTGATTAAGCAAGGACTTCCTATCTTGCCTTACTTCTTCAGAACCTTCCATATAGACAATGAGGGTGTCCCACATTTCTTTTGCAGTTTTACAGTGAATAAGGTTCTGGAAGGTGGCATCATCAATTGCACTAACTATTATATTCTGTGCTCTTTTGTCCATGGTTGCTAGGACAATCTCATCCTTGGTCATTTCAGAGAAATCCTTTGGAGTCCTCTGATTTGCATCCAATACTGAAATCTTCATGGGCACATATGGCCCTTCTTTGACTGTGATGTATATCCTAGGGTCAGAGGCTTCCATAAAAAGCCTAACCCTCTCTTTCCAGATCCCAAAGATCTCTTTTCTGCATATAGGTAGTTTCATTGAACCCAACTCCTTATGATTCTCTGAAGAACCCATGTTCTTGATTTTCTTGAAACTGTTTCCTGTTTCCTGACTTATACTGAATCTGCCAAACTGGATCTCCTCAGACAGTTAGTCCTGATTTTGAGGAACCTCCCTCTGATACCACTTGAAAGAAATGGTACCTAAACACCTAGAGGGGGGGGGGGGTGAATAGGTGACCTAATCCTTTTCTTAATTCTTTGTTGGCAGTCAACAGTTTATAACACAGATTTCTGAATAAGTAATCATAGCACACAGCAATTCTCAACACAGTACAATCACAGCACAGAATACACAAGATTTTATAGTGGTTCCCCAATCTTTGGGTACATCCACTTTCCCCCTTCGCCTATCTAGCAGTGTACTAGATTCGGCCAAACTTCTCCACTAGCTCAGAACCCAACAAGGTTCCTACCTCAGGCCCAAAGCCTTACACTCAGCCAAAAGGCCTACACTCAGCCACCCAGGCCTACACTCAGCCAATCAAGGCTTACACTCAGCCAATTAAAGGCCTACACTCAGAGTTCTTCAACTCCTACACTCAGGCACCAAGCCCTACCCTCAGCCTTTATAAAATAGGCTTACAATCACTCAGATCCTATGGATCTTACAAGTTTAAAATAGAAATTACAAATGCTAACTCTACAACTCAGAAAGGATGAGAGGAGTTGAGAGTTTCTTGAAGAGTTCTTGGAAGAACTCAGCTTGATCCAAACTGACTTAGCTTTCTTCAAAGCTTCTTGAGTAGAACTGAATTAGTCTGAATCTTCTGCAGTTGATCCTTGATCTCTGCTTCTTGAAATCCAGATGACTCTGAATTGTTCTTCTCAGCCTTAGTTCCAAAGACTGAATCCTTGGATGGAGCTCTCTCTCTCCAACTTCTTAGATCTGCAGTTGGACTGCCTGATCTTCTTGTGTTGATCCTCAGTGTATCACTTCTTGATTTAATCTGATCAACCACTTCAGTTATTCTCACAACATGTAATGATAATGAACAACCTTCTATTATTTTTCTGTAAACTATGGGGGCCTATTTATAGGCTTCCTTCATGGTAACCGGCTGGTCCGGTTCATAACAGACTTCTGACTTCTCTGACAGTTGATGTAGACCGGCTGGATCGGCAGCTGTCATGTCAACCAGTCATTTCTTGAAATTCTCTAACTGTCAGATAGTGTCGAGACTTTCTGTTCTTAAGTGTCGACACTTATAGACTAAGTGTCGACACAAGTAGTGTAAGTGTCGACACAAGTCTACAAGGTGTCGACACAATTCCTTGTATGTCTCGACACAGATACTTCTGCATGTGTCGACACTGAAATTGAGTGTCGACACAAGTACTTGTTCTTCATTCTTTAACTGTATTCTTCTAAGTGTCGACACATCTCCTTTGTGTCGACACATCTTCATGTGTTGAAACTGTCAAGTGTCGACACTGCTTCTTGGTGTCGACACAAGTCTTCATTCTTGATTCTTCAGCTGAGTGTCGACACATTCCCTTAGTGTCGACACTTATACTTAGAATATTTTACAACTTTTCTGCTCTTTGCTAAGTGTCGACACAGCTCCTTGTGTCGACACTTTCTTCAAGTGTTGAGTCTTCTGGTTACGTGTCGACACATTGTGCTGAGTGTCGACACATTCTTTAAGTGTTGACTTCTTTGAGTGTGTGTCGACACATTGTGCTGAGTGTCGACACAAACTTCAAGTGTTGACTCCTTTGAGTGTGTGTCGACACATTGTGCTGAGTGTCGACACATTCTTCAAGTTTTGACTCTGCTGATTGAGTGTCGACACATTGTGTTGAGTGTCGACACTTGTACTTAGTCTTTGCAGAATTATGCTGAGTGTCGACACAACTCCAAGTGTCGACACTTTCTGATGTTGACTCAGCTCTTCTAGGTGTCGCCACTTCTGCTAAGTGTCGACACAGCTTTTCTGCATCCTTCTACACTGAGTGTCGACACAACTCCAAGTGTCGACACTTTCTGACTGGTGTCGACTCTTCTTCCCAGGTGTCGACACAATGACTCCAAGTGTCGACACTGCATGTCTGGGTGTCGACACAAGCTTTCTCAAGTGTCGACACTTTGCCTCTGGGTGTCGACACATGGACTTAGAATTTTTAGCTTCAGTCCAGTGTATTCCTAACCTGCACAAGTAACTCAAACAAACATCAAATACATTCTGATGTATATCATTGAGTTAGGTGAGGCTTCTTCAAATCAGGTACATTTGACCAATGTACCCAACAGTAAGGTACAATAAAGAGTCAATCATTGCTTTATATGTTGTCTGATCAACAGATTTCCCATGCTCATCAGCATCTAATACAGCATTAGTAGGCATAGGTGTTTTCATATATGATGCTTCAAACATACCAAATTTCTTAACCAATTCTTTTGCATACTTGGTTTGAGAAATAAATATGCCTTCAGCATGTTGTTTGACTTGCAATCCTAGAAAGAAGGATAGCTCACCCATGCTACTCATTTCAAATTTAGAATGCATTAGGTTGGAAAACCTTCTGCACAAATTTGAATCAGTAGAACCAAATATAATATCATCTACATAGATTTGTACCAGTAGGGTATGGGACTTATGGGTTGTAATAAAAAGAGTTTGGTCTACTCTACCCCTTATAAAATCATTTTTCAGAAGAAAGCATGCTAGGGTCTCATACCATGATCTAAGAGCTTGCTTTAGACCATATAATGCTTTATGCAATTTGAAAACATAATCAGGATGAGTTGAAGAGATAAAACCTGGGGTTGTCTGACATAGACTTCTTCTTTGATATCTCCATTGAGAAAAGCACTCTTTACATCCATCTGGTATACTTTGAATCCTTTTTGTGCTGCATATGCTAAGAAGATTATTATGGCCTCTAACCTTGCAACTGGTGCAAAAGTCTGGTCATAGTCTATCCCTTCTTCTTGAGAGTATCCTTGAGCAACTAGCCTTTCATTGTTCCTTACAGTGACTCCTTGATCATCCAATTTATTTCTGAACACCCATTTTGTTCCAACAATGGAGTGATCCTTTGGCCTTGGCACTAGTTCCTAAACTTTGTTCCTTTCAAATTGATGCAATTCCTCTTGCATTGCAATGATCCAGTGTGGATCTTGCTCTACATCTTGAATGGATTGAGGTTCAATTTGAGAAAGAAAGCAAGTGTGCATCAGGTTTTGGTTGACCTGATTTCTGGTTTGCACACCAGCTGAGATGTCTCCAATCACTTGGGAGATTGGATGGTCTCTTGATGTTACTAAATCAACAGGAGATGTTGATTGTTCACCAACCTGTGTTGTTGTTTTCTCTTATGGTACAACAACTGGCTCTTCATGAAGATTCTCTTCAAGATGTTGAATGCCTTCTTCATCTTCACTGCTTTCATCTTTTTGAATAATTTGTAACCTGTCCAGGTCTTCAGCAAGAGAGTGTACCTGCAAAGGTTCTATGGTAGAAGTATTCTTCTCCTTGAAAGACATGTTAGATTTATCAAAAGATATATGAACAGATTCTTCAATTTTGAGAGTAGATTTATTATATACCCTATAAGCTTTACTGATCATGGAGTATCCCAAAAACACTCCTTCATCAACTTTAGCTTGAAATTTTACTAAGTATTTCTTGACATTATTATGAATGTAGCAAATACAACCAAAGATTTTGAAGTAATCTACTTTAGGTTTCTTCCCTTTGAGTAATTCATGGGGAGTCTTGCCCTTCAGTTTATGCATTAAACTTCTATTCAACACATAGTTGGAGGTGTTCACTGCCTCTACCCAAAAGGATAGAGGAAGATGAGCATCTGACAACAATATAGTAGCAGATTCAATAAGGGTTCTATTTTTCCTTTCAGCTACCCCATTTTGTTGAGGAGTTCTAGGAGTTGAGAAAGTGTGCCTAATTCCTTCACTCTGACAGAACCCTTGCATAAGAAGAGTATCAAACTCTGTCCCATGATCACTTCTGATCAAGGCAATGTGAGTATTGAACTAACTCTATATGCATTTGAGAAACTCTGTCAAACACTTAAAGTTATCATACTTCTTCCTCAGAAAGAACACCCATGTGAATCTAGAGAAGTCATCTACAACCACTAAAGTATAGGATTTCCCTCCTAAGCTTTGTACTGTAATGGGTCCAAAAAGATCTGTGTGTAACATATACAAAATCCTAGGTGAATCGCTCTTATTAAGTGATTTGAAACTATTTTTGGTTTGCTTGCCTAATTGACAAGCCCTGCAAAATCCTTCCTTCTTGTAGGGGCCAAAAGGTAGTCCTCTAACAAGGTTGTCCTTGGATAGCCTAGCAATGTTTCTAAGGTTTATATGTCCTAATCTCTTATGCCATAATTCATTAGGTCTACAAATAGAATTAAACAAGCATAAATCTACCTTAGTTGAAAGAAAATCTACAAGATAAATGTTACATTTCCTTTTACCTGTCAACACAGTTGTGTTGTCCTCTGATTTGATTTTGCATGAGAATTTGTTGAAAGTCACTTGATAGCCTTCATCACACAGTTAACTGATACTGATTAAGTTGTGCTTCAGTCCTTCCACATAAGCTACTTTCTTGAATATGATTGAGCCAATCTGGACTGCACCATATCCTTTTGTTAGTCCAAAGTTTGAATCACCAAATATTACTTTGGGTCCAAGTTTGGCTTTGAAGGAAGTGAAATTTTCCTTGTTTCCTATCATGTGCTTTGAGTACCCACTATCCAGATACCATTGTTGGTTTGATGTTGGATAGGTCTTCACCTGCACATAAACAATTTATTTGTTTTTGACCCAGTTTACCTTGGGCCTGGGTTGATAACCTTTAAATTCTGAAATAAAAGACATCTCTGGTTGACTCTTATAGCCTTTAGGATGATATCTCCTAGGAGTTATTATCCATTCAGTGTAAGGGTTAAACCTCTGAGATGTAGAACCTCTAGGATTGAACTTTGATTTGCCTTTGAAGGAGTTTTCAAAACTCTGAGCTCTGTTCGACGATCTATGAGCTGAGTTCAACGATCTTGGGTCAGATCGTCGAGCTCCGTTCGAAGATGGACCATGCCAGAGTTCAGGGTTCAGAGATCGTCGACCTGAGTTCGACGATTTAGCCTGAGATCGTTGATCTTTATTCGACGATCGTCGATCTCCATTCTACGTTTTATGTTGAACTTTTGTTTTCTTAGGTAAATCAGAATTCTTCCTAGCTACCTCTACAACCCCCTTACCTTTATCAGAGATAAATTTGATTGGGGTTGTTTAGACTATAGGTTGGCTGGATGAAGCACCCAAGCCCAGTGTACTATTGAATCTTGAGTTCACTGTGCTTGTGATGTCCATTAGTTTGATACTTCTCCCATTGAGGGATTCTTCAAACCTTTTGGCCTCTGATAGCTCACTTTTCAGTGAAGCTATCTGCTCCCTATAGCATTCCAACTCCTCAGAGAGTTTGAGGTTTTCTGATTTTAAAGTGCTATTTTCAGATAGCTGATTTCTGAGAGAAATGATTTCTTACTCAGATTTTAATAAATATAAACACAGTGCTTTAAACTCACACTTGAAGTCCTCAGAATTAAAATCAAAAGAATTTATTATCTGGTCCTCTTCAGATTGAGTCTTTGATTCTGACTCTGACTCTTTTGCATCAGAAATTTATTGTGAGGCATTGATAGCCATCATGCAGAATTCTTTTTCATCAGCATCATCTTCATCATCACTAGAGTTGGATGAAACTTCAGATTCTTCTTCTGTCTCACTCCAAGTTTCAGCAACAAACCCCTTCCTTATATTTTTGTTCTTGCTGGAGAATGGTTTGTCATTGCTATTTTTCTTGAAGTCCTTTTCTTTTCTCCTTTCTTTCCTGTCCTTCTTGTCCTTGTTTTTATTTTCTAGACAGTCAGGCACAATGTGGCCTGGTTTCCTGCATCCAAAATAAATAATCTCCTTGTTATTTGATTTGTCATACCTTGGCTTGTCATGCCCTCTGCATGATCTTTTCCTGAAATCCTTCTTGGCCATTTTATAGAACCTTCTAGCCAGTAAGCTTAGCAGCTCTTCATTGCCTGTGACCTTGTCTTCAGGTTGATCTTCAATAGCTTTGAATTCTATTGATTTCTCTTTTCTGACTGCTGGTGAAGCAGCCTTCTGCTCTTCTTCTCTATTCTTGATGTGCAGCTCATAAGACTTGAGCTTGCCCAAGAGAGCTTCAGTTGTGATCTCATTTAGGCTTCTGGCATCCTTGATTGGCCAGATCCTTGAGTCCCAAGTGCTTGGGAAGCACATTAGGATTTTATCATTGAGCTCAGTCAGTGAGATCTCTTTGTCCAATGTTTTCAGCTCATTGATTATGAGACTGAGTCTATTATACATATATGCTACTGACTCAACTTCTCCTTTCTTAAAGTTCTCATATTGAGTTATGAGATGAGATCTTCTATCTTTTCTCTCATCAGCAGATCCTGAGACTATCTCAGATAACTTGTCCCAGATGTCCTTTGCTGAGTTACATTCAGCTACTTTTTGGAATATTTCATCAGATGGTCTGGGCTAAAATATTCATTGCCTTAGCATCTGCCACTCTCCATTTCTTGATTTCTGCATCTATTCCTGAAGGAGGTGGAACAACACTTGTACTTGTGTTTTCTAGGGGTCTTGGACACACTGCCAAAACAGAATTAAAAATATCTTCATCAATAGAGTTCATGTACAATCTTATCCTTGCCTTCCAAAGTGCAAACTTAGATAGATTGCACACTGGAGGTCTGGTGCTAGCATAGTCTTTGTTATGTGCCATGGTTTTATATAAAGATAAATATAATACAAATAATAAAAATAAAAACCCTCTATAAAAGATTGATCTTATCAGAGATCTTTTGCTTCAGGTGTTAGCCTGTAGGATTTTAACCAACCTCTAGGGTCTGGTACTTTAACCAACCTCGCTTTGATACCAATTGAAAGTGGAGGATAAGATCTATCTTAACTCTAGAGGGGGGTGAATAGAGTATATTAAAATAATTTTCAAGATAAAATTTATTTTTGCAGTGGAAGACCTTAATTTAAATAATATGTGTATAGTGCTGCAGAAAATAAAAATATGAAAGCAAGAAATAAAACAACACAGCACACAGCAAAACACAAAGAAGCAACCAAAGGACACAAGGATATATAGTGGTTCCCCAATCAATCTGGGTAGTCCACGCTTCTACCACCCTAGGTAGGAATCCACTGTAGGATGAGTTGATCAGGTGTCCTGGGCACCAATGAGCTTTTGATAAGGTGATCAAAAACAAAACTAGATTTTTTAATCAGGTGTCTTGCCACCACTGAGTTTTGATAAGGTCTCAGAAACCAACACAAACTTTTGAATGGAGTTTGATAAACCCTTTACAACAGAGAGAGAGAGAGAGAGATGATCTTCTCTGTCAACAATAAGAGAGAAGATAGTGGATGTTGTCAAAGCTCCCCCTGAGATCTTGAGTTGTTCAGGAAGTGAAGATTTGCAATAGGGTGATAGGACTTCAGAAGATTTGATCTCCAGCAAAAGATGATTCGAGCAGCAACTGAAATGTGAGGTGTCTGGAGTCTTGAATGATAAGGCCTTTGAACACTGGAAACAAAAGGGATCTAGAAATTTCAGTATATTGATCTCCTTCAGTGATGTGTGTTCCTGTATGAATTCTATGACTGTGAATGTCTGCAACTTTTTTTTTCTCCTTCTTGTTGTTGTTGTGTGTTGTATCATTAACTAGCAGAATGAAAAAAATCATCTTTTATTCCTTAGATCTGAATAGAATAATTCTCTGTCCAAGATAGTCGTTAGCAACTGTCATAAATGACCTTCTAAAACGCATTTTGTCTTCTTGAGGAAAGAAATCCATAAACATTCTTTAAATCCACTTGAAACTTGCTCCAGATTAATTGAACAGCCACAAGATTCTTGAAATAAATGCTGGGAATAATAGAAGGGAATACCAAAAACTGACTGAATTTGAATCTGGAAAAACGTCGATCTCTCCAGAAAAAACGTCGACCTGAACTCAACTATCGTTGAACTGAGTTCAGCGACTGGTCTTAGACTGAAGCAGAAAACGTCGATCTGAGCTCCACTATCGTCGAACTGAGCTCAGAGATATGGAAACAAACTAGAGACATGAGCGTTGATCTGAGCTCGAAGATCGTCGAACGGAGTTCGACTACTCATTGAAGTGAGCTCAGAGATCGTCGAAATGGAGTTCGACGATTCGTCGAAGTGAGCTTAGAGATCGTCGAATGGAGTTCGACGATTCGTCGATCTGAGCTCGACGAAATGACTTAGTCTCCTGAACTGAAATATCTGGTCTTCAGGGTCTTGAGGGCGCTTCCAAACCTAAATACTAACCCTTAAACTCAATCTAATTGGCCTTTAGATCTATACAAGGAGGTCAAAACAAATTTCCTAAAGGACATATTGATCCTTGCCCAAATCAGTAATAGGGTGTTCCAACAGATTTGATACAGTCATACACATATTCTAATATGCTACCAAAATGAGCTAAGCTAAACAACACACTCAGATGTCAGCAAAATTATATAAAAAAAAAGGTTGACCTGGGCCCACAGGGTAACTGCAGGCGGTGCACCCAATCCTGCTCTGCGCCCATCCCCTTTTCTTTCTTCCCTCTTCTCTCTTTCTCCCTCTCCCCCTTCCTTCTCCTCCCCCTCTTTTTCTTTATCTTCCCCCCCCCCTCCCCCCCTCTTTTTCCCTTATACTAGAGTGGACCCCGCCCCCCCCCCCCCCCCCCCGCTTCCCCTCTCTTATTTGAATATATTTTAAAGTTTTTGACTTGCCCCTCCTCCTCTCTCTCCTCTCTCTTTCTTTCTCTCTCTTATCCGTCTCTCTTTCATCTGCCGTGGCATTATTCCGCCTCCTCTCTCCTCCATCTCTTTCTCTCTCCGCCCTTTCTCACCTAGATATAGGAGAGCTACAAATTTTTCCTCTCCCACTCTCCTTCATCCGATGGCAATTATTTATCATGTCAAAGATTAACCGATGACAGTGTTTAGATGTTTTTAAATTCATTAATTTTAAAAGTTATTTATACTTCTTTATAAATAGTAATATATATATATATATATATATATAATATGTTTTTGAGGAATATAATAAGAAAATTGAAGAGTTAAAAACTTATGGATCATAAATTTTGTTTATTCATTCATTTTTTCCCCACGGATTAAGGAACAACATAACAGGAACAATGAAAAAGGAATCAAATTATCAAATTATAAAAGAGCAGTCCTTAAACATATTTAAAAGGTTTTTAACCTTAATTATAACCACACATGACACGCAGACTCAATGCTTGTTCGGCCTCGACTCCCGAAGGAAAACCTGTTAGAGTGCTCGAAGCATCCGCGTGACCATCAAGTTTGGAATGGCCTATCCGTTGCCCCCAGCGGGGTATTTATAGGCGAAACCCTAAATCCCCGACTACGGGTTTGGATTCCTATCGGATCCTAACCAACCCGTTATGTAGCCCATTAAACACTAATATAAATATACCTCAACAATCTCCTCCTATATTGTATATAAGTGTTAGCAAAAGAAAGGTGCTACTTATCCAAATTAATAATGACCAAACAAACAAGAGTTTTTCCAGAAAACAAATATGAGTTTTAGATGACAAAATACTAAACTCAAACCAAATGTTCCAAACATGAAGAAGCAATAAACTGGAAATCTCAAACGATAATTGATCTAAGCGAAAAGCAGATCATCATCATCTGGGTCAAAATCAACTGTCTCTCCTCCAATCTCCACTTTTCCTGCAAACAATTACAACAAGAATGTCATGAGACAAATCTCTATGAATTCAAACATTTGCAGAAATAAAGTGATTAGTTCTAACAGCGGGTGAACTTAATACTCTAACTGGGATGAAAGAATCCCAAAAACAGAATCTCTATCTAATTTACACAAAATTAGATTATTGATTTCATAGAATCAAATCATGTTCTCTTCGATTATTAAGATTATTATTAACGTTCCACAATTGTGCTATATCATCAAGTTTGGAATGATACAACAAGCTGTGACTATTATATCATCAAGTTTGGAATGATATAACTAATAATCATAATATCAGGACACATATCAGCAACCTCAGTACTCCTTTTTGGAATGATACCCAATTCAGCCTTGGGCAAAGAATAGTTACGTAAGTCATCAAGTTTGGAATGACTGGCAACTATCTCACCTCTAGCTTTCATCAGATAGCATCTGAAATACTTTAGTGTGCTCAACGTAGACGCTTGAATGTAAGCAGACAACGGTTATTAAATTTAAAACATAAGCTAGGTATTAAGTCCTCCTAAATGGACGTTAATCCATCTCCCCCGATGTTTTGGATGTGAGAACCTTACATAAGCCCTTAGTAAGGACATCTGCTACATTATCTTTTGATCTCACTTCCAATAGGGAGATTATCCCCTGACTGTGAGATAGATCAACCAGGCCTGTTTCATCCTAAGTTGCCTTTCGTTTGCCATTGAACAGCGTATTTGTAGCAATGGTCTTTGTGGCCTGATTGTCATAATAAATCGAAATAGAGTGCATTTTCAAACTCGTCATTGGATGTCCATATCAGATCTCTTATCCACTCTGCTTCTTCTCCAGCTGAAGCGAGAGCATAGAGTTCCGATTTCATAGAGGATAGTGCAATGCACGTTTGCCTCTTAGACTTCCAAGCTACTGCTGCTCCTCCTAGTGTAAACACAAAGCCACTAGTGGATCGACAATCAGCTATTTCCGAGCACCAAGATGCGTCGGAGTACCCTTCAAGCACTGGAGGATGCCCACTGTAACATAAAGCATACTTCTCAGTATACTTTAGGTATCTCATTAGCCTGTCTAAGGCGTCCCAGTGGTCCTTCCTAGGGTTACTGGTGAATCTACTCACATGCCGACCGTAAAGGCTATGTCAGGTCTAGTGCAGATAGTAGCGTACATGAGACTTCCTATGAGTTTGGAATAATCCAACTGTCTGATAGCTGAACCTTCATTCGGTTTCAGTCTACTGTTATAGTCGTATGGAGTCTCAGCCTTTTTGCTCTTATCATAACCCCACTTATTGCCAATGGTTTTAGCCCCTTTGGGCAGATCAACCAAAGTCCATGTGTTGTTCTGCATGAGAGAGTTCATCTCTTCGTCTATGGCTTCTTTCCATAATAGAGAGTCTCTAGATCGCATCGCTTCCTTATAAGTGGATGGATCAGCTTCAACGTGGTAAGTCACGAAGTCTGTACCGAAGCTTTTAGGGCATTTTCTCTCTACTAGATAGCCTTCCGTATCTAAACCACTCGTGTCTACAGGCTCAGTGTCAGAGTTACGTTGTCCTGGCTCAGCTAAGGCTCAGTACTAGTGGCTGGCAGACCTGGTAGTGTCAGGTTCTTGTCCTTAAGGAACTTATCCTCAAAGAAGACAGCGTCTCTTGATTCTATTACAGTATTAGTGGAGAGATCCAGAAACCTGTCCGCAGCACTATCATCTGCACATCCTAGGTAGACGCAGGTATTAGTCCTAGGTCCAATCTTTGCTCTTCTAGAGTCTGGTATCCTAACATAAGCGATACAGCCCCAGGTCTTAAGATTGTCAAATCTAGGAGGCCTCTTAAACCAAAGCTCGTAGGGTATCTTAGTCAACTTTGCATGGGGAACTTTATTAAGAATATGATTTGACGTGAGGACGACTTCACACCAATAGGCCGCAGGCATGCCAGCAGTCAACAACATAGAATTCAACATTTCTGTTAAAGTCCTGTTTTTCCTTTCAGCGATGTCGTTGGATTGTGGGGAATATGGAGCGGTGGTTTTAGGGATTATGCCATTACTGGCAAGGAAATCTCTGAACTCCCCCGAGACATATTCTCCTCCTCTATCACTTCTTAGCCTTTTTATTTTCATGTCAAGTTGATTTTCAACCCTATTTTTGAAAATACGGAATTTTTCAAATGTTTCATCTTTGGTTTTAAGAAGGTAAATGTGACTGAATCTAGAGTAGTCGTCGATAAAGATTATCAGATACTTCCGACCGCCTCGAGTGACAAAACTTTTGTAGTCACAAATATTGGAATGTATTAACTCTAGCAATTGTGTGCTCCTAGAAACCTGACTAAAAGGTGTTCTAGTTATCTTAGTTTGAGCACAAATTTCACATTTTTCAAATTTGGTTTTTGTGTCGAGGGGTATGTTGTGAGTTCTAGCTAGCAGGAGAAGTTTTCTGTAATTGACGTGTCCTAGTCTTGCATGTAAAGTCTTAGGATCTATCAGATTAGAATTAACCTGATTAACTACCTCGTGTGCTAGACTCAGCATATACATCCCATTAACAACATATGCGCAACCAAAGTAATGTGAGTGAGCCATAAGGGTTACCCGACCACCACTAATGTTAAAAGACATACCCGCATCGCACAACAGACTAATCGAGATTAAATTAGCAGCTAATGTCGGTATAAATTTAACATTTTTCAAATAAGAGTTTTACCTGAGGAGAGAGTCAGGTAGCGTTGCCGACCTTCAGCACGTCAGCTACAGCTCCATTTGCAACAGTGACAGTCTCTTGCACCTCTTGTGCATCCTCCAGAAGCTTTGGATTGTGACAGACGTGGCAGGTAGCACCTGAATCGAGCCACCACTCTGAACTGGCCGTCCCGTTACCGACCATGGCAACAAAGTCGGTAGGCGCAGTCTGATGAACCATGTTGGCTTGATTATTGGTTCTTGGTGTGCTGGATTCGCCCCGTTTGGGCTGACGGCACTCGGAAGCGCAGTGACCCACTTATCGCAGTTGTAGCACTTGCCTTTGATTTCTTCTTAATTTGTTTGCTGGTGGCAGCAACTGCGGGTGCACTGGTCGGTGGGCGAGTCTTGTCAGGCTTAGGCTTCCGCTTAGGGTGCGTGATCATGTTAGTAGTGGAAGACTGCTTGCTGATCGTCTCTATAGCGTGCCTAGTCCGGTTCTCATCCTCAATGCAGATGAAGCGCTTGAGGTCTTTAAGACTCACCTGCATCTTCTTCTGGTACATCTCAGTCTTGAAGGAATACCAGGCGAGGGCAATTTGAAAATGATCGCCCCTGCAACAAATCCATCTGGCAGAGGGATGTTTTCACTGTTGAGCTTGTCCACAGATTTTCAAACTCAGCAACCTGTGGCAGGATTTCCCTTTCCTCAGTGAAGGTGAATGCCATAAACTTGTCCACCAGGTGCGTCTTGGACATGTTCTCCTCCTCCTTGAACTGCTCCTCTAGGGCTTCCCAGATCTCCTTGGCCTTTGTATCTTGCCGTACGTCTCTGCAAGCCTGTTGGAGAGGCAATTCAGGATGTAGTCTCTGCAGAAATCCTCGTCGTTGACCCATTGATCTTCAACGTCACTTCTTTGAATTCTTCAAAGACAGTCTGCACTGTGTAGAAGATTTTCAGGTACTTCATGCCGAACTGTGTGTTGCGCTTCCAGGCACTGAATTCGGCGTTAGAGAATTTTTCCAGCTTGATCATCGGCACAGGAGACGCGAGATTGCTTGGTTTCGACATTGTGGGTTCCTAACAATACTTGGAGCGCCACTAGCAGTCTAAACAAGAGCAGTAAAACCAAGAAAAGAAATCACCTGAGCCGCGGAGACGATGACAGTCTTCGGATCCAATCCAGAAAATTAAGACTTTGCTCCTCTTCAGCTATCCTTCTTTCTCTCGATTAGTCAGATCCAGAACAAAGAGATCATTGGCTAGAATTATGACTGGATCTGTATATGGAGATGACCAATCCAGAGCAAAGGTGCAAAGGCAGCACAATGATTCGCAGCAGGAAGTAAATTTATTTTCTTTTAGATCCACAGCAATGATATGCAGCCAGAAGACTCCACCTTTGAAGGGATCGGAGATCCTATTCCAGATTAGGAGCGGCCAGAAAATCCGTCTCCGGCGGGCGGCAGTCGGTGGATCGGCGAGGCGGGACTCCTTCGATCCCTTCCCGATCGGAGAAGAAACGCACAGGAAAAATGAGAAATCTGCCAATTAATTCTGGCGGCGTAGAAATCCGGCGACGAGGATATCACCGATGGAGGAAACTTGCACCGAGCGGCGAATCCCAAAACCGGAAACACGAAAGCAGCGAGGTTTTGCGATTCCTTCTTCGCGATTCAGAGCGGCGGCGACCAAACTCGCGAGCGGTGGAATTAGCAGATCTGTCTTCCTTCCCGATCGGCTGGGGCGACAGCGGGAAATCGCGATCCCGATCTACAGCAGTGAAGCCGACGACCTTTCCGATCGGCTCCAACAGAGAAGCGCGCGATCTTCTTCTACGGGCGGCTGCGACGACGCTTGAAAACCCGAGCGACGGTTACGAGAGCGTCGGCTTCTCGTTTTTCCCGATCGACGAAAACCGCGATCCAGGGGGCTTCTTCGTTTTTTCCGATCGAGCGACGGCCTTAGGTCTCCTCCTCTCCGACGATTCCACGATTCTTCGTGATCGACTCCAGGATCTTCGCGATCGATGCGGTAGATCTTTCTCCCGATCGATGAAGCGGTGCAGAAAAATCGCGAACGACGGAGCGACGGGATCGGTCACGGGACGGGGGCGGGGCTAGGGCAAGCTTCGAGAATGTTAGAGTGCTCGAAGCATCCGCGTGACCATCAAGTTTGGAATGACCTAACCGTTGCCCCCAGCGGGGTATTTATAGGCGAAACCCTAAATCCCCGACTACGGGTTTGGATTCCTATCGGATCCTAACCAACCCGTTAAGTAGCCCATTAAACACTAATATAAATATACCTCAACAAAACCAGGCATCAAAACTTGGCGTGGATCTTACATACCCATTTGCGGAATGGACCGGGGTCTCGGCATCTTGGATCGGGGTCTCAGCATGCTGGATCCAGGTACGTTCCTCAAGAAGATCTCGAGATTTTTCAAGTTATAAAGTCGATTATTTGTACAATACTCACAAGCGCAAGTACCATGATCAAAGCACAAAAACCTTTCCACATAGACATGACCAATAATTTGGTCTTCACATTTTCCTTCGCACAGCAGGTTGTTCCAGCAGTACTGTTGAGGTACCATTACATAAACACAGTTCTTCTTCCCAGCCATCACTGCTTAAGAAAAGAAACCATTAACACTTTATAGTATGCATGCCGGGAAAAAAGAGTCGGGGGGAGAGGGTCACCGAAGCATGGGATAAGAAGTAGTCGTAGGAGGACGAGTCCTGCAATGATGGATCTAGAACAGAACGCCATGGCTGCCGGCCTTAGTTGCAATAAACAAAGGTATGCAGAGATATACATACAACTGATGCACGGACTCATTTATATAATCGACTAAACATTATACAAGTAAAGCATGAAATTTAATATTTTTGTATTGTAGATTGCTGACTAATTACAAAGCAAATGTATCAATATATTAATAATTATGTATATCATTTGACTAGTTATAAGTATGGCATGAAATTAATATATGTCATATTAAAGGGGAAAAATATCCTTCCATTCAGTCATGGGCATAAGCCCGATCGGGCCGGCCCGGTACCGGGCCCAACGGGCCCGGACTTTTCTCAACCCGCCCGAGCCCGGGCTTTTCTGAAAGAGGGCTCGGGCCCCTGCCCCGGGAAGGGGCCTGATCCGGCCCTTCGGGCCGGGTTTTCGAATTTGATTTTTTAAAAATATAATAATTAAATTATATTAAAAAAATTAATATACTAAAAAAATTTAATTCATTAAAAAAAATTCGATCGCATGAACAAAAAAAATTCAATTTCATTAATATTAAAAAAAATTTACATCTTACAATCTACATTAATTGAAAGAAGTTAAAAAAATGAAATTTATTATCATTTTAAATTTTAGCTTAAAAAATTATAATATTAATTAATTTAACAAAACAAAAAAACACAGTTTTAAGTTTGAAGGCAGCTACTAGATGTGCGCTTGCTCTTCAATTATCTTGTAAATTCATTGCGTCCATCTCGTCTTCGATCTCCTCTGAGCTATCCTCTAATGCTGTAATGTGCTGCTTCCTATTCATAGCATCCAAATAATCTTTGTAGCAGATGCACATTTCCAAAGATTCTTCATTGAGTCGGCTCCTCCGCTCGTTCAAAACTCTGTCACTAAGAAAAAAACGGATTCCAAAGCTACTGTACTAGCTTGGATTGTTAGTAAATCATGGGTCATATAGGCCAAAGTAGGACACGTATTAACTTTACTTTTCCATCATTTTAGAGATCGAAGTTTCAATCTTCTCGTGCTCATAAAATCACGGAATGTGTGTTTAGTGTACAATCCTAATCATTTAAACTACTAGATGTGCGCGCCTTTTTTGTAACGCCCCAAACTCAAAGGAGCACAGGGGAATTTTTGGGCCAGTTTTTGAGTTCTGCTGCAGCACACGGCCTGGGACACGGGCGTGTCCCAGGGCGTGTCAAGCCTGTGTCAACACTAAGGCGCGAAGTCGACACTTTGGTCCGACATTGTGTCGAGACTGGGCACACGGCCTGCGACACGGGCGTGTCGCAGGGCGTGTCGAGCCGTGTCGACACTTAGCCGTGAAGTCGACACAGTGCTTTGACGTTGTGTCGAGACATGGCACACGGCCTGCGACACGGGCGTGTCGCAGGGCGTGTCGACCCGTGTCGACACTTCCCGTGAAGTCGACACTTTGGTGTCGACAATGTGTCGAGACACGGCACACGGCCTGCGACACGGGCGTGTCGCAGGGCGTGTCACCCGTGTCGACACTCGTCCCGCGAAGTCGACACTTTGTGTCGACAATGTGTCGAGACATGGCACACGGCCTGCGACACGGGCGTGTCGCAGGGCGTGTCGACCCGTGTCGACACTTAGCCGCGAAGTGTCGAGACTGTACACGGCCTGGAGCCCAGGCGTGTCAAGGTGACACGGGCAAGGACACGGGCGTGTCCTAGAACCCGTGCAGTGCTCGGGTTGAAAACGGCGAAAAATCATGGGGTACACGGCCGACAACACGGTCGTGTCAGGTGGAACACGGGCGTGTCAGCTCGAACACGGGCGTGTTCGATACCCGTGTGAGGTTCCAGGTGATTCGATTTTGACGGCGAATGAGGCACACGGCCCTGGACACGGGCGTGTGCCAGGCCGTGTTCGGTCCAGATTGGGCATTTCAGCCCCGAATCGAAGCCGTTCATTTCTTTGACTGAAGATCCAACGGCTGGGGGTTGTTCCTGAAGGGATATACCCGGGTTTTGACTTAGAAAACCCTCACTTTTTCCACTTATCCTCTTTTTAAATCCTTGGAGAAAGGAGAGCTAAGGCAAGAAGAAGAGGAGCTAGATCCGCCATTGGAGGAGCTTCGGAGCTCCCAATCGCAAGCCGACTCCGGATCCACGGAGGCAACGCAAGTGCGGTGATTTCCATCCGATTACTTTTCGATGGCGCCAAAGAGGACGCAAGGGTAACGATCCTCATCTTGAGCATGATAGCTCTCTTTCTTAGCATAGGAAGCCCCTCTCGCGAGTTTGCGGAGAGTTGGAGGCGTTCCTTCGGGTAGATATGTGAAGTCCCCGTTGTTTAGAGTCCGTATGCGAGAACGGACATAGGCATTTTGGTTGAAGCCTACCCGGACATGTTAGTCCGGATCGGTGATGTTGCATTGCATAAGGCCGGAGAAGACTCCGTGCTATTGGTGTGTTTCGGGTTTTCTACGCGGTAGATTGCAGCAGGGAGCCTTGGGGACTAACCCAAAGGTGCACCCGAAAACTGGGCGGATACGAGATCTTGCCAACTTGGTGGCCTGAGAGCCAACTTGAACATAACGGGTTATGTGATTTTGCGGTAGAATGGGACTCGGTGAAAGTTTGACCCGCGCAAATGGCTTAAATTGTCGTTGCGATGTGAGCACGGGTTAGATGGAGCCGTACCCGCTCTATGTCGTTCGGGTTAGAGAGACCTAAAGTTACATGGCACTCGCCGTTGGCATAGATGGGGGTCTTCGGTGGTCAATGGCTTAAATTGACGTGACCAATACCATGAAGACGAATTGCTCATAGGAATGGCCGTCTAAGTGGCGGTGGTGAGTCCGGAATGTTAATGGCTTTAATTGACGTGACATCGACCGGTTCACCGAGAATGTGCCCTGAGTGCACGGGCGTGTGGCCGTGCGAGCCAACGTCTGTGATGAAATGGCTATGGTTTATAAATTGCTCGCTTATGCTAATGAAATGCAGGGAAGGAGCATCGCCGCCCCGAGTTGGGGGCGGATCGTTATAATTTGGTCAGCATTGCTGACCGTTGCCTTGTTTGCCACCGTGCGGTGGTTTGTTGCTTGCAGGTGCAGCTGACCAAGCGGTCAATAGCGGGCTAAAGCCCTTTTTGCGAAGCTGGCCCTCGAAGGCCCAAGTGGAAATGTTTTCTGTTTTATTCATGTATGACCGCCTGCGTGCCGAGGTTTGTAAATCATGTATTAAACAAGTGAAACATTCTGTAAGGCCTTAAGGCCGATTTTTGGTATTTTGTAATACATTCCTATTATCATGTTAGTGGACATTCATGCTTGTTGCTGGGTTCTTGTTTTGCAACTTTTATAAACTGCTTCCGCTAGAATGCTCTGTGTAGGACGTTGAGATTGGTTGGATGGTTTCCATAAGTAACCACCCGGTCTGTCTGTGGTATATGGCGTCGGGCCCCGGCCGGACCTACTGCTATATGCTATGCGACGGATAGGGGGTGTTACAATTTGGTATCAGACTACTGGTTTTGGTCGGGCTTGAACTGAATTCGTGGGCGAATTCTTTTTAAGGGGTGGTGAGCACATTGTGTGCGTCATCGTTATAACAGTAAAAGAACCCATGAATGTCCACTTAGGAATGAAAATACTCGTGTTTGAGGAACCTGCGTGTTCCTATAATTGCTGTTTGCAATTTATTTGGTCGCTTAACGGTGTTTTGTACCACTATAGGTGACCCGAAGTGGTGTTGGGCCCGTCAGAACGCCGAGTTTCTGAGGCAAGTAGTGCACCGGATGTTGCTCCCTGCAACACCTCTGTCGGCTGAGAATATACGATTGGTGGCTGAAGCGGTGTTGGCCGTGATAAATGCGCAGCCTGGGAGGCAAGCGCAGCAGCCCGCTCCTGTGATGGAGCAAGTACCTCTTCAAGAGGCTGAGCCGAGGAGGGTGGAGCAAGTGGTTGTGGAACCAATAGTGCCAAGGAGGGCAACTGAGAGGCAGTTGAAGCATGTAATGAGCTTTAACCCTCCGTTATTCTCGGGGTTGGGAACCCCATCTCAGGCTGAAGACTGGCTCTCTAGGGTGAAGAGAGTCATGACAGCGACGGAGACGGAGGAGTGGCAGATGACCACCATCGCTACGTCCTGCTGGACGGTGAAGCGAGGATGTGGTGGGAAGGTTTGGAGCTGCATCATCTGAGAGGTAGACAACTGATAGACGTTCCGATGGAAGAGTTCTCGGATTGTTCTTGGCAGATACCTCCCTTCTACTCAGAGGATTTCAATGGAGAATGAGTTCCTGAAGTTGGTGCAGGGTGAGAGGAGCGTGGATGAATATCTCCACGAGTTTACGCGGTTGAGTCGTTATGCTAGCTCCACCATCATGGATGAGGAGCGCAAGACTAATCGTTTTTATGAAGGCTTGAGGGATGAGCTGAGATTGTTACTGTCGGGGCCAATGACGCAGGGTTTCTTAACCTTGGTCAATACTAGCCCGTCCTTGGAGAAGGACATGAAGAGCGTGCAAGCGAAGAAGGCTTGGGTGAAAGAAATCTGAGTTCAAGTGCCGACTACTTCAAAGTCCGGCTATCGAGGGCTTTCAAGAAGCATAGGACTTCGGGTCCAGCTCCTTCTGGTGCTTCTGGGGCGACTACGAGTCGGACCCCGGGGCGCGTGCTTTACTTGTGGAAAGACGGGGCATTTCGCCCGTGATTGTTGGAGCGGACGTCCTAAGTCCGAGAGGAGGCCGGGAGCTACTTATGAAGAGAAGGGAAAGGCGGTGGAGTCGACCGCATCCCACTATGCTCCGGCCCAACCAAGGGTTACAATCTTGGCCAACAGGAGGCCATTAAACAAGCTGACGTGGTGACAGGTACGGTTTAATTTATAGCAAGTCAATTCTTTATATGCTTGTTATGCACATGTTACCTTACCACTACTTGTTTAGGATTTGTGTTGATTTGTGAAAATCCGGCACGAGCACTTTGATACGGGAGCTTCACACTCCTTCTTGTCCGAAGGATTTATATCACGCATCGGAGTCCCTTCTTCGATGGCGAAGGATAAGTTGGATGTGTTGTTGCCCAATGGGTGTTCGATGCGAGCGGATAGGATCTGCGATGTTAAGATTCGTATTGGAGAGCAGGAGTTTGACCTGCGGGCGTCCTTACTTCCGTTGGTGGAGTTCGACGTCATATTTGGCATGGACTGGCTCTCGGAGCAGCAGGCCCATATAGATTGCGGTAGCAAGGAAGTCAAGCTGGGAGCAAGTCGTGAGACGACTTTTACGGGCTTAAAGGGGTCGAGCAAGACGTTGATGTCTGCTCTTCAGGTGGTGAAGGCGGTTCGTGCCGGAGCAGAACTGTTCTTTACACTAGTGGAGGTTGCAAAGCCGAAGCCCGCTTTGGATTGTATTTCAGTGGTATCGGAATACCCTGATGTGTTCCCCGCAGATCTTCCTGGAGCCCCGCCTCAACGGGAGATAGATTTTACGATCGAGCTAGTGCCAGGTGCAAAGCCTGTGTCACGATCTCCGTATCGGCTAGCGCCTAAGGAATGGCGGAGCTGAAAGTTCAACTGCAAGAGTTGTTGGAGCAAGGGTATGTGCGCCCGAGTTCTTCGCCTTGGAGCGCACCGGTCCTCTTTGTTAAGAAGAAGGACGGAAGCTTGAGGTTATGTATTGATTATCGGGAGCTAAACAAGCTGACTGAGAAGAACAAGTACCCGATCCCCCGGATTGATGATCTCTTTGATCAGTTAGTCGGGTCGACGGTGTACTCGAAGTTAGATCTCAAGTCTGGGTACTATCAGCTGCGGATAAGGGAGAGTGATATCCCGAAGACAGCGTTTAGTACGAGATACGGGCATTATGAGTTTACGGTCATGCCGTTTGGGCTGACTAATGCGCCGTCAGTGTTCATGGATTTGATGAACAGGACGTTCAGGGAGTACTTGGACCATTTCGTGATCGTCTTCATCGACGATATTTTGGTGTACTCGCAAAGTGAGGAGGATCACTTCAAGCATCTCATTTGGTGTTGGAGACACTCAGGAGAAATCAGTTGTATGCCAAGTTCTCGAAGTGCGAGTTTTGGCTATCCTCAGTGGCGTTCCTCGGGCATATAGTGAGTGGAGAGGGTATTGCTGTGGATCCGGCGAAGATTGTTGCGATACGGGAGTGGCCTGAGCTTGCTACGGTAGCAGAAGTCCGGAGCTTTTTGGGGCTTGCCGGCTATTATAGGCGCTTCGTAGAGAACTTCTCGCGGATAGCGTTACCTCTCACTACTTTGACGAGGAAGGAGCATAAGTTCGTTTGGACGCCGGAGTGCGCGCGAGCTTTTGAGGAATTGAAGTGTCGGTTGACCACGGCGCCTGTGCTGAGTTCGCCGGTTGGAACCGAAGGCTATGAGATATATAGCGATGCTTCGGGCAGCGGTTTGGGTTGCGTGCTATGCAGCACGGCAGCGTGATAGCTTATGGCTCGAGACAGCTAAAAGTGCACGAGAGGAATTATCCGGTCCATGACTTGGAGTTAGCGGCCGTGATTTTTGCCTTGAAGCTGTGGAGACACTATTTGTACGGTGTGAAGATTGATATCTACACCGATCACAAGAGCCTAAAGTATCTGATTGATCAGAAAGATCTGAATATGCGGCAGCGTAGGTGGATGGAGTTCCTGGGGGACTATACATTCAAGATCCACTACGTGCCTGGCAAAGGGAATGCGGTTGCGGACGCGTTGAGTCGCCGAGCCCCAGCTCAAGCCAATTGGCTATCGTGCATGATGAGCGGTTGGTGCGGAGTTGGAGGCGTTGGAGATTGTTTGTGTGGATAGACAATCAAGTGCTGAAGCAGTGCTGAATTGGACTGAAGTCCAATATGACCTGGCTGATCGGATTCGGCAGGCTTTGGATATGGATGCTCATATGAAGCAGTTCATGATAGAGGCTCTGGATGGGTCAAATTCCCAATTCGTCGTGGAGGACGGATTGCTGTGGAAAGACGGTCGTTTGTGCGTCCCAAGTGTGGGCAATTTACGGGTGGAGTTGTTGTACGAGGCGCACCATACCAAGTACTCGATTCACCCGGGGAGCACGAAGATGTACCGCGATGTAAAGAAACTGTTTTGGTGGCCGGGTTTGAGAAGGATGTGGCGCTATACGTAGCGAAGTGCCAAACTTGCGCCTTGTAAAGGCGGAGTGCCAAAAGCCGGGAGGATTTCTTAAGTCCTTGCCTATTCCGGAGTGGAAATTTGACGACATCTCTATGGACTTTGTGCACGGTTTGCCAAGGTCGCAAAAGGGAACGACGCCATTTGGGTGGTTGTTGATCGATTAACGAAGGTGTCGCATTTTATTCCGCATAGGAAGGATGATCCGGTGAGAAGCTGGCAAAGCTTTATGTGGATAACATAGTACGGCTTCATGGTGTGCCCCGCAGCATCGTGAGTGACCGAGTGATGGGCGGTTCACGTCCAATGATTGGAGGCTGGTGCAGCAAATGTTGGGAACAAAGCTGAAGTTTAGCACAGCCTTCCATCCGCAAACGGATGGGCAGACCGAGAGGGTCAATAGAACCATGGAAGACATGCTTCGCATGTGTGTCTTGGATTTTGGAAAGCAATGGGAGGACCACCTTTATTTGGTGGAGTTCGCATACAACAACAGCTACCAAGCAAGTATTCAGATGGCGCCTTTCGAGGCCCTATATGGTAGAAGATGTCGCACGCCGTTGTCTTGGTTAGAAACGGCGAGTCAAAGTTGTATAAGCGATCGGAAGTGGAGGATGCTACTTCTTTGGTGAGAACCATTCGGGAGAGGTTGCTTATCGCTCAGGACCGGCAAGCAAAGTACTATAATGCCAAGCACAGGAACGTGGAGTTCGCTGTGGGCGATTATGTATACTTAAAGATCAAGCCGTTCAAGGGTGTCTCGCGGGTGCGGCGATTGAAAAGCTAAGCCCGAGGTACCTTGGACCGTTTGAGGTTCTGGAGCGAGTTGGAGAAGCGGCCTATCGGTTGAAGCTTTCAGTGGAGCTAAGTGGTTTACATGATGTATTCCATATTTCGGTGCTTCGGAAGGCGGTGCAAGAGCCTACGCAAGTGATCGCGGTCGATCAAGTGCCGGTGGATAGTGGGCTAACGACAAAGGTCAAGCCCGTGCGGATTGAGGACTCGGAGGTCAAGCGGCTACGCAATAAAGAGATCAGGATGGTCAAGTCCGGTGGGACAATTGCGGTCGTGAGGAGCTCTCTTGGGAGCGAGAGCAGACTATGCTTGACGAGTATCCGGAGTTGTTCCGCTCAGGTACAAATTTTGTTTTGTACATGTTTTTTCCTTTATGTAATTTCGTGGGCGAAATTCTTTTAAGAGGGGGAGAGTTGTAACGCCCCGAAACTCAAAGGAGCAAAGGGGGATGTTTTGGGCCAGTTTGAGTTCTGGCTGCAGGCACACGGCCTGGGACACGGGCGTGTCCCAGGGCGTGTCAAGCCTGTGTCGACACTAAGCGCGAAGTCGACACTTTGGTCTCGACATTGTGTCGAGACTGGGCACACGGCCTGCGACACGGGCGTGTCGACCCGTGTCGACACTTAGCCGTGAAGTCGACACAGTGCTGACGTTGTGTCGAGACATGGCACACGCCGTGCGACACGGGCGTGTCGCAGGGCGTGTCAACCCGTGTCGACACTTCCCGCGAAGTCGACACTTTGGTGTCGATTGTCGAGACATGGCACACGGCCTGCGACACGGGCGTGTCGCAGGGCGTGTCAACCCGTGTCGACACTCGTCCGTGAAGTCGACCTTTGGTGTCGACATGTGTCGAGACATGGCACACGGCCTGCGACACGGGCGTGTCCAGGGCGTGTCGACCCTGTCGACACTTAGCCGCGAAGTGTCGAGACCGTGTACACGGCCTGGGGCCCAGGCGTGTCAAGGTGACACGGGCAAGGACACGGGCGTGTCCTAGAACCCGTGCAGTGCTCGGGTTGAAAACGGGAAAAATCATGGGGTACACGGCCGGCTACACGGCCGTGTCAGGTGGAACACGGGCGTGTCAGCTCGAACACGGGCGTGTTCGATACCCGTGTGGGTTCCAGGTGATTCGATTTTGACGGCGAATGAGGCACACGGCCCTGGACACGGGCGTGTGCCAGGCCGTGTTCGGTCCAGATTGGGCATTTCAGCCCCGAATCGAAGCCGTTCATTTCTTTGACTGAAGATCCAACGGCTGGGGGTGTTCCTGAAGGGATATACCGGGTTTTTGACTTAGAAAACCCTCACTTTTTCCACTTATCATCTTTCTAAATCCTTGGAGAAAGAGAGCTAAGGCAAGAAGAAGAAGGAGCTAGATCCGCCATTGGAGGAGCTTCGGAGCTCCGAATCGCAAGCCGACTCCGGATCCACGGAGGCAACGCAAGTGCGGTGATTTCCATCCGATTACTTTTCATGGCGCCAAAGAGGAACGCAAGGGTAACGATCCTCATCTTGAGCATGATAGCTCTCTTTCTTAGCATAGGAAGCCCGCTCTCGCGAGTTTGCGGAGAGTTGGAGGCGTTCCTTCGGGTAGATATGTGAAGTCCCCGTTGTTTAGAGTCCGTATGCGAGAACGGACATAGGCATTTTGGTTGAAGCCTACCCGGACATGTTAGTCCGGATCGGTGATGTTGCATTGCATAAGGCCGGAGAAGACTCCGTGCTATTGGGTTTTTCGGGTTTTCTACGCGGTAGATTGCAGCAGGGAGCCTTGGGACTAACCCAAAGGTGCACCCGGAAACTGGGCGGATACGAGATCTTGCCAACTTGGTGGCCTGAGAGCCAACTTGAACATAACGGGGTTATGTGACTTTGCGGTAGAATGGGACTCGGTGAAAGTTTGACCCGCGCAAATGGCTTAAATTGTCGTTGCGATGTGAGCACGGGTTAGATGGAGCCGTACCCGCTCTATGTCGTTCGGGTTAGAGAGACCTAAGTTACATGGCACTCGCCGTTGGCATAGATGGGGGTCTTCGGTGGTCAATGGCTTAAATTGACGTGACCAATACCATGAAGACGAATTGCTCATAGGAATGGCCGTCTAAGTGGCGGTGGTGAGTCCGGAATGTTAATGGCTTTAATTGACGTAACATCGACCGGTTCACCGAGAATGTGCCCTGAGTGCACGGGGCGTGTGGCCGTGCGAGCCAACGCCTGTGATGAAATGGCTATGGTTATATAAATTGCTCGCTTATGCTAATGAAATGCAGGGAAGGAGCATCGCCGCCCCGAGTTGGGGGCGGGATCGTTATAATTTGGTCAGCATTGCTGACCGTTGCCTTGTTTGCCACCGTGCGGTGGTTTGTTTGCTTGCAGGTGCAGCTGGACCAAGCGGTCAATAGCGGGCTAAAGCCCTTTTTGCGAAGCTGGCCCTCGAAGGCCCAAGTGGAAATGTTTTCTGTTTTTATTCATGTATGACCGGCCTGCGTGCCGAGGTTTGTAAATCATGTGTTAAACAAGTGAAACATTCTGTAAGGCCTTAAGGCCGATTTTTGGGTATTTTGTAATAAATTCCTATATTATCATGTTAGTGGACATTCATGCTTGTTGCTGGGTTCTTGTTTTGCAACTTATATACCTGCTTCCGCTAGAATGCTCTGTGTAGGACGTTGAGATTGTTGGATGGTTTGGGTTTCCATAAGTAACCACCCGGTCTGTCTGTGGTATATGGCGTCGGGCCCCGGCCGGACCTACTGCTATATGCTATGCGACGGATAGGGGGTGTTACATTTTTCCTAGCTGCTATTCGAAAATTTGTTTTAAAAGTATCCTTTGTTTTTGGTTGCGATATTTTTCTCCCGGGGCCGGGAGTCGTATAAGTTATCATAATAATTTGTACAATCGGTAAAGAGGGAATTAAATTTTATAATACTAACGTCGTCACAATCATCGAAATTTAATTTAAATTAGTTTATATTTAGTTCTTCTATCAATTTTCTATGCCTCTACGCTGAATAATGGAATTAATGCGCAGGCGCACGAACATTGCAGACATTTCTCTATACTATGTTTTAAAAATTTCTTCCATTATTTCAATTAATGGAAGTCAT